>OZ010615.1:45000-250000 GCA_963932145.1 Acanthosepion lycidas
TTGACGAGGCTAAAAGGTGAAGACTACTACGTTGGCCCTGCGGACTTTTTTTGGTTCTCAGCTCAAAAGGTTAAAGGAGGTGAAATTTGATATGGGATTTCCCAGTGGTACTCGTTCCCTCCCAATTTTAATTGATAACCAATTTAATATCAGGTTCGATGTTGAGTTGATTGTTTTCATCTGATTATTAAAAACCTGAAAAATCTAAACTTTTAGTTAGCTGGAAAATTTGCTAAAAATACAGATACCATTCTGGTGCATGGTTTGTTGGGGGTGGATTTGATACAGTTCATGAAGCCTATGCATCTGATAAAATGCATGGGTGGTACAGCATGGAAACTCCCCAATGGGATCATTCCACTTGGAAATGTTAATAAGTTCTTGCATCCGAACCAAATTATCCTTCCTGAAAAAGGACAGAAAGGTGCAGATAGTAATTTCTATGCTATTTTTTCTAAATACTCTTCGTGCCCCGCGTCTTATGTCAACTTTGTTTTACGACCTAAAGAGGGACACGTTGATCCATTTTTCGATACGTTTGAAGAAAGTTGCGTGGAACGTAACTTAGATAAAATGTTTAGTATGGAAGCGTTGGGTTTGCCCAACGAAGAAGATGGTGTGAGTGATTATGACAGGGTGGAGATTAGGGACTTAGAGAGATCTATAGAGTTTCCTCTCCGGACACTTCTGCCGTTACCCCAACTGATCAAAACCCTTCTCATGCCAAGCGGATTAAATGTGTTTCAAATAGACCCAAAAGATTACCGTCAAAAAAAACAAATAATCTAATGATTCTTATATGTGGTACTACTCAAAACTGCGTCCTGAGCAAGACGTGACCACATCGCATCCTGGGCACGACGTTAAACTGTAAACAAACTGCGTCCTGGGCATGATGCTGAACAGCATCAGTGACCTGAGTATTACTTCAATCTACTCCGGTAGTAACATAAACATCGATTTACTAGACATCATTATAGGGATTTGTACTCTGGGGTCTCCGAAATCAGAGAATTTGGGGCTGATTGTAGTATTGAGTCCTCGGTTCTCAGCCCACGAAGTCATAGAAATTTGGGCTCTGAATATGTTTAAGTAATTGTAAAATGTATCTATTCCTTTTTCTGGCAGGATAGGTTGGATTACTTGAGTTAAAACTTACGCGTTGTTAGTAAGTTCCCCTTAATAAAATTTCAGAAAATGTACTTTTTTGTTGAAGCAAGTATTAAATTTGACTTTAATCCCACGAAGTCGAAGAACTTTGCGCTATAAATATGTGAGTTTAATTGTAAACTTAAGCAAGTATTAAAATTTTGATTCATGCCCACGAAGTCGAAGAACTTTGGGGCATAAATATGTAATAAGTTTAATTGTAAACTTACACTCGATTTGTCTATTCCTTTCTCTGGCGGGATGTTAGATTTACTTAAATTAAAACTAAAATTAAAGCTCCAGAACCTCTTTCACCAAAGAACTACTACTAAAGGTCTATCAAGAACGAACGTCGGTCCACTATTCAAGACCAATCCAAAGCTGCATCCCTTCACCACTCCTACTGACGAGTCCATTGGATTTCTGTCGTCGACCTACGAACTCACTCAAATTGCAGGATTCCTTCATCTGCAAACAATTTTCCCACTCTACAAGAACTGTGAGTGTTTCTATCTTCTTGGTGCTGGATTTGCCGTTTTTGGCAAATCCAACGCCTGCTACTAACCGCTCCGCCCCTAATCGACGTGCTCAAACTCGTAAGAACAGGGGACGGCTTTTCTTTCAGGTCAACTCCATGACCTACGTAAGAATATTCTTCACGTGACATGTTAATAAATTTAAACCAGTCCAAGGCTTTCAAGTTTGATTGACCGACTTCACACTTGAATTCGTCTTCTGAATGTGGACGGTTCATGTTAACTTCATTCCTACATTAGCTGTTTAAAGTATCAGCTTCCGGTGAATGTGAGAGTCGGCTGATAAATTTGATTTTGTTGGAATTTGGTAAAAGGTGAGTGAAAACTTCACAATAACACAAGCCGAGAGAGGCAAACTTGAATTGGAAACAGGTAGTTTCGTATACTGAGAAAGACATCGAGACAACTCAAGATACATTGTTTCTGTCTTATTTAGATCTCTGCAGAGCAGTTCATACATTATTATTTTAGTTTCAACACAATATTATACACTGTATTTTAAATGATTATGAATATTTAAACCATTCGGCATTTTATTATGTTTGAAACAATATATATTTCACAAATTAAGTTTTCAAATTGCGTTAATTTATCAGTTTTCTGATTTGCAGCACATCTTTTGGGTTTAAACTATGTATGCGTATATATGGGAATTAACAGCTTTTGTTAATACATAGTCTAAAACATAATAGAAGTGAATTTTCTTATTGGTGGTAATACGCATCAAAATTCTCATGTTGGTAAAATTCGAAAATTAACCTACTATATACAACGAAAAATTTACGATTGTAATTTACATTCGCACACCTTAAGCCAGAAAACTGCAAAGATTGAAACTTACTTCAAGAATTAATATACTTTTTTTTTATTAAAATTTAATCATTGCGTACAACCAGAGCTGTGACTAGATCCCCGAACCCCAGAATGAACATGCAGTTAATTTTAAAATTCTTTTTTACAAATCCCAAAAGTCGTTTAATGTTGGTTCAAACTTACAGTTTATCAAAACCAACATGTTTGCTATTGTTCTGAAAGTTTCAACATTTATTTTAATTTTGTTAACGTGTGACACCCACCAGTGGTCGCGATCGTGGTCCAATATGTGGTATCCACTGGTCTATCCTGGTCACGGTACCAATATGTGACACCCACTGGTGGTCGCAGTCCAATATGTGACACCCACCAGTCTACCCTGTTCACGATACCAATATGTGACACCCACCGGCAGTCGCGGTCGCAGTCAAATATACGACACTCTCCGCTCTACCCTGGTCACGGTACCAATGTGTGACACCCACTGGTTGGAACATGAATATGTGACACTCCCAGCTGCGGTGCGAAGCTGTAAAGTTTCTTCCACCAGCGTTTGCGGTTGACTCTGTCACTGCCACCAGGCTGTGTCCCGGTCTATCTGGTCGTTTCCGGTTCGATACCAACTTGTCGTTCTCAGCTCACCTACAACGTCTGATTACCGAAGTAACTGCTTTGATCTCAAGTCTACCCTACCCACGTTGTGACTTTGATCTTAGGTAGACGAAATCAATCAGGCGTCAGGCCATAGTGCAAGCTGAATCCGGGGTAAAGGTGATACCGCACAGACGTAAGTAAAAACAAATAAAACAAACTCAAGAGGTTCGAATATGTTGAAAAATAACAATTCTCTTTATCCTTCTGTTGAATACAGGAGTGTGTTTCTCTCCCAACCGGTTTCTATGGATTCATGACACATTTTGCGTTTCTTAAATGAGTTATGGTATCTTAAATCGTTCGTCAATAAAACTTGCTTTTGGTAGGAAGACTAAGTTGAGAGGACGTGAAAATCTTTCAGTCAGCTTCTGCAAGGCTGGTCTCCAACTGCAACTCAACTCTCCAACTTCTAGAACTAACTGATCAGCTGCATCGAGACGTTCGTTTATATGGATACCGACCAAAACTCTGTGTGGGGGCATGTCATGGTTTGGGTTTCTTGACAATTCTCAATTCCCAACAAGAATTCTTTGTTCTTAGGTCAGGAAAATTAATCACTTCCCATTTCGGGGGTTTCTCCCTCGTCCGTGAGGGAAGGTCGGAGGAGAGTTATCCTCCTAGACTATTCCTCTCTCACATTGGTATCTCATACCAATCCCCTCAGTGTGTGTTAACTTCTCCGTCTTTCTCATACATTCACCTCCGCCTATCACCCGTGCTACCACTTAACCAATGATCTCTCGGCAGTGTGGGTGTGGCTAGACTGGCCCTCTTGAAATTATTATCCAGAATTTTGTTTACAAAATCCTTTTTCTTCGTCCGAAACATTTACAAATCCCAGATTGCCGAATAATTCTTATCACATCTTGATTTTGGGGACACACAGATCCACTTAGTGAACTTTTAACGAATATATATATATAAGATATATAATATATACATGTATATGAGTGTGTGTAATAGAGAAAAATGTTGTGGAACAAAATGATTCATACTTACTTGTATAAATATTTAATGTAATGTTATTCTTTTAATTTCCCTCAAAAATCAACAAGATATCCCAATATATTTATTAACCAATAAAATTCTGAGTTTAATCTAACTTTTACCCTACCTGCTTGTTTTTTGTTTCTTTACATGGTTTTGATTAACTTATCTAACTATTGGCCAAGAATGTTCTATGACGATAATTATACAATAGGCAAGTAATCATTGAGTTTAAGTAGTTTGGAAATATCCTCCTGCATTCTTTCAATAAATTATACGAAAAAAAAAAAAAAAAAAAAGCAGGATATGTAAATAACTTTATATTAGCAGTAGTGAAAGTATAACACTATCTGAAAATTACACGCATACATGACTGTCACATGCAGCTTTTCACTTATACTAACTCAATTATGTTTTGAAAAGAAAAAAAAAAAAAACAATACATTCTTAAATTTTTATTATCAAACATCAATCTTTACATTTTTTTCCTGAAATTGGAAAAAAAATACAAAATGAAAGACATAGCTATATTTATTAGATAATTAATGAAACTAAATTTTACCTTTATAATTTTTATTACATATTTACATTTGTACAAAAGTGTGTTTTCAGGCTTTACAAAATGTAGTTGCTTTCATTACATTTTTTTGTAACTTTTTCTTCCTCACTTATACTTTTAACTCATTATAAAAATAACAATTGAAAAATTCAACTTCAGAGTCCATTCCAGTCCATCCTACATGTAAAGTTTTATTTTCTTACTGTTTTAGGCATATTTCAAAGCAAAAAATTCTTGCATTGTTCACACTGGAGAGGGAGGTGAATAGACTTACCTTCCAACTGTGGCTGCAGCTATTGTCTTGATTTCTCATGCACATTTTCCATGGAACACACACTATCCCAGAGATGGAATTATAAGATCAGTTAAAGGACCATAAAAAAAAAAATAAATGACCAGCAATAAATTGTTACACTAAATGGCAGGTTGTTCCCATCTTCCCATTCCGGGTATTAGAATGTAATATCATTGTTAAATAACTTTACCACCTCTGTTCAGTGTTTTTACATTTCAAAATTGAATCTGCTTCCACATAAATTAATCCATAACTTTCTTTCTAGTCATTTTGTTTTCCCTGTCTAACCTTCATTTCCTGCACAATGAATGTCGCCTGGCTACCAGCCACTGAAACAATTTGCAGATGGCTGGTAGCATGATAAGAGTGATGTTTATGAAGTTGCTTCATTAAAAATGTTTTAACGGATTTCCTTTTCTGTTTTTAACCTATAAAAACATACATTACTTTTCTGTTTTCCCAAATAAATCTTAAAGCACAGAGGTTTCAATTCTGCCCTCTTATTTCTACAACCCAAACAGACAGTTGAGATGTTCAAGATGGAACAAAGATGACTATGCCTGAAAGACTCAAGGATTTTGGAAGTGGTGGTTATTAAAAATTACTTCATTTGGATTTTTTTCCCTCTTGTTTTGGTCCCGTTCTGAACAGTACTCCCTTCAACATTTACTCTTCTGCGCTTCTTTTCAGGTGGAGCTGCAGGCTGTACTCCAAGACTAATGCCAAGCGAAGATGTCACTGATTTTGACCAAAGTGCTAACTCAACCTTGTGTGGCGTCCACATGTCTTTTGAAACCCCAGAATCTGATTAAAACAAAAAATAAAAATTACAACAAAATTGCTTATCATTGCCATATTTAAAACTATAAAATAGTTTTACATTTTCAGAATATTTTTCCAGATAATAAGTTCTACTAATTAACCCATAGCCAGGAGGAGAAGAGGTGAATTCATACCTTTCCCAATAATATTTGTGCATAAATGAATATAACAAACCACCACTGCAATTGAAACACCGCATCCCAATCCGTTATCCATTGTCCTACCCACAGATCCAAGCTTAAAGTACCTGGTATTCCAAAGCAGTCACACATCAGAAGCATAGACTGAATGGCTGAGAGAAAGATGGAAAAAATTATTCACTTAGTTCTGTTTTAAACAATACAATTTGAAACGGTTCCAAAGGAAACCAAACCGAGAAATAACTAATATTCAACAAAACCAGATTTACCAAACTTAGCAACTTCCCTCTGATAAAGAGAGAGTGTCCAAATTTCTTGGTCCTGAGAACCCAAACTCAAGGTTTGTTTACATTAATACTATCCACCCAAAACACTTGTTCTTACAGAAAAAGATTAAATAAAGTAAGCCATGTGGTTCATGAAAATACTTGCTAAGTCAATTGGAAGTGTAAAAAATTAGATACATCAATGTCAAGTTTGGGCAGGAGATGAATATCAATGAACACCTACAGGGCCCAAATCCAAACAAAAGACTTATGGGCCACTATAATCACACACACGTGTCTGTGTGTTTTTGTTGTCAATATTGTATTCATTGTAAACATGGTGATATGTAAATGGATATTAAATTAAACTAATATTTTTGTTAATAGGATTATTTATATATATATATATATATATATATATATATATATATATATATATATATATATATATATATATATATATATATATATATAGAGAGAGAGAGAGAAAGTGATTGAAAAGTGACTATTTTATGTATGATGGACTCATCCTTCATCCCTGCCGTGCACTAATGGCTTAGTGGTAGAATCTCTGACTGATGCTAATTTAGTCGGGTTTTGATAGCTAGGGGCAACTAGATGTCTAGTCACACTGATGAGCTGTGATACAGCGAAACAGTGTCTGTAGATGACAATATATATATATATATATACATACATACATACACACTGATATTGATTCACATGAGCAGAGGTGCCATGATATTGATGATTATTATTTTATTATAATTACCCATGAGAAATAAATTGATAACATAACATTTCTGCTCATAATAGAAGTGTCAAAACGACAGATTTTTTCCCTTGACACCACTATTATTTTGTACTACCTTCACTCCTCAGCAATGTTTGTTTTAAAAATCAATGGTTAAAATTGTAATTAAACCTAAACAGAAATTTTCTTTGTTCTTGAGAACTTACAAAATATTAAACACTATTAGATTGTTTGTTTAGAATATTTTTATATTTATATTTAAAAAACTAAAGCAATATTTATCATTTACCAATTTATAAAGAAATAAATATGAAAACAATTTTTTTTATTCAGAAATTTATAAACCTTTGCTAAATTATTAAAATATGTGAACCAATTATAAGGCAATCCTTATTATTTACCATTTTATAAAGTTCAAATCCATTGGCAATTCTTTGGCATTTTGGCAATCATATGAAAGAACACAATTTGAAAATTTTGTAGTTTTTCATAATTTTTTGAAGAAAAAAATTTTTCTTTATAAAATGATAAATAATAAATATCACATTGTATTTGGCTCACATATTTATATAATCTTGTAAATAAATATTGCCATGGGTGCCTCGGTAGCTTAAAGTAATAGTGGGGTCAACAGTAAAACCATCCTGTCGACACTGTTTATCTGCGGAATCTTATCCAGTAGTGGGTGGAGGTGAGCTAAATTCTTTCAGCACAAGTTGCCTCCTAAACTGATTGGTCCAAAGTTAACCAATCAAAGCACAACTACAAAATTTGCTAAGTGTTGTGGGACCTTACCCATAATAACATAATGGACTATTCCATACGTAATAAATACTGCGCCTCAAGAGGAAGCAGAGAGTTCAGTCTGAAGTGAAGCCCGTCAGAAGTCTGTCAGTCAGTCAGAGCGAGTCAGTCAAGTCAGAAGCAGTCCAAAACAGAGTCGTGTTCAGACAATTACTACTAAACCTGATTGTTCGTACCAACCCTTTCTTCTCTGTATATATTCCTGTTTGTAATATATCTGTGTTATTCCATATCCGTATTAGAGTTCTTCTTTATTGGTTCTAGCTTGGACTATCACCATGGTACAAGGAACCGGACCATAACACTAAGGTATCCATTTTAGGACAAGTTTGAATAATTTGTACTCTCAAGTTGCAATTATCTACAACAGTGACAATTCTCCTTTAAAATTTCAAGCAAACTTAAATGATCATTAAATTAAAATTCTATAGAGCATAGTGGATAATGCAAACATCAAGAGAAAGGTCAATGCATATTCCTCCAATAAGACTGAAGTCGATATAAAATTTTACGACTGGATTGATGACTGTCAGCCTAAAACCAATAGTCAGTTATGTGCCATGCGTGATACACACTTTCGATATATGACTGACAAGGCAGATTTTTTTTCCTGCAGTAGGTTGCCATTTCTTTTTGCAGTAGACCAGTTACCATCCAAGGCTATAGAACCTGGTCTGTCCTGCTATTTACCCATAGCTGGGGGTAAAGAAAAGGATTCATACCTTTCCCAAGGGTATTAGCACACAAGTGAATATAATGGATTTGACTGGAATTTGAACCCGGCTCTCCACTTCCTCAACCCGAGCCGCCATCCATTACTCCACTGTGCCCCCTAAAAAATTAAAAAAAAAAAAAAATAAGAGTTAACATTTTCACTGCTGTATTTTCCTGGCATTATTGCCTGGCTGGGCTATTTTGGGGGAAAGTAGGAAGTTGCCATTGACACTGATGGCGATTTCTCATGGGTGCTGCCATTTTGGTTTTGATCATACACACTGCAATACAGATTAAGCTAAAGGATATCCCAACACACAATATCATAAAAATATATCATAAAAAAAGGTCTTACTATATGTCTGTATTACATCTTTTGCATATTTGTACATTTATATATTCAATCTACACTTTAAATAAAAACTAATCAACATTAATTACAAACTATCTTTTGTATCCTAAACTCTAAAACTTAATAAAAATTTTAAGCTTGCCACAGCTGCCTTTTCCTCCTTGAATCTGAACAATACCCCCCAATATCAAACATCTTGGATATTCGGTTTAGAGGAGATGTGTGTGTGTGTGTATATATATATATATATATATATATATATATATTATATATATATTCCAACACAAAGAAATATTCCAGTTTTTCTCTCCAGAATTTATGTTACATATAAGTCTGCCATTTGCACATGCTTAGAATATTGCTGCCACATTTGGTCTAGTGCTCCTACTATTTATTTAGTGATTTATAATAAAATCCAAAAAATCAGCAATATTATTGGTCCTGACCTGGCATCTCGGCTTCAGTCACTTTTACACCATCATAAATTTGCTTCCCTGTGCCTTTTCTATAAATGCTTTCATGTTAATTGTTTAGAAACTCTCCACTATGGTACCTAGACTTTATGAATTTAAGCACAATACTAGATTGGTGGAAAGATCTCATCAATTCTCCGTTGAAAGGGCCAGATGTAACTATAAGTTCTATTGTGACACTGACATCTGCAGAAGTTGAGCAAATGAAAAGAGAAAGAAAGGAAGGAAGAGGAAAGTACTAACTGGATGGTAAATGTTGAAATTCACGGGAAGAGGGATTGAAAAGTTAAGAAAATTAAAAGCAAAATGTGTTGAAAAAAATCATGTTTTAAAATAATGCCAAGGACAATTAAACCCAAATTTAACCAGATGGAATTCAATAACATTCAGCAAAACCAAGACTACCCATCCTTCCCCACAATGACAAAGAGACCATTAAGATATCCATGAAGATATCAGATAAAATAAACATGTTGTCAATAAAGAGATCAGGGTACTCACCAAAATAACATTTAAAGACTGCTCTGAACAAAAAAGGCAGGATAAGAAACATCTGGTTTCAACCACCCAGAAGAGAAGTGTCCCCAAGGAGACAGAGACCAACATGGTGCATTTGTCATTATAAGTTCTGTGACATTTGTCCAGAAAATTTTTTTTTATATATCCAAACATTAATTTGGATTCCTTTGTGATAAAAAAAAATTAATTACTATTTTAGAGTGACCATGGACAAAAAGGCTGTGTGCTGTTTATTGTAAAAACACATAAAAAGAGTAAAAATAAACCGTTTTTTTTTTTTTTTGTTACTAGCGGGAATGGGAACAATTTTCTTTCCCAATTCTTGAGTGGTCTGGTTGATCAAGAAATCATAGCATGGGATAAGCTGATAAAGATAAATGACTGAAAATCCCTTTTGTTTTCACTACGCCATCTAGAAGTTGGATTTGTCATACCAGCCCTATGAGCAGGCTGAGGTTAGCTACTGAGAAAGTGGGAGGAGAGAGAGAGATTAGCACCACCTATATGGTTTGATGGTGTGAGGTGAGACATGAAGAAAATTGGAGTTAAGGGGCCTCTGACTACCCTCAAAAAGAGGACAGACAACCCAAAATTTGGAAAAAACACTTTGAGTAAATGTATTTTTATATACGGAATTTTAGAAAAGGTTAATGCTTAACTGAACCTAGACCCTAGTCAACACCACCCACGCCGGACGCAGAACTCCATATAAAACAGAGGGTTGGACAACTAGTAGAGAATTCCCACACTACTGCTACGGGAATCCACATTGTTTGCCAAGACATCCTGACCAAGGCCTTGCGCCAGTCCTGAAGACCAGAACTTAAAAATTTAAGTTACTACTGAAACAAACTACAGACTCCAAAGGGAGATCCCAGTGTCATTTGATTATAACAGTAAGTGGGAAGGGTTAAAAGCACTGTATACAACAAATCATATATAGACCAAATCATTGTTACATTTTTAATCAGAGTTAATTCTTTATTCTGAAGGATTCTTTTTTTGTGTAGTTCCCAGCCGTCAAACTGCCTTCACTTCAGTTTGCTTCATCACTACAAACTGGTGACTCATGTAACTGGTAACCTGATACCATTATAAGTTTTTTCAAAAGGAACATACTGTCAATCACTTCCCCACTCACAGTAAAAGGTTACCATTTTGTTGAAGAATGGATTTTTTTTCTCTCCTTTTCCAAACTCTTACAGGTCTTGCTTACCTTTGTTTAGTTGTTTCACCAGATTTTTGACAGCATCCAGGTAATCTAGAAAATATGGTAAGGTGTATGCTTTAGGTCGCCCTGGAAGAGCTGCCAACATGCTCTCATCCGCCATGAAGGGCACTTGGTCAGGAGCACCAGCAGCTAAAATGGCTGGAAAAAAAAATAAAAAAATAAAAAAAAAATTCAGCTTATTTTTTTTAACATTTTCTTAATAATATTGTCTTATAATGTGTGTATGCACACATAAAGACAGTAATAAAATAAGTACAGGTATACCTCGGGTTACATCGTTTCAAGTTGTCCGTGATTATACATTGTTTAATCCCCCCCAAAGTTTAAGCCATTTTATTTGACTTTACGTCTGTCCACCACAAATAGTGAATTCGTAATGTCAGTAGAAAACCGTTAAAAGCACAAAATCATGTTATTGTACAATAAATAAGAATAAAAGTATATAAAATACTTACATTTACACAGTAAATGTTAATATCATCATCATAAATTCGAGAGAACGAAATATGAAAACATCTGTGACTGTATTGTCATCTATAAAATGTTATCACTATTAAGAAGCAAGGTAAAAGTGCATCAGCTGACAAACAAGCAGCAGCCGATTTTCCTAAAACACAAAGAAAACAGTTTTCTTCCTGAACAGATTTTTCATGCTGACAAAATTGGATTATATTGGAAAAAATTTTGAGACCGTTCTTTCATTGCTAATGCTAAGCATAAGGTTATATCACTGATGAATTATTTTATTTAGAATACTATACATACATATTACAAATACTGTAATATGCAATGAGGAGTGTTTATTTGTGGTTTATGATGTGGTTATTTCAACCTAAGTTGTGACCTCTGGAACCAACTAACAACATACGGTGTGGTATACCTGTACTAAAATTTTAGTAATAGAATAAATGTTCACTTATCTTATTTAAATCTGTACTCACTGTTTCACTGAATTTTTTCTTTTTTGACATTCAAATTCTGGTTAACAAACTTAACTTCCATTAAAAACAAAAAAAAAAAAAAATTCAAATTTTAAAATTTTAACTGGTTAAAGCAAAGCTTTCTCTTTAAATATGTCCCTTAAAAACAGAAGAGATCATGTCTCTCCAAAGATTCCTTTTCTGATCTGTGTGTTGCTATAACTTCTTGGATAACATAATGAGAATGGTTTCCTGTTGCCTTCTGTTTTGAATTCAGTTGTCTTTCTCCTAGACTGGTTGCTACCCAAGGCTAAAGAGTCCATTCTACCCTGTTATTTGACCCATAATGGGAAAATGAATGCAAAAGAGTTAACCTGGAACTTGAAGTTGTATGACTAATTCCACTATTCATGCCTGCTTTCCTTTGGTACTACATGTGATGTACATTTGGGCAACATTGACCAATTCATGACTGACTTGGCAAAAGAATTCCCACAGTAAGTTTCAATTATTTTCTGCACCAATATAAAAAAAGGGCAGTTTTTCCTACATTGAGAGTTATAAGAGCTAGATCAGAAGAACAATCAGCTGATCATCTAGACTGTGGAAAGTGGACGCATATAACAATTTACATTACAATGACAAAACAGGAAGCGGTAAGTCAACTAAATTTTAGTCCAAATTATCTCCCATAAAATTGGAGCCCACATTTAACAGGGATATACCGGAAGACCTTTTAGTAACCCTCATTTCAATTTCAAACATTTTCTTGAATTTCATTGGTTGTTAAATAAATATAAGCTTCAAGAAATTTCCATAACAAAACAGTCGAAGTTTGTGCAAAAACAGGCTCAACCGACGTAAAAAAATCTTTCTCAAATTCATGCCTTATTTAAATGTTTCAAGAAATCCTATTGGCTAAAAAATAAAAAATACAACATTCGTCCACACATTTCTCAGAAAAATTCACAACAGCTGCAAAGCCCCATTGAAACTGATTTCATTGTTAAGAAAACTATAAATAGAAACAGTAAACAAATTTTCATCACATCTGAGACTCGCACACATGAAAGATACACACAGGAATCATGTGCCGCCAAAGAAACAAACTTCCTTTACGAGAGATTAGAAAGATTTTCAAACTTTTTCACTCAATATCTTTCAAAGGAAATCTTTTGTCCAAGTTAAATTCAACCTTTTTAATCAAAGGCAGACAACTTTTTAGACATTGAACATTTCTGAAACAGCAAAGAACTTTTTCTCTTAAATATACCTTTGCACACATTACAAACAAAGAAATTGTAAATTGTGTATATAAAATTTAATTTGTTGTTTCAAACATGTATTTTTTTGATTGAATATCGCTACCATTTGGCTATTTCTTATACTTTATGTTTGTGGATATTGCATATTTTATTTACAGCACAATCTTAAATATTCATGCAACCTTCTTAGATCCACTACATCAGCAGATCTTCATAGATATGCCTAAGAAACTAGGTGCAAACGAATGCAAACTCCACCGAACAATGTCTAATGAGCCACATGACAAAACATCATCCATATTCTGATGAATAGAGCGCACAGCAGAAACAGGCCAGATATAGGATGAGAACAGTGCAAGTTCATTAAAGACACCAGAACAAGCATGCATATTTATGTTCAGAATGTTATCAGAAAGTGCAATACAAATGCAGAAGGATGTGCACCTATGTTTCATAGACTACACAAAGGCCTTCAACAAAGTATGCCACAAGGATCTGCTGGAACTACTTAGAAACCTTGATATATTCAGGAAAGATATCAAAATAATCAAGAACCTATACTGGCAGCAAACAGCATGTATACACATGGAGAACAAGTTCAATGAATATACAAAAACTAGCAGCATGGCCTGGCATTGCGTGTGCTTGATTCAAAAATCGCTATCACTTGACTTAAAATATTTTTGCCCTTCCTTGCCTTTAAAGGAGTGCCCTTTGCCATGCTGATGTTGCTACATGCCTTACTTCTTGCATATCTCATACTGCAAATTTTTTCTAAGCTCTATACTAAACATTAAATCTGTTACGAAAAAAGAACTAAATAAAATGAACACAAAATGATCAGCTTTAAAAAAGAACTCGTAACTGGAAAAACCAAATGAAAAAAGAATGTTAAATACTTTTTCACACCCAACCCAGTTCTGCGGAATCAGAATCAACGTTGAGTTTAAGCAAGCGAATGAGTCAATTGGAGTAAAGTGCCATGCAGGTTTAAATTTTTCCCACTTGTGACGAATGCAGCTATCAAATTTTTTTTGCATGCTAGTATGCTAGTTAACAGTCGTGTTAGTCTGCTGTTGGCTCTCACGCTGGCCAATAGAATCTTCCTGCCTATTTGTGGCAGCCAGCTATAGGTTCTCACTCTGGCCAGTAGAAAATGGCCACAAACTACATGAAAACTGCCATAGAAGCATGAAAAAAAATCCATTATTTCCACTATTGATGGGAGTTGGGAAATGCAAAGTCAGTCTTACACACACACACACATCCTGCCTTTTATAGATAGAGATAAAAAGGAGTGTAAAGCAGGGATACATCTTCTCACCTGACCCTTTCAACCTATACAGTGAGACAATTCTTAGAGAATTGGAAACCCTACCAGGATTTAGCAATGGTGGCCACAATCTTAACAACATAAGATATGCAGATAACACAGAACTGATAGCAAACATGGAAAAGAAATTTAAAAAATCTCCTACAGAAGGTAGCAATGGAGAGTGAGAAGAAGGGACTAAGCATAAAATACAAGCAAACAGAATGCATGGTCACCAATAAGAGGATGAGCCCAAAATGCAATTTGCAGGTCAGGGACACTAGAATCAACAGATGCAGGAGTTTAAATATCTGGGGAGTGTTTTAACAGAGGATGGTAAGTGCAACACTGAGATCCATAGATGTATTGCGATGGTCAAAAAAGCTGGTAGAGTATTGCGAAACAGGAGGATTTCTTTGGTAAGAAAAGAATACTGAACTGTTACACGACATCTATCCTTCTTTATAGCAGCAAACATTGGACGATTTCCCCAAAGACGAAGAAGAGACTCAAGGCAATGGAGACAGGGTTCTACAGGAGGATACTAAGGATATCACTGACCGAGCTTGTGAGCAACAATGAGATCTTAGAGAGAATGCAAACGAGGAGGAGGCTCATGTTTAACATCAGGATGAAGCAGCTGAAGTTCCTGGAACATGTAATGAGGAAGGATTGCCTGGAGAATCTGATACTCACAGGTAGAATAGAGAGAAATAGAGTCAAGTGAAAACAATGCACAACATACCTAGCAGGCTTAAGCAAGTGGATGACAGAACGTAGTCTGGGGGAGGTAGCAGAGGGAAGGAACTTGTTGAGAGCTGCAACAGATAGAGGGAGGTGGAGAGCCATGATCACCTACATCCTGAAAGGACATGGTACATAAAAAGAAAAGAATTATAAGCTATGAAAAAATCTGAGGGCAACTATCCTCATCTTGGTTGATTTCAGGAGTGGTGTCATGACATTTATTTCTCCAATGGTAGATTTTTTTATTTTTTTTTTTTTTTTTTTTTAAATCATTCTTGAACCTATTGCAAATATGAAAGTATTATATAGTGATTTTCTAAGCATAGCTTAGATGTGGCACAAGGCCAAAAGTATTGGGCACCCAGTGAGAATGGAACTCACTACTCCGTGGTAACTGTTCTAGCAAGACAAGCTTACTAACCACTACACCACCTCGAGGTGCCCACGTATTGCAAACTATTATATAGACAGGAGACCAGAATGCCTAACTAAATCAAACAACACAATGTCAACATTGTATTTCTAATTTCAAGACTTGATAACATACGCTTTCTGCTCAACACAGGAATGAATAAACAACCTTTGATAAACATTTATGCTACTGGACAGCTATAATGATAGAGGGGGAAATATTTTTAAGGGGAGGGATAAGGGGGAGGCTTAAAGAAGAGATAACAGAAGCAAGTTCAAATTTTGCCACAAACTATTATTCTTTTTTATGACTTGTTTTCAAATGGTATTGAAACTACAAAAATAAAAGTAATGATGAGGAGTGTATTTGATGGTATTGAGTGGTGGCCACACTTTTTTGGCTTGTGAGCTATTTATTAAATGACCAAGCCAAAATGATTTACATACAATAAAAATTATATATATATATATATATATATATATATATATATATATATATTAGTAACCCGTTGGTATAATCCAGGCAGGTCCTATTAACACAACATTGAATTTGAAATATGCTAAAACTGACTCACAAAAGAGCGCTCAATGTTTATTTTCATTAAACAGCAAATTTTCTTTACAATTGAAATTAAGATACCTTTAGTAAATGACCATTTTCACTTATGAATTTTAATTTTAAAATTTGCAGGATTTTTCAAACTGTTTATGGTATTGGTTTGTAATGTACTAAAGGTATCTTAATTCCAATTGTAAAGAATATATATATATATATATATATATATATATAGTTTGTATCTGTTATTAGGAACACATTTTAAAAAAAAAAAAATATATCGATTTGCATTATATTATTTCATCTCAGATGCTACCTAAATTTTACCAAAAAAATTAATAGTATCCATACCTGATGATGACCGGAGAAACTGTCGAAAGTACTTGCATATTTAAGGAAGACCTAATACAGTTTATAATTTTAAAAAACAAGGATCATAACATTCATCGAGTGATTAGTAGGCTAATGCATCTTTAAAATTTATTTAGCAAAGGAATTTCACTATTTTATATCATTAACTTTACTAATTTACTTTATGTATGAATGATTCATTGTTATATATATCCCCGGACTTCTTGCTTTTATCTCCTAAAGATATGAGAAGTCATATATATATATATATATATATATATATATATATATATATATATATATATACACACACACACACAATGCCATTTGTGGCAAAATTGTGCCATGTTTTGTGACAATGTTCACCAGTTGTTCATCACTCACTACACCTGTAGTGACATTCAAGGTTGAGTATTTGCATATACCCCCAACTCATTATGTGAACAGATTTCTCTTCTCACCTGGGATCGCCTTCAACAAAAAATAAAGAAGACAATTGTCTTTCAAGACTGGTTGGGAAGTAGCAACAATACCATTTCTCACTTAAACATGGGATCCTTCCTTCAGCTTTGAGAGGTGGGCTACTATCTTCCTAACTTCACTGGCCTTGGCGATTCCTGATTCCTCACAACTGGTCCTTCTGTCATTGGCCAGCTCCAACTCCTCTGGTCACATACCTACTTCTTTCACAACTGGACCCATTCAATGCCGGACATCTTGCTTTGGTCTGCTTATATGAATAATCTTCAGGTTCCACCCACTCCATTCTCTTGTTTTTCCAAGGCAGTCAAATCTTCAAAGGACTATTTTTATAACTATCTAAAGTCATTTATATAACTAACTGGAGACATGAATCCTGAAACTGGAGACTAAAAGGAAGGAATTTATCTACTGAAGATGTGAGAAATCATATATATATATATATACACACACACACACACTAAGTATACCTCATATTTACAGCTAGCCGAATTACACACACCTTGCTGTGTGTCACTTTTTTTTTTTTTCAAAAGCAATTACATGATTGATTTTAAAACATTGTTATTTGAGGAGAAAAATGATGCATTACTCAATGATCTTGCCAATGTGACCTCCATTTTCTGGCTTTCTCCTATATTTTGGACAGGAGTCATTCACTGATATGTATTTGATGTAATACTTGATTGAATAAATTGATGAGCAGATTTCAACATTGATATGATGAATTGTCACAACAAATATGTATAGTAAGGTACTATCCACTGATTGGTGATATTGTCTCATTTCAATCTTGTCAATGTGACCTCCATCACCTGGATTTCTTCTATATTTTGAATGGGAATCATTCCCTTATTCAAATTTAAATTAAATCAAAGGGGAAAAAATTTAAGTGTGTGTTTAGTCAAAATGAAATATACTTATCCAAGTATCCTGTGTAATGTAGTTTCAGAATATGGTTTGGGGGTCTATCTCCAAAGCCCTAGGAGAAGTTTAATAACAGACAGAAGCTAAAACTATATAATATAATATATATATAATAACCAATAATAATAATAACCACAAAAAGAGAAAAAAAACAAAAAAAAAAACAAAACCACAAAAAAAGAAAAAACAAAACCACAAAAAAAAAAAAAACAAACAAAAACCAAACACAAAAAAACCCCCCAAAAACCAAAACAAAAAAAAACAAAAAACAAAAAAACCAAAACCCAAAAAACCAAACAAAAACCAAACCCCAAAAAAAAAAATATAAAAATTTTTTTCTCAGGCAAAAATTAAATTCTTTTAGACAAAAAGAGAAATAAAAAATTTTAAAACTAGAGATTAAAAGAAGAAATTGTTAATATCAAATAAGATAACAATCTCTGGTCTGAGTCAGCAATATGAAGATAGATATAGCAACAGAAGCATCATTACAAAAATATCTGAAGCCAAGGAAAGTCATGTGAAAGAATCATTTCAAGGTAACAAAATTCAAGAGAAAAGAGGAGAAACAGAAACATACCTGAAGCAGTGGCTGGTCCTACAGCTTTAAGAACCATCAAGGCTTTCAGAGCCTGCTCAACATCTGGTAACAGGTCAAATGCTGACTGACTGGCATCAAGGACACTTTGGGGTTTGTTGCTCTCCACCATTTCAGTCAGTTTGGGACGGAATTTACCCCTCTGAGCAGAAAACAAAAATTAAATACATTTTGTTTTTTTCATATACATATAAATAGATAACGCAAATAGATACATGCAATTCCAATAAGTGCAGATCATAAATATAATTTGTTGATGCTAAATAAATGAACCTAGTGAACACAGTTTGCCTTTGATTTATTACGCAGAAGGTATAATGGGTTGCAATGAAAAAAGTGGTTCTTGCTGTGGATCAGAAAAAAAGTTTGAAATACTCTTTTCACATACCAGGTTTGTTTCAAATGCATGAAAATTAAAGCTTGCCAAAATATTTCTTAAACACTTTAAAAGATATTTTTTAATGCTTTTAAGGATAAAGTTAAAGAAAAATTAATTTTAGGACCATTTAATATTTTTTTTCAGGATGGTTTGAGTACAATGGTAGGAAAAGTTAACCTGAAGCCTTGGTGACATATATCAATGTGAATTGCTGACAAGAAAAACTTACTTTTAATTGCACATCTCACTTTAAAACAAACACTGTATGTTGAGAGAGTCTGGAGATATTTCAAAAAGTTAACAGCCTTATAAAAAGGAAAAAGTTTGCAGAAATTCTTACCATCAACTTCCATTTCATCAGTTTGCACAATTCTGCATGAGTGATGCACTTAATTTTTCTCTCTTGAATTGCCACAGGAAGTTCATGCTGATACCTGACAGGAAGGTGGGGGTAAAATAAAGAATAAAAAAAAGACTCAACAGAAGGACAAATGTAAAAGTTTGTGTTGTTAAAATAATAAATTGAAAAGGTAAAGAAAAATTTAAATATAAAAAAAAAAAAAATCATAGAAAACGGACAAAAATAAAAAGTTATAAAAGTCACAGTAGATGTTTTAACTACTTTTTTGCCACTACAAAAGAGAGAGAGAGAGAGAGAGAGAGAGAGAGAGAGAGAGAAGTAAAAAAAAAAAAAAAAAAAAAAAAAGTACAAAAAAGTACCAAAAAAAGTACCAAAAAAAAAAAAGAGGGTAAAAAAATTAAAAACTAATAAGCAATGGACATAACAAAATGAAAGAAACGTCACACTGAAAGAGGAATGAAAAAAAAAAAAAAAAAAAAAAATCACAGTATCCCAATGGCCAAAGGAGGAATGAAGAGAAAAGGCAATGCTCAAATGAGAAAAGGTGAGGGCCGGGGTTAACGCTCAAAAGGTGGGGAATGTGCAGCACTCAAAAGTGGAAACAGAAGGAAAATGGATTGTTTAATGGCAACATTTCAAAAAGAAAATATACATTTCTGAACCTTTAATTGAGGAACATTACCTAATTTCAACTGTAAAATGATGAGACCTTGCTGCCAATCTGGTACTGCATTTAAATTCATAAAGTCAAGGCTCCATAGATGAAATATTTTGAATAATACAAAAGTTTGGCAAAAGGCCAAAAGGGGGTGGGTAGAGGAAGGCTGGTCTTCAAACTGTCTCATCTTAAACTTAGCTAACCACAATTACTAACCCAAACATATAGTAGGGGAACAATTTTTCTGTAATTGCGGAATCATTAAGTGGAATTTGTGTTTTTAATGTAACTTTCAATAATAATAAATAATTTGATTTTTGAGTATGTCTATATTTCTCAGATGAGGTATTATGTATACTATTTACATTATTCGGACTATTGTCCTCATCTTTGTCGCCTTTATCCACTTGAGGACATATGGCAGTGGATAAAGGCGTTAGTTAGATCCAGTGACAGGACCCAAAGAATGCGAGTTCAATACCTGGTTAAGGCAGTGGAGAACTTTGAGAGGGGAATTAACAGGAGATAACTGACATTTATTAGACATGGCACGTGGAACTAGAACAGTCTACCCCAGTGAGTGAAATAAAGGGGTTCAGTTTGACATTCCAACCACCTGAAGGCCAGAGTGTACAACAGCCAAAATGTTGTAATAAATATGGTGACAAAGATGAGGACAATAGTCCAAATAATCTAAATAGTGTATTTGTTTTTTGTTTTAATTTTCTTTTTAATTCTTTCAAAACTTAACAGTCTCCCTGATTTTGTTAAATATTTTAATAAATATAACAAACAATAATGTAACAGTGTTATAATAATGTTATCTCCTTAAAAATTTTTTTAACAAATATTTGTAGTTATTTTTCTTTTTAAGACCCAAAAAAGAATTAACAAAAATGCATACATAATTTGCAGTATAAGCATCAAAAGCCCACGGTAATGAAAATGTTGCATTATGGTGTGAATTGCCTGATCATTTTGAAAATGACAATAAAAGTTTGCTCTATTAGCATTTAGGAGTTATGAACAATGTAAATTCGACTTCTTTTGTATCACATCGACAAAACAGCTGCCATTACTGGGTTTGTTTACATACATTTGCCTCGAGTAGTCATGGGTGGAAGCTTCACTTGTCTTGAATACTGCTCAATGCGAAGTTTAAAACAAATGTGCAATTCCAAATATAGCAATAAAAATGAAAACCAAAACAATCAAAATTACTTGCCTGAAAGGATAAAAAAAAAAAAAAAAAAAAAAAAAAAAATATTTAAGTTTTCCTTTTTTTTTTTTTCAAAATTTTTTTTTTTTTTTGAGAAAAAGGGGTCACCCATGATATTATATTTATTTAGAAAAGCTTTCAATTGTTTCTGTAAGAAATTTAAACCAATTCAATAAAAAAGAAAATTTTAAAAAATTCATTATTTAATAAAGCTTCACTTCTACAAAAGAAACAATACTTTTGATTGGAAAAAAGGAATTTATACCAATTAAATCTATTCATTTAAAGTTTCATTTAAAAAAAAAATGTGCATTTTAAAATAATTTCACAAAAATTGCACAGTAATCAAGACAAGTAAGAAGATATGAAAAGCAGTAAAATGGCTTTTAACTAAGTAAGCTTTCACACATTACTATTGAAGGCAAATCTATGTAAACAAAGCCAGTAATGGCGGTCGGGAAACCTGAACGAGATTGAACTTACATTGTTGATAAATCCTAAACAGTAATACAGCACAAACTTTTAATGTCATTTTCGAAATAACCAGGCAATTTCACACCATAATGGAATATTTTCATTACCGTTGATTTTTGGTGTTTATACTGCAAATTATCCAAAAAGAGAAAACTCATTTGTCAATTTTCTGAGAATATGTTGGCTAGTCTATTTTCAAATATTTAAAAACTTTTCTAAGAAACTATATAGCAAACAAGATGAAAGTCTGAAGGTCACAGTTCTGTTGTGGCCACCGAGATCCATTGCTAAAGGGAGTATTTACCTAACTTACCCACGAGGCAAGATGTGGCACAAGGCCGATTTTTATGTGAGACAATCCTAGCCCATAGGCCTGGACAAAATTCTCCAGACTCCGCACACACAGAGTCAGGTTTGTCTACTTCCCCAGATGAGACTGTGCCCTTTGGCATCACCTTGTCTGGGTTCCTCTCTGCCCGAAAGCAGAGAGTTCAACATGTTGAGCTTGCTCACACCTAAACTGGAAAGCAAATGGAAAGGGGAAAGAGACACTAGTTAATATCAAAATTGGAAGAGGAGAGACAAAGATCAAACCAATAAGTTTAACAAATTTATTTCCTTTAAGGCCTTACACAATTTGCAAGTAAAAGATTCTGTTGACGTTCAGTGAGTTCCTCCCACGTTTCAGTAAACACCAGTAATTACACTGCTCACTCTACGAGTAGGTCCGAAGCTAGCGTCCAGGTTCCAGACAAAAATAAACAGAGTCGTAACTTATTACGAAACTCTATAACAGTGCACATCACCACGGTCCCAGCTGCACTGCCAGCCAATGTCCCAGACCATTTTTATTGACCAAAAACACAGCCAATGCACCAATCATCGCCGTTGACTTCATTCTCAATCAGAGTCCCCAGTTCGACCAATCAGCATGCAGACCACCACTAGACAAATCGTGCCAAGTAGCATAAAATAAACAAATGTCAGAGAATGTACTTTTCTTGAACCAAACTTGCAAGAGGAAAGGATGTAGCTGATGAAATGATGAACTGTCTAGCTTGGGTTTATGCACATATCCATCATAAAACAACAGTCCAACAAACAAAACATCTTGGACGCTTCAAATCCAGTAAGTGCGAATATTTATCGTCACAGATTCTAAACAAATTGTAACCTTCTTTTATGAATATGAAAGAAAAGTAAATTCTATCACATGCCTACCATACAATTTAGAAATAAAGAAAACATTTTTTTTTCCCAAAAAACAACATTCTATACTTGACTGGCTTGTCTACTCCAATGCTTACACAGTGATTCTCCCAGATTAATAATTGCATCATCTTCAGTGCTTCACCATTGTAAAAGAAATTTAAATTCTGGAATGCAAATAAGAGCAGATTTCTTCTTCTGGAACAGATTGCCAATAAGGTTATATGGATGCCTGTTACCAGCATAGATGCTGAATGTTCATTTTCTCAGTATAAACATTTACTCAATAAACAACGTGAAAAATCTTACACCTTAGAACACCAAGCAACTGACAAGGTTGTATTAGGTTGGTGCAAAAATAATGTCGTTTTCTCACATGTTAATATGTGAGAAAACGACATCATTTTTGCACCAACCTAATATTACAATGGAGATTTAGAGAGAAGATTTGAAAATTAAATATTTCCCAAATTAAGAAATAAGCAATTTGAAATTTGAGCAGTATTTCAACTTGGGATAAGTTGTTTTATTTAAATTTTGAATATGTCTAATTTGTTTTCAATATTTTGTTACAAAGATTCAGTTATTACAGTTAATTACTGTTTTGTAAAATTTTATAGTCAAAATATTTGACTTTATTCAGATATTTATTATTGAGATTCAAGTTATTTGCTGTTGATACTTTACATGTGATTTTTATATTATGAATCAATAATTATAAATCAATCTAAATACTTTAAAAAAAAAACAAAAAAACAATTTGAATGTGTTCTTAAAGAAGGAAGCTCTGATTAAAAGTTCGACCTCAAAAATGATTATGCACTATAATGTTCTATCGTTTTATTATCTACTCATTTTACGTTTTTTTTTATTTTTACATATTTTTGGACTTGGATTTTAACATTTAAAAAAAGATTTGTAGATATTTGCTATTTCTTTATATGCAATAAAACTTTGAATTATGTTTTCGTTTTCAGTTTTAATAATAATTATAGCATATTGTATTGCAATTTTCTCATAAAATATAAAATAGAAAAAATGAAATTTCCCAAAAGTAATAACAGAAAGAAACAGAATTTACCAAAAGTGGAAGCGTAATCAAGGAAAATTTGAAACAGAAAATCATGGGCCCTACCACAGTATTCCTTACACCAAAACAACATTCTTACAATTCTTACTACAGCCACCATAATACCTCGAAGTCTATGTAGTTGTAACTAGTTCTCATATGTACAATTTGTCTGGAGGTTGGGGAGATAGAAACAACATTTAAAAAATGAAACCCCAATGAATATTTACAATGAATACAATTTATATACAAAAAAGTAAACAAAAAGGAAAGTTCATAAGAACAATTACCATGAATGTATTTATAGAAAAAACACAGGCAAGCTGTATTACGATGGAGAAAACAATACTTGTCATAAAATAATTTCTAATGGTAATTTTTACCAAAAGTTTAAATTACATTATGTAAGGGTTCAAAATATCCAAGGCAGCAGTGAACATATTAAGAAATTGAATTTATTTACCAAAATAAATGATTAATAGTCTTATATACAAAAAAACATTGATGGCATTATGTAAGGGTTCAAATATCCAAGGTCATGTGTCACCGAGGTTGTGAGGTGGTTAAACATTGATTCTGAGTAGAAAAGGGTTAAGCCCAAAATGGAATATAGTCTGGAAGAAAGACAGAGTGGAGACATTTTCCTTTGTGAAAATGGGAATGTTTGGATTTCTTCTCTCCTGAAGTTTTGGTTTTCTTGTTTGGCATGCAGACAAAAACAGATCTGGAGAAAAATTTCATCTCTTTCTTGAGAAATTGGGAAAACATGTCACTAGCAAACAGAAAAGTAGACAAGAATTATGTTTTTGTTAGAGAAAATGAACTGAGAAATGAAAACAGAATGAACATGCTGCAAAGGTTAAGATTATAAAATTTGATCAGTAATAAGAGGCAGGTGATCTGGCCTATGTTTTTTCTGAGACAGCGACCAGCACAGGGATGAAAAACATAGACTCAGAGATTTAGGTAAACAAATATATTTAATTCATAAAAATAAATTGGGAAATAATTTCCTTCCCTTGCTCAGAAAGTTAAGAGAACAAATTTCTCTTAACAGGTCAGATATACTGTACGATTAAGACTGGAGTTATGAAAACAAATTCCTGTCATCAGTGGTCTGGTTTATATTTTCACTGGACAAGTTCAGGAAAATGGAAAAGATCCAGAGAATTAAAATTAATGACTAAAATAAAACTCCACTCTTCTGCCTACACACTTTAAAAATTAAATTTATCACAAAGACAGTTATGCATGCCCTGGGAAGTGGACTCAGGTTGAATGCCAGGAGAGTAGGAAAAAAGAAAGAGAATTTGACACTACCTGTACAGAGTGGTGGTGTGAGATGTGAAATGAAGCCAGTAGGAGTTGTAACTATTCCCAAGGAATGTGGATAATTCTCCAAATTTTGAAAGTTGATTATGAAAGCAGAAATAGGGAACAAAGAAAACCCTTATTAGAATCAATATGAAAATTCAAGAACCAACGAATCCCAAGAACCTTTCAGCCCCACACATGTTTTGGGCTGAAGTGCATATAAGCAGACGACCATTAAGCGTGGTTATACAATCAGGTGTAGGCAGCAGTAAAAGGAGTTGCATTAGCAGTGAACATGATAAAAGTAAAACCAGATCTACTTGTCTGAAATAGTAGTCCCATCTAAAATGTGGTGATACATGTTATAATAAATGATGGTTCTTTTTACAGACAGAATCATTTTGTCTACAATCTTTTCAAACATAATCCTAAGCTCTTTTTGGGGGGGAACAAACAAAATTTTTCTCTTATCTAAGCCCTACTATAAAAAAGCATATCAACAGGAAACATAGTAACTCATTAAAATTTATAAATATATACATATAAAATTTATTTTACTGTTATAACTTCATTTAACTGAAAGATTTTAAATACTTCACCTATTTTAGCTTTTTTTTTTCTTTCTACCCACCTTAGACTATTCTTGATGCGTTGGTCCCCAAAAAAAAAAAAAAAAAAAAAAAAAAATTATACACTTTGCCAGTTTGATGTTAATTAAAATGTTAAATTACTTAAACCAGAAATAAATAAAAAAATATCCAGAATACAATTTTATTTCCCAAACTTAAGAAAACCCCAGAATATTTGAGAAAACAAATTACCCTAAAAACACAAAGTCCTCTCTAGAAATTACACTCTTACATAATGTTTGACACCACAATATAGGAAAAAAAAAAAAAAATAATTAATTTTTTTATTAAACAGCATATCAACTCCTTATGGGTCAATGCCAAAATTTAATTTTCTTAGGAGCTTTGAAGTAATAAAAATGATAGATGTTATTCTGTTTTCACAATTGAATACATGGTAGATGATATTTAGCTTTTGTGCACGTAATTATTTGAGGCAGGGGTATATGATTTATGTTATTTTGTTGAAGTTATATTTTGGAATACAATTTGATTTCTTTAAGAAATTCTAGGATATTATACAGATTAATGACATGAAAGAGTTCTTTCATGCTGAGTGATGTATTGTTGGTAATATTTTTTTTATGTAAAATTGTATTACTGCCATTTTCACTATAAATATTTTTATACTTTCATAGTGCTTTGTTTTTGTTTGGGAGCTCACTATTTGCCCATAACTATAACCGGGTCAGAGTGGAACTGGGAAGAACAGCAATTAAGAGGTGGGCGGGCTTATGCTCCTCACAACCAACTGATCAGAGGTCTTGCTGTCAGATGTAGTTAAACATAGTACCCATATATATATATATATATATATATATATATATATATATATATATATATATATATATAGAGAGAGAGAGAGAGAGAGAGAGAGAGAGAAAAAATAAGGAGACAAGAGAATGATAAAAAGGAAAAATAAACACGCAGGAGGGAGAAAATAAACACGCACAAGGAGGTGGGGGGAGTCAACCTAACACTAATAAAAGCGCATGAATTATTTTTTAACTTAATATAAAAATAGGCATGTTCAATAATTTGCCAAAAAAACAGCACAGCATGATGAAAAAAGGCCCCAACTTCATAAAAACAAAGTTTCACCGTGAAAAGTTTATTAATAAGAGGACAGACCAAAGCATTTTTTAGTTATTTTTTTCAAAAATTTTTATTCCTTTCAAGATAAATAACGTGGAAGCCGAGCCGTGGCACTAGACGTCTCCAAAGCATTTGATAGGGTTTGGCATGCCGGCCTTCTTCGCAAGCTCCAGGGTTATGGCATTACGGGTCGATTATATAACCTAATACGATCATTCCTGTCAAACCGTAAATTGAAGGTCATTCTCAATGGATTCTCCTCCAGTTCCTATCCCACGAAGGCAGGTTTTCCTCAAGGTTCCATCCTAGGCCCCACTCTATTCCTTATCTACATAAATGACCTTCCTGATGCAATAACTTCCCAAGTTGACATCTACGCGGATGACACCACAATTTATTCCTGCCTCGAAAACAAATCTAGACTTGTCGACAAAACTCGCCTGGCCGTGCGTCTCGAATAAGGACCGCCAATCGATTGTGAACTGGGGCATGAATTGGCTGGTCAACTTCAACGCTTCCAAGACAAAACTGCTCTCTATTAATCACCACAGAGATCCTTCCCTTCCCTCCATTAGAATGTCTGACGCTCAACTTCTCGAGAGCAACTCTCTGCGGCTTCTCGGTCTCACGTTGACTGCTGACCCAAGATGGAATAAATACATTGAATCAATTGCCTCGTCCACTGCAAGGAAAGTTGGTTCACTGAGCCACGCCAGGAAGTTTTTCTCCCGGAGTCGATCCTCCAGATCTACAAATCAACAATTCGCCCTTGCATGGAGTATTGCTGCCATATATGGTCTGGTGCCCCTTCTGTTTGCCTCGGGGCTCTTGATAGGCTCAAGAGGCGGATATGCAATGTAGTTGGCCCTGCCCTGGCGTCTCGTCTACAGTCACTTTCTCACAGACGCGCCGCCGCCTCCCTCTGTCTGTTCTACAAATACTTTCATGGAAATTGCTCCAAGAAGCTGCATTCGCTGGTTCCCAGACGTCATGAGTTCCAGCACCTTACTAAGCTGGCATCCCGCTCTCACCCCTTCACTGTCGAAACTCCTAAATGTAGCCGTCTCTTCTACTCTAATAGCTTCATGTCTCGCACCTCTCGCCTGTGGAACTCACTTCCCCTTTCCTGTTTCCCTGTGAGCTATAATCTCCAGCTATTCAAGTGTAATGTCAATCGACATCTCCAGTTGCCTTGATCTATCCACTACCCTCATCCTTTCTTCTATCACTCCTATCTGATCTTGCTCTAAATTTTCTGTAACCCCTTGCATCCTAGTGGCTTCCCACCTTGCTTGGGATGAAATGCTTAAAAAAAACAAAAAAAAAAAAAAAAAAAAAAAAACAAACAAATACTGCCTTTATGAATCCAAATTAGATAAAATACCCTACTCTTTAGGTTCAAAAACACAATGTAATTTGAAGAATTATTGCTGTAGTCTGTGGGTTGTTTGGTAAAAGTGCATCGTCATTTACAGTAGGTCACAAATGCAACAGTAGATATCAGCAACCTTAAAATCAACTTTTGGGAGAGTTAAATTCAGAGTAATCAGAATAATTAAATAAAAAAGAAAAAAAAAAAGACCTCATCAAATTAGTAAGAAAATCAAAAAATAAAAGCAATGAAATTAACGTATCATTTATCATTTCACTAATTTTTAATTAATTTCATTTTTATATTTCTAAAATATAATAATTAAAATAATAATAATTAAAATAATAGAAATTAAATTGATTCCTTCTGAGTTGCATAAAAGTATATTATTCTTAAACATAAATAATTTAAATTATTGCACTGCTGGCATTTTGATTCATTTGTTTTTTTAATTTTTCATGCACTTTTTAAGTTATAGCTTACTGTTGTTGACCTACAACCTCACAGGCCACTGTAGATCAATAAACATTCTTGTTATGTTTTAAACAAAAAACTAAGCATTACATTTACAAAAACCAGTTAATTAATCCTGAGGACAAATATTGGGTTTTAAGATTTCTAAATTTATTTTGATTTTTTGTTTATCATGTGACATTCTTTATAAAAATGCCTAAAAAAAATCATTTACATGCAGAATTTTATTGTTCTTTTAATATAGATTAGCTTTTCTTTGGTAAATTTGCTTTTTAACACCCACGCTAAATATCTCTTAAAATTTTCCCCAATCATCATAATTCTGTATGCTGAACTTGAATTAACAATTAAATTATGAAGAAACCTACCGTTTTGGAGTTATCGACAAGGACAAAAAAAAAAAAAAAAAAAATTCAGACTTCTTCTTTGTCATTCATCCGCCCTTATTGCCATAATGTTCACTAATTCAATGCAGGATACTTCCAGTGACGTAAGCATAAATTTTGGCCTATTTATTTCTTTTACAGCTATATCTTTTTTGAAATCACTACGCATTATCGTAAAGCAATTTTTTTTTTTTTTTTTTTTTGGTAAGTGTAGTTTTATTTATAACAGAAAACTTTAAACAAAAACAAATTAAATAATACAATAAAACCTTTTTTCCGTGTAGAATAGCAATGACAAATTAAAATAAATTAGATACAATAAAGCATTTTTTATATTTTAAAATTGAAAATAAAACAAACAATAATTAATGTGCAAACTTGGTAAAGTAGAAACGAAATAAGGGTTGATTGTATTATTTAATGATTTTTTTTTAAATTTGTCCTCTTTTCTGCACAGAAAGAACCCTAACCCTAAACTTAACCCATAAACATACTTTACTTTGTAAAGAGCATGATTATGTACAAAGTAAAATTACAAAATAAAAACAAAAATGCTAGAAATGAAATAAGGGTTTATTGTATTATTTAATGTTCTTTTCAATTTGTCCACTTTTAATTTTAAAATACTTTATTTTTATTATTTAATTTATTCTTTTAATTTGTCATTACTATTCTATATGGAAAAAAAAAGGTTCTATTGTATTATAAATTAATTTGTTTAAAGTTTTATGTCATAAATAAAACTACACTTAAAAAAATAATAATAATAAATACATTGCTTTACGGTAGTGTGTAGTCATTTTCTGCACCAAAAGTCTGTAAAAGAAGTAAATATGCCAAAATTTATGCTTACGCCACCAGATGTACCCCGCACTGAATTAGAGAACATCATGGCAGTAAGGGCGGACAAATGACCAACAAGAAGTTTAATTTTTTTTTGTCGATAACTCTAAAATGGTAGGTTTCTTCATAATTTGTTAATTTGTGTTCAGCATGTACATTTACATGGAATTATGACAATTTGGGAAAATTTTAAGAGATGTTTGGGCATTAAAAAGCAAATTTACCTTTACTTTTAGGTACTTGCAAAGATTCGCAATACCTAAGGTTTAAAAATGAAATTTTTAAAAATTGAAATTCTTTCTTTTGTTTTAGTTTTAATTTAAAGCTAAGAGATTAAATTTAATATTTCCAATGAGCAAAACAAAATACTTTGCCATATTTCAAAATTAACTTAAATTTTCTGGAAGTAGTTTTTGTTTTGAAAGCAATAACATTCACCAATTTTAACGCCATTTTTAGCTATCCATCGTCATGATGCCATCTCTTAAAGAATCTTTCAAAAATAAAATATATTTTTCTGACACTTTGAGGAATCTGATTTGAAACAAGTATTGTTTTATTGCAACAGCGGCCAATTGTAGAACTAATAGACTTTGCTCGCTACGCACGGACGTTTTGAGTTCCAGACTGACGACTACCATTTTTGTCCGTTAAATCCGGAATCCGTTTTTCAGGACCGTTAATTCGGGATCATTTCACTGTACGAATTTTCGACCAAAGAGCTGACGCAAAAGGAAAAAAAAAAAAAAAAAAAAAAAAAAAAAAAAAATCTTCAAAAGATTTTGATGAGAAAACGTTTTCTTTTTTCATTAAGCTTGGCCCCTTGGGTCATTTTTTTTTTTTTTTTTTCATCATCATGGTATGCTAATTTTTTAGCAAATCAGCAGAGGAACCTACTTACTATTATTATTTTTAACTATTCTTTCAAATAAAACCCAAAAAAAACAGTTAAAAGAAATTATTTAATTTTTTTTTTCCGGTACCTACGAAAAATAAATCACTTTAAGAAATTGAATAAAACAGTTAAAATTTTACAGAAAACTTAATAAAATTATTAATTAAATACACCTATGTTTGTTTTTTGTTTTTTTTTACGATGAACTTTAAATATGTGACTTTATTTCTTGCAATTTAACAATTCAAGTGCACTAGTTGTTCACACAAATAAAAAATTAAGGAAATTTTATTTTAGGAAATAATTTGTAATTTCGAACAACTCGTCGTAAACTTTACGACGAGTTATGAACAAAAAAACGTAAAAACGGTAATAGAGCGCTAAGTTTTAATGTCATTTTCGAAATAATCAGGCAATTTCCCCCCATAATGGAATATTTTCATAGCCGTGGGCTTTTAGTGCTTATACTGCAAATTTTAATTAAATTTGTAGATTAGCTTTTTAGGCATTTCTTAGGCTACGACACTTGTTAGCAGAATCGGAAAAAAAAAAAAAAAAAGAAAAAAAAATTGATTTTTGTCTTATCGATTAAAAGAAAGTGGGGGGGGATTCTAGCCATAATATCGATGCAGAGTAAAAAAAAACGATAACGCAAAATTATAGTAGAGCCCCTAAATACGTAATTAAAAAAAATTAAAGAAAGATAGAGACAAACAACAAGCACAAAACGGGAAGAAAAGAGTGGAGCCTGATTATTAAAGTTATTAGTTCCAAAAGAAAATTCGGATTTTTCAAACTGTCAAAGAAAAAAAAAAAAAAAAAAAAAAAAAAAAAATTAAAAAATTTTTTTTTATACGTTATAAAAAATTAATTAAACAAAATCCCAGCTTACTCACTCGGAAAATATAAAATTTTAAAATTCTTTTTAAACTTTTTTTTTTTTTTTTTTTTTTTAATATATATCAGGTAAATAATTTTTTCAAGTAGGTTGCCCACTTGATACCAAACTAAAGTTTTTACGGGATTTGGTTCTTTTTTTTTTTTTTTTTTTTTTTTACAAAGCGTCAGTGGAAAAATCTTTTGTAAAGGACTGCGGGGAAAGTTTGTCCCGGATTTCCCGCATCAAAGGGTTTAGGTTATAAAAACATGGGTTGAGGTTAAAAAATTGCGACAAAACGCGAGTGAAAAATAGCAAGAATAGAGCTGACAAACTCTTAGGCGGTGTCGAATAAAGAAAAAACTCTTGCTCGGAACAATAAAAAGAAGGGTAAAAAAAAAGGGTAATGGGATAAAGACAATTAGGAGTGAAAGAAAGAGAAAAGTCCTTTAAGGGAAAAGAAAATGTTCATAACAGAAAAAACTAAAAAGGCTTGTTCAAAATATTTCTCTAAGCGCCTAAAAAGTTCTTTAAGCAAGTAGAGTTTTGTTAAGGTTTATAAACAGTAAACTGTAAACACTCACTCACAACTGTTGTAGAGTAGGAAAATTTTTGGTAGATATAGGAAACTTACAGTTTAGCGAATTCGTAGGTCGAATTCTCACTGCCAAATAGGCAAAGATTCTCCAAATTTATGGAGATTTGGTAGGCTCAGAAGAATCAGGGACTTTTCCCTCCAAAGCTATTGAACAAATTTCCTGGCCCTTTCATTGGTCAGAAAATATATTCTTATCTCTGATAAGAATCAAGGCTCTTGGAGCCGGTTTTGAAAGTAATGAAATCAGGTTGGAGTGAACAAGCTGTGAGGTTTCCCCCAGACTTTATGGCACTATGGAAAGAATAATAAATGGTAGTGGAATTCCTTTTTATATTTTCCAGCTCTCTCGTTAGTCAGAAAATATATTCTTATCTCTGATAAGAATCAAGGATTTGGGAGCCGGTTTTGAAAGTAAAAAGAGGTTGGAGTGAGGACAGAAAAAATAACCAGAATGTGATTGTGAACTTGTAAAAAAAAAAAAAAAAAAAAAAAATTGTTCACAAATTAAATTCCAACAGGACATAAGGTATTTTGCGCTTGAAAGACTGAAGCGACATAACTTTCACGACCTAAAAATGTAGAGGGCATTAAAAAAAAATAATAAATTCAAAATTGCCCAATATGTACAGTGTAACCCGGATATAAGAGAGATTTTCTCTGGTCCCAAATTAGAGCCTGTGTTAATGTATTAGACCAAACCCGGATATAAGAGACTTTTCTCCTGTCCCGACAACTCTCTTATATCCGGGTTACACTGTAACAGCAACCCTGGCACTGGAAATACAAAAAACAAAGTAAAGTTTAGTTACTTGACAAAAGTTGCTAATGTTTGTTTTTAATTAGGTCTTGAGGCGTATCACTGAAAGTGAAATAATGCAGTTTTTATGCAGGGGAATAATTTTGATTAGAGCTAAAAATAAAAGAAAATTGGGATCCTTTTTTAATGCGACTGTTGTTTACAAAGAAAGCATTTCTCGACGAAACGAAAACAAAAAAGGAAGTTCATAATAAACGCCCAAGTTGCTTCAACAGTCGATAATGGCTTAGAGGGTATTTTTTTTAAAAATACCTTTTCCGTGTTAACAAAATTAAAACACTTTTAGAATTACACAAACCACAATTTTTTTCTTGTTTCGTGTTTTTTGTTTTTTTAAATAAAAAATAATTTCGCTGAATAATGGAACGAAAAATTAAATATATTATTAAAAAATGTTACAATACATTCATTGTTACTATTATTAATGCGTTTTAAATTCAGTTATTTAAAAAATAATGATACGAGAAAATACCAGTTGTCGAGGTCGATTAGGGTCTTTTTATCCACTTTCTTCAGAGTGGAAGCCTTAGCTTCTAGAACTTCGTCATAATGGCTAAGTGCTTCCTCCAGGTCAACATTTCCTAGCAAACCACGTGCTTCCATCATTGATACCAACACGCGAGCTAAATCCAAGGGAGATAATTCAGTTGTAACAAAGGGAAGTAATTCTTTCCTTTTGCTTTAAAAAAAAAACTTCCTATTCTTTCTGGAAAAAAGAAGATAGATATGAAAAATAATTTTATTACATAGCCGAAAACTTTTAAGAAAAAAGACAAATAATAAATTTATCATTCAACTGTTTTTTTAAATTTCTTATTCTAAAAGCAAAACTGAATGTTATTGTAGTGCATGTAATTAAAAATAAAAGAAGGAAAGCGAAATTTTGTTGCGACAATTTTATAATGAATCGAAAACTGTTTTGAATTTTTACATAGACTTTTACCGCCAACATTTAACAACAAAAGATAACTATGTCCATAAAGTTAAAAGTTTTGTTGTACATTTATTAACTAATAATCACTTCACCCTTGCAAAGTAAACCTGTCAACCTAAAAAACAAAAAAAATAACCCAGACATTTAGAATTTTAGTTAGAGACCTTAATCTCCAGATTTTAGAAACAGTATTTGAAAAACAGTCCGAAAACGTTAACTTTAAATTTTAAAGTTTAAAATATCATTCTTCAAATTCGCAGCAATTATTTCTTGCGGAAGCGTGATTTTTGGACCAACAAAGGCCAATGTTACACTTGAAAACAAACGCAGACTCAGTAATGTATTATTACGGGTGGTTTATAGAGACCAATTTTTTTTTTTTTTTTTTTTTTTAAGTGGGGAAGTGTTTTATTCCACTCATTTGTGTCCAAATAGAAGGAAATGGGATGACTCTTTGAAAATTTTTGAAAATTGGAATGGTACCGGACCGAAACGTGCTCAAACCTGCCCGAGGCCCCAAAAATCACCAAGACCCAGCGTTGGTGAGTACTTCGTAATTAAATAAAAACAAAAGTAAAAGGAGACAATGAAAGAACAGATCATAATACAACGTAGAACAACTGAAATTTTCAGGTATACCTCTGCAACTAGATTGGTTAATTCAATTCAATTCATGCTTATCAACCCACTGCAAGTTGCTTAAAGCCAGAAAATATTTTTTAGATTGTAAGAATTTGGGTGGGATGGAGAGATAATGTTTTTTTAGTGATACAAGTCTTACTAATTAACCTATAGCTGGTGGGAGAAAAGGTGGTTTCATACCTAACCAGAATTTGATAAGCTAGAAAGTATAATGTGGATGTGGTATCAATTCTCTATTACAATCAATATAAAAACTGATCCCTCACTTTGTGACTACTGTTATAAAATAAAATAAGACATATCTCGGCTGATTTACAGGCAAATACTCAAGAGCGAGAGCCGGATGTGAACAGGACAAAGCCCCGTCACAAAATGACCATTATCTTCGTTTACAAATGTTCCCGACACACGAGTTCCGGTCGAAAAATAAAATAATATTTAAAGTGTCCTATTTTTCGTCCAATAAAAATGCTTTCCTCCTCATTATACTCGCTAGGTTTTTCGAGCCTGTTAAGCCATAAAAAAAACGCTATAAAAGGGGTCACACGGAAGTTCAACAGCAGTCATAGGTGGCCCACGTTAAAAAGGCCTTGTGCCACATGACGTCCTCGTGGGGGTGGGGTGACTGAATATCGTCACAGGTGGCCAGGGAACAGACCTATCACGGTCAGCCCGAACGGTCAGTAGCTGTCAGCAAGGGTGCGCCAGCGTCAACACGTGTGAACTACTATGAGAGATCGACCTAGATCCGAAGCCGGCTTATGAACTATACCACAAGGTAGCTGTCCCAAACCCTCACGTTCCTGCTGAAATAAACCACGTAAATCTATTTCTGCTGTTGTCGTATTTCTTTCTTGCGACCATACGCTTGTCTATACCACTACGGTCATTTCTATATTTTTAGGAATACATTTTTTCATTTATTAATTGTATATATTTTAATTTATTGCTTAAAAATTATTTTTAATGATTAGCCATATTTTCGTGGATGCTCTGTTTTTATTTATTCCAGGGAATGTAAATAAAAAAGACATATTTGTGTAGCTAATCAGTATTCCATTGATTGATTCATTCATTAATTTATTATGACTTATCAACCCTTTGCAGGTTATTTAAAGCCAGAAAATATTTTTAGAATGTAAAAATTTGGCGGTGCGGGAGATAACAATGGTTTACTGATGCAAGTCTTGACGTTCCTTAATTTCGGTGATCATACGGAATCTGTTATTGAAACAACTTTTTTCTTCTCATTTTTTTTTTATTATTTATTTCGCGCATTGTTTGATTTTAATTTAAACTTTTGGTTGCATTCAGTCGTCACAAGGCTATATTTTTGCCCGTGGAAGACAATTTATCTGAAGCTATTGAGTGATTGGTTCGTTTTTTACTGTTTATCAATCTATTTCATGTCATTTAAAGCCAGAAAATATTTTTAGATTTCAAGAATATTTTCATTTCTTTTCTCTTTTTTTTAGATAATAATGGTTTTAGTGATATAAATCTTACTAATTAACCCATAGCTGGGGGTCAAAGAAGAGGTGGATCAATATCTTTCCCAAGAGTATTTGCGCGTAAATGAATAATAACTAACCCAAATGGAACTTTTCTCTCCTATCTGGAGTCAGGATTAAATGACTGTCACCTCCGCCACAAATGCTCCCGATAGGAGTTTATCGTTCACTCCGAAGTACGTCACTTTTGTGGACTTTGTGTGTCGGATGCAAGTTTTAACCCGTTCTTCTTCTTATGCGACATGCCCTTTCAGAACGTTGGCGATCATGGCCCTCCACATTTTCCTGTCTTTTTCTTATTTCCCCTCAACCCTGTTCTGCCAACCATTTACCCAAGTTCGTAAGGTTGATTATACTCTGTTTTCCTCTGTCCCCGTTGTCTTCAATATGTCCTGTGAGTGTCGAATTTTCTAAGCGCTCTTTCCTCGTTATGTGCTCTAGGAGTTTCAAATGCCTTTTCCTGATGTTAAGTATAAGTGCCCTTTTTGATTCCATTTTCAATAAAACATCGTCGTTGCAAATTTGTTCAGTCAATGACATTCTCGGCATCCTTCTGTAGGACCACATTTCTGTTGCTTCAAGTCTCTTCTTCATCCGTTCAGCATTCACAACCATGTAGGAGGACTGATAATACATAAAGGTTCAGTACTCTTTTTTTTTTTTTCTTTTTTTTTTAACAAAGTTTTCCTCTTTAGGAATACTTTGCTCAGCTTTAGGAAGGCATCTTTCGCTACCTAAACGCGCCCTCGGATTTTGATGTTGTACTTTCCGTCCTCTGTTAAAACACTTCTCAGATATTTAAATTATTGATTTTGGGCTGTTTCTTTACTATGTATATTTCTGATGGGGTTTAAGACTAGACTATTGGACCGAACTCCATCTTAATACTATTGTTTTCCGCGTAGGCTGGGTGTGTATTTTGGGTAGTTATCATCTTGTAAAAAACGCACAAACAACCCACATGATACTGGGAGTAAGGTAGCATAACTTTATTTGATATTGCTAGAAAATATTTTTGCCCTGTCGGCGAGACCTAAAATACACCGATTATATTCTCCACAAGGGAGTAAGAACCCCATAAAAACTACTGTTGGGGTGTATAGATTAAGAAAAAAGGCTTACACGCAAGTATAACAACATTTATTATTATTAGGAAAGCTAATACAGACATATGTCCTCCTCTACATAGAATGTGTCGCATGACTAACCAGATGGTCCCTTGTTGACACAGATAACAGATATCTGTTTCATCAGAACAAGTCTATGATTCCCGTCATCTTGAGCTGGTTCATTGGCCTAAGTAAAGGTCCCAGGTCCTTGTGTGCGCATCTTTCCTCGAGGCCGGACCCTCTGTATGACAGAGACTTCGATAGCTACAACGTGGTTTTCTACTTCTATATAGAGGGAGACAACCTTTTTCGCCAACCGACCACCAACTTCCGAATGGATACTTGCAGACTGTAGTATAAACCGGATCTACGGTTGTCTCTTTGACTCTCGTGTAAGCCGGGCCCGTGTCTCCCTTTTCGATTCTCGTGTAAACCGGACCTGTGTCTCCCATTTTGTTTCTCGTGTAAGCCGGGCCTGTGTCTCCCTTTTTGACTCACATACAAACCGGAATTGTGTCTACTTTTTTTTGTCTCAAGTGTTATACTATGTCTACCTTTTTGACTATTGGGTTTACAAGATATATGTCTACCTTTTTTAATCTTAAGCAAATTGAATCTTTCGTGTGAACCAAACATGTGACAATCTTTTTGATTCAAGCAAGTATAAACTGGACCTGTGTCTATTATTTCGACTCTAGTGCTGACTAAATTTGCGCCTGTCTTTTTTTCCTCTGATGTAAACCTGTTGTGTTGTAGATCGTTATGGAAACTTAAGTAAAATTCATCACACATGAAACTTCAGAAGCTATTTTATTTTGAAAAGAAAGAATTGTCCTTATTATATAAGTTATTAAAACCGTTCATATGATGTTTTATCTGTTGTCCAGATATAGGCCTATTGAAACCAACACCAGCTGTGTAGTAGATCTTTATGCCAAGCAACATTTACTGAAGTTCAAAATTTCTTTTATGTCGGAACTTGAATAAATTTCTTCTGTATTATACTGAGTGTATTTAGGCAGCAGTTTTTAATTTCATACAAATTTGGAATAGCGGTTCGGGATGAGAAATCGGAAAGTCGAGTTCGAATTCCAGTCGAGTTTGCATGATCCACTTACGTGCAAATACCCTGGGAAAAAGTATGAATCCATGTCCTCCTCCCCCAGCTATGGACTAAGTAGTAGGAATTGTATCTGGAAAATCATTGCTAACTCCAAAATATTGTTAATGCAATTATTCACTTTCAAAAACATTAAATAAAAATAATTCTTACAATCCATGTTTCAGCTTTAAATAACATACAAAGGGTTGATAACTTGTAAAAAACAAATCACTCAATTAATCAATTATGTAAGTTTGACTGAAGATCAACAAACGTTTTTTGTTTGAGTTTTTTTTTTTTTCTCCATCGATTCAGGCCATTTATCTGGTTTCCAAGAAGGTGAGCATAAATTGTCCTGCAACCATTTACTTTCGTGCCCGCAAAAAATGGTGGCTTTTTCCTTGACACCGCTATTATTTTAAACTACCTTCACTCTTCGACAATGTTTATACTTTTAAAAAGCGATGATTAGAATTTTAATAAAACCTAAACATATGAAAGTGAATTTATACATTTTCGTTGTTCTTGAGAATTGAGAACAAAAATAATAAACTATTTATTCACTTATTATATTGTTTACTGGAATGGTTGTCAAAATCTCAGCTAATTGCCAAATTGATTCAAACTTTATAAAATGGTAAATAATAAGGATTTCATTAGAGTTGGTTGACATATTTTTATAATTTAGTAAATGTTTATAAATTTATGAATACAAATTTTTCATAATTATTTCTTTATAAATTGATAAATGATAAATATTGCATTACATTAGTTTTAATACAGTTGTATTACGTTTTAGTGTGTTGTAGATATAAAAAATATTCTTATAAATAAACAACCCAATAAATAAATATTGTTTAATATTTTTGTGAGTTCTCAGGAGCAAACAAAATTTCATCATATGTTTAGGTTTTATTCCAATTTTAATAATCGCTTTTTAAAACAATAAACATTGCCGAGGAGTGAAGGTAGTTAAAATAATAGCGGTGTGAAGGGAAAACCCGTTATTTTGACACAACGATTTTTTGTTTTTGTTTTTTTCGGGTACGAAGGTTAAAGATCACCAGTTGTCCAATGTCTTGTGGGTGTTTTCACAATCCGTTATCAAAGAGTTTTATTTTTACTTTTGATGGGGTTGTGCCGACGTGTACGCATTGTTCCTTTAAGTAGTTTGGGAGTGTCGCGTCTTTAGTCATTTCTCTTTTTCCCCAGGTTAGCTTGTTAGCTAACTAGCTGTTTTTCTTTAGCTGCATCTAATACCGAAATACAAATATTTTGTATGCAATTTTACTTTTGGAGATGCTAATGGTTTAGTGATACAGGTCTTGCTAATTAACCCATAGCTGGGGGTAGAATATAATAAGCCCAACTGGAACTGAAATTCGGCTATACAATTAACAATACCAAGTCATTATACATTAAACCACCCGTACAACCAAGCTTCTAGCGCCCTGGTATTCCCAAGCGGTCACTCATCTAGATAGTGACCAAACTCGACGTTGCTTAATTTCGGTGATCATACCGGAACCGGTCTTTATGTAGATAGTTTAGTTTGGTTTTAAATATAAATAAATGTGTGTTTGTGTGTGTGTGAGAGAGAGAGAGAGAGAGAGATTTTCTCCACGTTCTTTTGTTTCTAATGAAATTTTCTTGTTTAATCTTCAAATGTTCAAACGAGCTACATTTATTAGTTGCACCAGTTTATGCCTTTACAACGAGGAACGCACCATGCCACGTAAACAGATTTGAACTATCCTCAATCCCTTCGTATTCCATTCGTAAAGAGGAAGTTAAACTCAAACAGCTTCTTCCCGAAAACCGCTGCCTTGTGGAGCAGATTCAAGAGAAGACGCATCCTCAATCATTACAATCTTAATTTCTTCAAGTCTACACTTAGCCGTTATCTATACTTCCTGTCCTCATAATCAGCACTTCCTCCTCTTACCGACAGACAGCAGCTCTAACGCGAATGGCTTTGGGGCCTTTTATTGGGTGAACATTTAGCAACAAAAATAAAATAAAATTTGAAGGCATCTTTTCCTATTCCACTGCGTCTTATGTCGTCGACAAATAAAATGTAAATTCTTCTTGCTTCCCAGTAAATTTTGATCTTCAAAAATTTAAATGTAAAGTCTATCATTATTTTCGATCTTCTTAATTCCTGCTCTTTTATTGTTCTTACTCCTTAATAATCTTTTCCTTTTCTCATATTCTCTCACACCCAGTAACCGCTTACATTAAAGTGGCTTTATTGCTTCGCTTCGGGTGAAATCATTAAAAAAATTAAATTTCGGCAAGTCCTTAAACCAAGTGACAATAAGTTTTGAGCGAAAATATTATTCAAAGGTAAATTTATTTCTATGTTTATGTTATTTACGTTAATTCATTTTAGAGTGGTTAGAAATGACGTAATCAGATCAGGATGGATTGGTCAGAAATTGTGTCCAATCGTTTGTTTTTTTTTTGTTTTTCTTCTCTTATAATCCTTTTTTCTTCTCTTTCCTTATAATCTTTTCTTTCTTTTTTCTCTCTCTTCCTTATAATGCGTTTATTTTTCTTTTATCTTCCCTTTCCTTTATTTTCTTACCTTTTCGCTTTCCTTAATCCTTTCAAATCTCCTGAACTGCTTACTGGATGCGTTCTTTAAGCTCAGCTGAACTATTTGAACCTTTTGGCAATAAACCTATGAAACCCCAAGCAAAGAAATCTGAGCCAGGAGTAGGGGGATTTGTGAATCAACAAAAATGTGTTCTTGTGCATTCATTATTAATAAAGTTCTACTAAAAGCGAATGAAAATTAAATTAGAAAAATATATAAAGTTATGGACAAAATTAGAAATGAAATTTTTTCGGAATGAAAATTTGCTCGCGCATCACCAAATTTTATGTGATGAAAAGTACATTTAAAAATTAAAAAGAAAAACAGAGAGAGGGTTAAAGGGAGATAACTGCGGATTCGAAGTCAGAATATAATCATTGATAACTCTCTCCTCCAATTTGCGGACCCTAATTACTATATTCTTAATACTTGATAATAATACTTATAATGCAAAAATATCACAATGATAAAATCGGTCAATAATTATTTATAACTATTTATACTGGGACTCATGCATGCAATTACAAGTCATCCATAATAATATTTTAAATTTTGAACTCATTTATTTTTGGCATATGAATTTTTTTAAAACTGTTTCTAAGTCTTTGAGTGTATCTTTTAATCATCCCGCCTCACCTGCTATCCTCTTCCTCCACACCGCACCGTTTGGGAACAACTAAGATACATGAACAGAATAAAAAGTGATTTTTTTTAATATCCGATTTCATTAAAATAGTTTATTCTGCGACACCCTGTCTTTGTAAAATTTGAATAGTTTTTTATTCTTTTATTTAAAAAATTCGTGATATTTTCAATGGCTCAATTTTTGGATACAGGTAAACATTGGAACGAATTGTTTTCGAAAAACGATGTTTGCGTGTAAACAAGTGTTTTAAACCTAACACCAGTCAAATAATTATTGTAATTGCCAGACAAATTACCAAAATTTAAAATTCTTGAATTTTAAAAAAAATATGTACGCAGTTTTAGATTTGTTTAAGTAACGACTATTTTAATTAAAGTTAGAATTATTGAGCTTAGCCTTAAATTGTCTCCTGTGCGCTGTATCAAGAAGTTAATGCAGTGTTTTAAAGGTTAAAAAATACCTTAAAATTGGATACAAAATATGTTGTATTAGTTATTTTTATAACTAAGTGCTTATTTCCGATCAAAATAAAAGCAAATACACTAGTAACAGAAATTTTATTTTCTACTTTTAAAAAAATATAGAAATATCATTTTTAAGTGTTTTTAAAGAAATGAAGGACAGCCCTAGACATTTTAGCTGTTGTTTATGTGGCGAAAGTTGTCCATTTAAGGAGAGGAGAAAGAGAAACTAATTCTGAATGAAAAATTCTTGTGATAATATCATGAACCCTAATTCACCTGAGTTTTGTATAGGAAAGTTTGACTCACCGTTCAATAGTGTTTTTGAATTTTGCAGTTGTGTTGTCATATCCTGCTATGGCAACAGAAAATGACCATGACTGAAATTAAGTAGTACAGTAGAGGAGACTTGAAAAACAATGCAGTGAAAAGAAGAGTAGTCAATAATGCAGTGTGTTAATAGTTAAAATAAGGATTCCACAAGATGATCTTAATTTTAAATACATCAAGTCAAAATAGTGACAATACATCACAATTCCAATACCTTTATCTGACCTTAACCCATAACATTCTGGAAGGGATTTTGTTTGCAAAGCAAAAATTTTATCCTCCCACTTTAAGTGACTCAGATGAATGAAAAAATAACATGTTTGTATTTTACAGTTATGTTGTCATATCCTGCTATGGCAACAGAAAATGACCATGACTGAAACTAAGTAGTGCAGTAGAGGAGCCTTGAAAAACAATGCAGTGGAAAGTAGTGAATAACACAGTGTGCAGTTTAACAGTCTACCTTCACCAAATTTATTGAACCCAACCATAAATTCACGCAACAGGCACACAAACTCTGTACTTCGTTTTTTTAATGCAGTGTCCCTTCAGGGAGCAGGCAATCATGGCTCTCCGCTGTTTTTTTCTTATTCTCTGGGAATATCGGTATATTTTTGGAAAATATGGTAGAATAGTTTCCAGTTGCATTCTCACCGATTAACAATTCAGTTTTCCTTTTCTTAGATTGGTTGCTATTCAACACTACAAACACCAGTCTACACTACTATTTAACCTACAGCCAAGAGAAGACAGGTTCATGCCTTTTCCAACAGCAGTCGTGCGAAAATGAAGGCAACTGATGAGCCTCGAATTTGAACTCAGCTATCCAATTCCACTTTCCAAGCTGATATCCGTTATCCAAACACCTAAATGTACCAACAAAAAGAAAGGGGTGAAAAGCATGTCTTTATTTCTTGTCACAATTCTTAAAATGATTCTATAAATGACATCAACTCATATTTGGTGGTCACAAACTCAGGTAGGTTTAGGTAATTTTACTCCATTATTTGATGTGTGTGGTGATGGTGGGGGGTAAGGCAGAATAGGCTCCTCAGCCTCAGCTGGCAACTAATTCCCAACCCCGATTAGACGAAACTCGTTAGCGGGGAAAACGTGGTTGTGTAAGAGAAAGAAAACCAACTCTTCCACAGAGCACGGGGGTTAGGTGTGAATCTAATCACTTGATTACAGAAACCTCATTATGTGCCGCACGGCGTTTCCACGTTGAGGGTGGGAGATAGTAACTAAAGAAAGATAATGGCTAAATATAATAACGTATAAGAACCAAAGACCAAAAGAAATAGTTCATGTCTGTTAGTCAATATCTCATTTCCTGCTTTGGCCCATAACACAAATGAGATTTTCAAACCGACTGTAATTAACAAATTATATAATTTGGTGTCTCTGATGCTATGGACATCCACGTAAAAAAGTCAATGGGTGATTTTATCTCGATGTTTGTTAGACAAGCAGATGGTTCCTTTAAAAGTTCGGTCCTCTAAGCAGCATCGACTTTAAGCGAAGGAGAATTGGAAGTAAAGAGGATGGATGAGGGATTTTCAGGGATCAAGTGGCAACAAAACCGGAAATAAGGTATATCCGATTGCTGGTCTGTATTAAAAGTCATGCTTGGGATCAAGTTATGATTTGTCCTTAACGGTAAATGGGCGTGTCTGTCGCTCGACTCCGAAATTGCCATTTCGTATTACCAGCCACCACGTCGGGATAAATAAACGGCGAGAAGAGCCACCATAGCCGACATACCCGGACGAGTAAACGGGGCCCAGAAATAGAACATCTGTATATAAGAAACAGAGTTCGCGTTCATATTTTTCGACGTGTCGGTTGTCTTTCATCGTGCACCTTACGAGTATGAAGAACGCCCTTCCCCCAGCTTTCTATGCACAATGATGTGATTGAGGATCTGAATGCAGCATGAGGGTAATCATTGGCCGGCCAGTTAGTGGAAAGTTTGGCCGAGAGTCGTACTGTATATTTACCTATCCACAAGCTGAGAATCAGTCAATCACTGGTGTAGAAAAAACTGGAGGCAACAGAAAGTTGGTTTTATAGAACAGGGATCGGCGACCATTTGCTATGTACCGACTTAGTGTTTTAAAATCATTTACTGCATACGTATTTTTATACAAGTCAAGGTTAATAGACCCGTTCTACCATATATTTTATATATTAATATATACAATAATATGTAAACCACATTAATAGATTTTTTTAAAGTTTTTATTATTAATGGGAGCCTTGCCTTTAGTATCTGTCTATATTTATGAGATGAGGTATTATGTACACTATTTACATTATTCGGACTATTGTCCTTATCTTTGTCGCCATATTTACTACAACGTTTCGGCCGTTGTAATAAATATAGCGACAGAGATGAGGACAATAGTCCGAATATTGTAAATAGAGCCTTGCCTTTGTATGGTCTTGGCATTAATAAAAGAGCCACTTTCCTTTCTATTACTTGGTGTCCTTATTAGCAATGCTCTTTGACGGTGAAAGAAGCAGGTAGTCTAATGAGTGAGCAGTTTTGAAATAGTTAAATATCTTCTTTGTGTTGTAGTGGTTATTGGTTCGGACTTCGTGATATCATTCGCGGCTGCATGCCATTGGAAATTGCTTGACGTGCAACGTGTGACGTAGGTTGTCGACCCCTGCTATAGAAGAATGCTGAGAATACAATAGACGGAGGGCTTAGGCAATGAAGAAGTCTGAACAAAAACAAAAAGGACACGTACTCAAAATCAAAAAGAGACAACTGGAAGTTATTGAATCCGTGAAAACTGAAGCATGAATATTAATAAGCGGAAAGGTTATCAACAGATATTTTCTGAAAGGTCATGATTTGTTCTCACAGATGTCAGCAAAATGACAGATATAAGTCGTTAAAGATGGTGGAGGATCACTTCATTTTTTTTTCGTACATGCCGTTTCAGTAGAGAAGCGATTATGGCTCTCCACAGCTTCCTTTTCTTCATTACCTATGAATTGCGATGCAATCGAGGGAAATATAGTGGTATGATTTTCTGCTGCCTTCTCTGCCTAGCTTGGAATTCAAAATAGACAATCATGGCTCACCACAGCTTCCTTTTTTTTAATATCTGTGACTTGACAGGATTTCTTTGGGCAGACAGTGGAGCAGTTTCCCGTTGCCCTCTATGGAATTCAGAGTAAGCAATCATGGCTCACCACAGCTTCCTATTTTTAATATCTGTGAATTGACAAGATTTCTTTAGGTCGATAGCAGAGATTTGCCTTCTCTACAGTTTGTAATTCAGAGTTTTTCTTTCATGTAAGCAATGAAGGAAAATGGCAAGAAAAAGAACACTTACGCACAGATTCAGTGGTGGGAGGCTTGGCAAAAGCACAAACGTTGCTTAGAGCTATAAGGCCACACCTTGAAGGGATATATATATATATATATATATAAAGATTATAATGATGTCCATAAAGTTCGTGTGCACTTTAAAAAATTTGTAACTTTATTTGTATTTGCAATAGAAATAATCTGTAAAAAATATTATAAAGTTTAATGTACCTAGTTTTAAATATAGCTAAAATAATTAATGTGATTTCAGGCATTACTGTAAATCAGTTGGCAAATGTTTTCCGTGAACCGCAAAATCGTATTACCCTTTGTACTGCTAATGATGGAGGACATGTGGAAAATTAAATAAAATTTCAATAAAACCTTAAAAAAATATTGATTTACTTCTTTCTCATCCTTTTTACAAATTATTTCTATCGCAAATACAAATAAAGTTATACATTTTTTAAAAATGCGCATGAACTTTATGGACACCTCGTGTATATATATATATCGAAAAGATTTTGCCTCCATTAAAAAGTGATTCCAGAGATTTCTTCCATTTCGACAGATTTTAGAAAGTAGGTCACATCCACTCACAATAATGGCCGGGGAAAAAAAGTTTGGCAAACCAGAGGATGTCCTGGTTTTATGGCTCTATCTTATTTTTAATGCTAAGTTTATTTCCATGGCCCAGTAAGTAAGACAATTGTTGTAAAGCACCTAGGTAATGGGCTTTCTGTCGTAGTTTCTTTCTGATTGCGTGAACTTCAGGGATCTGCTGTCAGTATGGTCGATATTTACTGTATATAAATACAATTATAGCACAAGGCCGATAAGGGGGAATGGGTTAAGGCTGGTCTTCACTAGCTAATCCGATTCACGACCTATTCACTCACTACAATGTGCCCATTCACCACAAAAACTCATCCGTCACCAATCAATCCTCCATATACCATAATACTGCATCCTCTCAGGGGGACCTCTACACAATGCACCCCGTGATATAAAAATTGGATAATCATAAAAATTTATGGATTATTTACAATGAGAGGAGAGGAGATGGGCCCCAAAACAAACTAAATATCAAAACAAAGTAAAATAAATATAACTGATGTTAGTAGGATCCATCCAACCCTCAAAAAAAGGAGAGGCTACTGTATTCTGCCTTATGACAGAATCAAGAGGCTCTTTCGCTAAGGGAGAGGGGAAAAGAGAAAATATATACGGACATGGGGAATCAATAAAGCTGACCCAGTCGATATAAAAGGGATGCTAAAAACACACTGGGGAGGTTGGAAATCTCAACTTGGATCATAACCAAAGAGGTAGCCGGGAACAACACTTAGTCACATTAACTAGTTACACAAAGCTTGTCTAGCCTAACTAGGGGGTGGGCTTCACAGGAAACCACCCTGATGTGAAATAGGTAGACCTAAAAGAGAAAATCAAGACTATCCCCGTTCACACACCTTTCGCTAAAGTCTGACGAAACCAAGCGTTTTCTATAAGTTCTAATCTTGATCTTGAGCTGATGCTCAAAGAATTGGATCAGATCCTGATGAGAAAGACGGTTGCCTCGCAAGACTTCCTCTTGTCGCATCGTCCAAATCACCATTCAGGCAGAACTTCACACAAAACTGTCAATTCCATGCCATAAAGTCTTAAAACTCTTGATTGCATTATGCAACAAAGGAGAGGGTGGGGAAAAATAAAAGAGTACCTCTTAACATATTCCAACAGATTTTTCAATATTCAGGAACTAATACTTTGACTTTTAATTTCTTAATTAATTTCTAAGAACTGTTTAAAAATTGTTTTTTTTTTTAACAGAGTATTTAAAGCTAGAAAATATTAGATTGTAAGAGGTTTTGGAGATGATTGTGATTTAGTGATACAAGTCCTACTAATTAACCATACCCTCTGGAGAAGAAGTGCATTAATACCATTTCCCAAGACTATGCATAAATGAATGTAACAAAAATGAATAGAATTGGAACTGGGCTCTCCAATTTCCAACCATTATCGATTCCAGTACCTGTACATTCAAGCTTTTTACACCTGATATTCTCAAGTGGTCATTGATCAGGTTAAATGGTGATTCCTTAAAAATAAATTTAACAGAAAAAGGAAAGAATACATTTCAAGATCGCTTTTGTTGCATGATTTCTTTTTCAAATAACCACTACCTTCATGTAACTTGGATAATTGCTCATTTTATACAGAGTTTAAAAACAACAAAGACACACGCATTATACAAGGTGCAGTAGAAATACCTCCCAAATAATGGTAAATCATTAGCTCAATGAAGACACATTTGCCAGTTTTACCATTATGTGTGAGGTAATCATGCTGCACCTTTTGTGTGTGTGTATATATATCACATACATTATATGTACAAGGTACGATGGGTAAATTGTCTCCATTTTATATTTTTCATTTCGCATATGCGTATGGTTTTTGATTTTGTCAATTGCACAGTATAGTAGGGACAGTTGGAGACCATCTGTGAGAAATAGAGCACCATGGAACAATTCACTCCAACAGAAATTTAGAAATGGTATGCTATACTGCTTGCACGGTTCCCACAGATCAGTTAAAAAAAATTCCAGGACTATTTTAAGAAGTTTCAAAACTTAAACGTGCGAACGGTCATCAATTTCAAAAACACAAACTTCGGGATTTATATTTTAATAATTTGATAGATGAGATGTTCAAAAAGCTACAGTTGGCTCCAATTCATGTCATGGATCAGTTGAAAGCAGTGAAGAAATCCAAGTGTTGAAAGCTAAAACACAACTGAATGCAGACCTGGTTATGTTACACATTTTGTGTAGCATTTGACGGGTTTTAAATTTTTCTACACTTGAAAATTTTGAATTGCACTTTAATTCTTAATGCTACACATTTCAGCTATCAAGACGACTCATGGTTTGCAAATGTCACAAAAATTCTTAACTGCTGCATATTTCCTGTGAAGTTAAGTATAATGGTTTTAATGAACTACAAATAAAATTTTTCACAAAAAGACTACACATTTTAGCTACCCCGACTACTCATGACTTTTGTTGGACATGGCACAGAACACAATGTCAACATTTTTTCAGTTCATATAGTTTAGCATCCAGCTTATCATCCAATTTTGATATCTCAACGGATTTGTCCTTTGAAGATCTTCACATGGCATTGGACTTTGTGAGGAGTGTGACGTTTGGAGTCTGCCCAGCTTTCTCCACAGCTGACTTGAGCATATCATGTACTTGGCATTTGCACTGGAAGCTCCATTTTAGAGTATTTGGATGTTAATATGACAGTGCAGAGAATTCGGAAAGAGTTGGCCGAGTCTAATGGTGACTATGAGGGTGTTTGGAGTGATCACTAGTGATGGTGACGTTATAACTCCATTCATCTTCCCACAAGACCTCAGACTCAATATGGAGACCTACATCAAGTGCCTTGAGGAGGTAGTGCCGCTCTGGGCCAAGAGGGTGGCGACTGGAAGATCCAATGTCTGACAATAGGACACTATAACACAAGCAGGAGAGTCCAATCATGACTGTCAGACAATTTCAGCAACTACATCACCCCTTACATCTGGCCACCTAACTCCCCAGACTCCAACCCCTTTGATTTTTATATATAGGGCACAGTTGATTTATTTAATACCAAAGATGAACTGAAGGCAAGGATTATGGTAGCATTCACCAACTTAAACATGGAGACTTTCCAAAAGAGTTGCAAGATTCCAAAGTCATCTGAAGGCTGTGGTTGAAGCCAATGGAAATTTTATTGAATAAATTTACTCTTTAGTTTTTCAAGATATTTTTGTGCAATTTAGAAAATTTATCCATTGCACAATGTGTGTGTGTGTGTATATTTTTTAAGTGACTACTAGTCTTGTTTGAGTAGATGTTTGTTTATTAAACAGTAGATTTATTTTTGTCTATCAGACTGAATATTCGAGAAAGCTTATTAAAAAATATGCACTCCCCATCAGGACTTGAACCTCATTATATCTGATATTCTATTGAAATATAGAAAACATTATTTAAGTCATAAAATCCCTTAGATTTAAAAAAAAAAAAAATCACTTCTTTATAGAAACTGACCAGATATGAAGAGATTGAGAAATATTTGCATTTATAAGGCACTATTCAACTTTGCTTGATCGTCGACACACTGAAACAGTCTAAAGCACATAAAATTTAATGATATTTCTCCTGCTACGAGGGACACATGGTTGAGTTCTGCTGGAGAGCACATATTTTTTCTTCAATAAGATTTCTTGAACATTCAGGCTGGTAGACAAAAAATAAATATACTGTTTAATAAATAAGTACAGAATCTACTTAAATCAAAATATTGGTATATAAAAATAATTGTGTGTATGTGTATGTATACTGGACTCTACCATAGTTTTTGATGTATGAGGGTACAGCAACTCAGTTCTTAGACCTGAACAAGACTAGCCACACAAGATTTGATTGGTGCACACTAATAATGGCACAGGTAAAAATGGCACAAGTGTGAAAATAGGAAAAAATGGCACAAAGCAAAAACATGGAATGCACACATCTATTTAGTAAATTAATTTTGGTTGCACAAAGTTATTTTTTATGATATCCTCACTTGGAAATAATGCTTTTTCCCCTCAGCTGGTAAGTCATCCAGGTTATTGCTATAAATCTGGCTTGTCTGATCTGTTTCTGCTGATTTTCTCTTCACGTTGATGCATTTTGTGGATGCAATAGCTGCATAATGAGGAGTGCAGTTGTGGTTTTTAGCTGGTACAGGATCAGTCATATCAAGGCTGGTGGTGATGGTACCTTTACAAAAAGAAGTTTTCTTAACACATCTCCATCTGATAGTAGTTTATCTTGCAATCTGTTTTGTATGCATGTACATTTGGAAGTAAATCTTCTCTTTTCCTTTATTATTTAGCTATAACTTCCATGATGGGATTGTAGTAGAGCCAATAATGACAACTGAACCAGGAGTCAATTGGCACCTGATTAGAGAGTTCCCACTGGTTCGATATTTATGTATTTTTTAGAATTTACTAAAAAATAAGGTGCATTTCATTTTTTTTCCTGTATGTTTTTGCTTTGTGCCATTTTTTCCCCACTTGTGCCATTATTACCTAAATTTGATTTGATTATAGTGGTGAAAGCTTGTGAAGAAGCAAGTAGAGAGAACTGGTGCACATAGCATGCCATAAGATCCCCTAATCGAATGTTCTCAGGTTTTCAATTCAGGGACTGGTTGCCACTGAAAGCTATTTACCCATAGCTAGGGGAAGGGATATATGAGTAAATCTTGTAAAACTTTTGGTAATTCCAGAGTTTTCATTGTAATTATTATTTAGTAATCGTAGAAGAGATGAGACAGAAGAGAAGAAAAGAGATGAGAGAGAGAATAGAAAATGAGACAATTCTTTCTGATTATATGAAATACAAAAATGATTACAAAACAGTTTATAAAAACCTATTAAATCTCTTTAATATATTAAAACTTGCAATGCTCATTTTTATAGCACTTAACTTTTCTATTAGGTTGGTGCAAAAATAATGACGTAATAATGTTTTTTTGACGTATTTTTTAACGTCAAAAAACGACATTATTACGTCATTATTTTTGCACCAACCTAATATTTTTAACCTGTGAAAATTTCATGGTTTTCTTATTTCGTAATAGTTAATTCTTAACTTAATGATTCAAGAAACTTGTGGCATGTTTTATGACAATGAAATACCCAGAGAAATTCCATTATCACATTGTTAAGTTCAAATATTTGAGCTTAACAAGTTCAACAAAATATTGCAATAACAATCATAAACAGGAATGCTGGTTGTTATTTTAAGAAGTAAGGGGATACAAATGAAAAGATTTAAAATTAACAACTTTTTCCATTTCACTGAAACAGCTGTTAAACACTTCTATCTTCCCTTTCTTTTTCTCACTGAAACCAACTAGTGTCTCTGTTTCTGAGGTATTGGCAAGGCATAGTGGTTGTGCAAAGTAATGTTTTGGGGTAAGCACAATTACAATAGGATTACAGCAACAAAATGTAAAAAAATGTATATTGAATAGTGAGCCTTTTTTAAGCTTTTTGAAACACCAGGTTTTTCATTGTCAGCAAGCAAAGAGGCTGTTGAGAAGGCTTTTTGTGCGAGCGAGTTATCTTTTGAGTTTCAAACAGACAGGACGTGATGTTTTTCCAGAAGTTTATTTTTATAACATAACAAAACATCTTACATTTGGCAGACATATAAGGCTTTTGGCCAGGCATGTTTGCACTGTTCAGAAGACTTTAGGTGCTCAAATTACATTTTTTGAGTTTGAAAGAGATGAGCCATAGAAATTTTTCGTTCTTAGCAAAAAAGAACCCACCCAGAACAATCCAAACACACCTTTTATTAAATATTCATTAAAGATCTACCCATCCCTAAATCCAGGCTGCAACTACCACCAATGAATGAATGTCCCCATGGGGAGGCACTGTTCCTTCAAAGACGATTGGACCTCAAGCTTGCACGTGACATCAAATGGAACTCTTATGATCAATTACTAAGGATGCAGGTAAAATGGTCGGTTCCCTGTACCACTCCAGTAAATAGCTGACTCCTGCTATCCTCTACCTTTACAAGAGCCAGATCAGGCCAAAAATGGAGTACTGTTCTCATATTTGGCGGGAGCTGCCAAGACCTCGCTCTCACTTGATAGAGCCCAAAAAGCATCTCCAAGTCCTTGTGGGTGATGAATTATCCACCCTCTCTCCTACAGATGGGATGTGACGAGCCTCTTGCTGCTCTATTGCTACTTCCACAGAAACTGCTCGGACAAATTATATTCCCCGGTTCCGCCAATTCAAGTTATTTGTGGCAAGGACACTATACCACTTACATAGCAAACAACCCCCCCATACCCTCCATATACCATCAGTGAGAAGTTCCACTTGAACAGCTTCTTCCCATGAACCACTGTTCTCTGGAATTGACTCCCAAGAGGATGTTTCCCCAATCACTATAATCTTAACCTGTTCAAGGCTAGGGTTAACTTATCTTCCACTTCTACCTGCACAAATTCCCTTCAAATATAACCTACCTCGAGTGGGCCGCTTGGACCTTGTGATGGATGAGCCTTACTGTATATAAAAAAAAAAAGAGTTTCATTACTGTAAATTATTTAAAAAGAGAAAGCCACACCTTTTATCCCAATCAATTCATCCATTTGAAACTAGAGTTGACAAAATGAATTGTCCCTGTTGAGCAACTATTTTTTTTTCAAACATGTCAACTTGATAATCCATCTACAATTGGGGCTAGAAATTTAAAACAATGGGATGTTTCAGTATCTGTCTATATTTCTGAGATGAGGTATTATGTACACTATTTGCATTATTTGGACTATTGTCCTCATCTTTGTCACCATATTTATTATATTTCAGCCATTATACGCTCCAGCCTTCTTCAGGTGGTTGGAATGTCAAACTGAACCCCTTATGGCATGTGGAACTAGAACAGTCTACCCCAGTGAGCAAAATAAAGGGTTCAGTTCAACATTCCAACCACCTTAAGAAGGCCGGAGTGCACAACGGCTGAAACGTTGTAATAAATATGGCGACAAAGATGAGGACAATAATCCGAAGAATGTAAATAATGGGATGTTTGTATTTGACAAGAATTTGATCCCCCCCCAGACAAATGCCACATGACAGTTTTCTTTTTTATGGGAGGGGGGGGGGTTAAGATGCCATAATAAATTTCAAGAATTTCTGTAGAAAACTGTGCACCATGTGTGTCAACATCCTGAAGTTACACTTAATTTTGTCATCAACACTATAGAAGAGTGAAAAAAAGTTCTTGTCCTCACCAAAAAGCCCTTCCCTCAAGATATCAGACATCTGGTCATTTGATTAGACAGCGAACCTTTTCAGCCATTCACTCATATATGTGTGTATTTTCTAGTTTTTTTTCAGTTTCGTTCAGAAGAGAAATAATAAAATAATCGAAACAAATGTGCCTAACGAAACTTTCTGAAAATGCAAGGTTCATCTCCTGGTGGAATTTATTTTAAAGTTTAAACTTTATTAACGGTAAACAACATTAACCTGTATTAATCGTTGGAAGTTTAATAAACATTAAATCAAATCTGATATAGAAAGCAATGAGTTGGGCATCTTATCAATTGTGCAAAGCTGAAACAAAAATAATCCTATTTTTAAGCTTAAGCTATCGTCTGCAGCCAGCTGTTTTATGTCAATCCTGATTGCCTCCTGAAGCAATGAATATAAACGGGTGGTGGTGGTGAGGGGGTATACATGCAAAAATAATAAATATCTCAAGAAATTCTTTTTTGTTCATACATCTTTTATATTGTTCCACTACTGCAGAAACATTATCAATAACAACTTTACAGCATCACATCTCACAGTGTTTTTTTCTTTTTGAATTTTTTTTTTTTTTTTTTTTTTTGGAAGGGGGGGGGGTCTCATCCTTGACTGATTTTCAACATTACTGAGGGTAAGGTTTGCTTCTCCAGCTGACTGGACTTGAATGTCATTTTTATTTTTATTTTATTTATTTTTTATTTTTTTTTTTTTTTTTATATATATGTTTATTTCATCTCTTATTTTCATTCTTTAACCTTTAACTGTGATGGCACAATTCTTTGCTGTGGGGGAGTGCTAAGGCGAGCACTGCAGTTCAATTAACACTCATGTCTCAGCCACAACTACCCACACAACAACATTGTTTTTTGCTTCTGTGTTTTTTTTGTTTAAAAAAAAAAAAAAAAAAAAAAAAAAAAATTTAAAAAGTAAATAAATAAAATAAAAAATAATAAAAAAATCCATAATATCAATCTCAGTCCAAACTAGACTGCCAACAAGTCGACAAACATTTTTTTTTGTTCTCTCAAGTGTGTATTTTGACATTTTTTGTCTTTTTTGGGGAAATATTTTTTTCTTTTAATAGGCTATTAACATAGAGTTTATATTGTATTTGTCAATAATCAAGAGGGAGGGTAGGCTGGAGAGAGGAAAGGAAGTGGGTCATCTGATAAAGAAATGGAGAGCAGTTATTGATGGTAGAAAAGAAGTGGTCACAAATGTGGGCATTGTCGGACAGGAAGTGGTCACCAAAAAATACTGGGACTACTCGTAGGAGGGGATTAGTAAGAGGGGAGTCAGTAGAAAGAGTGAAAATATAATAGAACTTAAATATTCTTTTAAGTGGCCAATTGGTGGGGACCTGACAATGGAAGGGGAAATTATTAAGTAAATTATGAGCAAAGAAAAGACAAGGGAGTGATCAACAAAAGTTGGGTATTGAGCTTAGTAATGGTTATTAAATAAAAAAAAAAAAATAAATAAAAAAAATTATGTATATATGCACACCAAGATATAGTGGATTTGAGTGTAGATAATGATACCCTACTGACCACACCATAAACTGGAAAAAAAATGTACAGCAAATGTAAGAGGGAATGTTAATATGGAAAGGAAAGATATCTTTTTTCGCCTCTTAAAATAACAAATTGTGGGCAAACAAGTATGGAGAAAGGAAAGGCTTCAGAAAAGCATGCACAAAGAAAGAGAACTAATGAAAAAAACGGTAAAAAAAAAAAAATAAATAAAATAAAGTGACAAGAGGGACCCACCTAAAAAAGAACAAGAGAAGGGGGAAGCAAAAAAAAAAAAACACACACAAGGAGAGTGGGAGCCAAAAGGGAAAAAAATAGGAGAGGAGGAAAAAAAAAGGGACAAACAATAAGGATTACACTAAATAGAATGTTGGAGGGACTAAGAAACGAATGAGTATTGGAGGGAGGGAAGGATTCTTTCTTTAAGGTAGCGAGTTGGAAAGCAGAGAAAGGAAAGAGAGAAGAAATAGGAATGTGACAGGAGTGGGTAGAAAAAGAAAATAAAAAAATGAAGGTAAGCCAGCATATCCCCCTTTCCACCCATCTCACTCTAACATTGCCATCAGCTCATCCTCACTCTCCTCTCCCCGCTCCTCCTCTGCTGCTGCTACTACATTCTCCTCTTCCTCCTCCTCCTCCTCTACCACCTCCTCTTCATCATCATCATCGTCATCTTCCTCTTCGGATGTCATCTCAGAGTCAACATGCGACACAGATGCTTCCTTTGCCTCGCTCGGCTTGTTCTTATACTCTGTGATTTGGTTTACCACCTTTAGTGCAAGGTCCTTGATGCGTGCATATGGTCGAGGATCGGCCACCACAGCCATCAGGATCTCTACCCCAGATTCCTTCTCGAGAAGAGAGCAATAACGTTCAGCTGAAGAAAAATAAGAAAAAATAAGAAAATTAGTTCAATCCTTTCAGAATAAAAATTATTTTTTTTATAAAAATAGACTATGTACATTCTCACCAAGTAAAAAAAAAAAAAAAAAAAAAAAAATTCCAGCTTAAAAACCTCAGAAAGGAATACAAATTGCATTTTGTCCCCAAATTTGTACATTCAGACAACTAATTTCCAAACTTTTTACTCACCCAGAACACTTATTTTTTCCATCAATCAAACTATGTAATAATTATCAATGTGTATTTGTTTATAGATTTCCTGTCCCATCTGTAGTGGGAAGGGAGGTAAATCAACATAAGTTAGTAAATTTATGATTGATTACTTCTCTTAGTCATTTTAATATAAATAAAAAATCTGCATTTAGTAAAGATTAATTCCTGAGTAAAATGAACCATTTAATTAAGTAGTTCCTTACTTCTATGTTTCTTAGGTTGCAGTCTTATTTGTTCAAGCTTTTCATGTGGGGTACTCAGATACCTTGCTTATTAAGTGATCATCTTGCTTCAACTTGAAGTTGAACTTGAAATAGGCTTTGTCATTTCCATCTTGGTTGATATTATGTTACTAATCTTATTCTTCCAAGAGATATTTCCATTTCGCGGTTATATTAAACACAAAATCTTTAATATGAAAAGATATTGAGCAAAAAGTCCTTCATATCATACCAGGAGTAATCAATGAATCATAGATACCATTGAACATCTAAAAATATAACGAGAGCAGAATCTATTTTAGTTGTGAATTTTTATTAAATTTCAATACATTGTTTCCAGGCATTTTGCATCATTACATCTCACTATTAAACTTTCTAACAATTGCTGTCATTTTGGACAGCACAGATACACTAGTATAAGTAATAAATAAGACATGTACTAGTCTTGTGTCTACTACTAGGTAAAGATTTAATTTTATTTCTGACTATTAATGCTACGAATGTTGAATGATTTCCTCAAAGATGAAGAGACGCAAGGCAACAGAGACGTGGTTCTACAGAAGGATGCTAAGGATATCATGGATCGAGCATGTGAGCAACGCTGACATTTTAGAGGTTATAAACAAGGAGAAGGCTTATACTTAACATCAGAAAGAGGCAGCCAAAGTTTCTGGGACACAATGAGGAAGGAGGGCCTGGAGAATCTGATACTCACGAGTCAAGTAGAGGGGAAAGAGAGACAAGGGAAAGCAGCGCATGACATACTTGATGAGCTTGAGCAGGTGGATGAGAGAACATGGCCTGGGGGAGGAAGCAGAGGGGAGGAGCTTGCTGAGAGTTGCAAGGAATAGAGAGAGGTGGAGAGCCATGATCACCTACATTCTGAAAGGACATTGCACATAAAAAGAAAGAATGCTCTATTGCGTGATGTCAGGCACTCTAATCACAAAAAGTTTTACCTTAAAAAAATTATCTTCAAGAAATAACCTGCTTGAATGTTTTTTTTTGGGGGAAAATAATCTGTCATTGTTTTTATATATATATATATATATATGTGTGTGTGTGTGTGTGTGTGTATGTGTATGTATATATTATGACATTGCAAAAAAAAAAAAGTCCAATGAAATCCTACCAAATGAAATCATCACAAAAACATTTATTTTTCAAAACTGGATAAACCCACAATTAAACTACTTTCTCTTCAATTTCATCTTAGATTGCTTTATAAAAAAAAAACAAAAAAAACATGGTTAAATTTATTATAGTGAGCAACTAATGCAATGTGTGTGTTTTGTAAAAGAACTTTTTGTGTTTATATAAAAACTTATTTAAATTCAAAATTTTTCAGACATATTCTTTGTGACAATTACTGCAGGTGATAGAGTAAATTTCTTTCAAGTTGATCACAACTGGCCAATCCATTACAGACACCTATGCAGATACATTTTTGTTGTTCTACACCCACAAAGTTCACTTATGGTTCATACTCCAACTATACGGAGCAGACCTTAGTTACAGTTTCTGGAAGAGAGCACATAATCTGGCAGTTTGAAAAAGGCCAGTACACCCAAACCCTTACTCAAAATGAATTGTGACCATGCTAACATAACCATCAAGCTCTTGTGAACTGTTCAATCGACCCAATTTCACTTACGAGTATTGGGTCAATCATTGGTATGGCTTTGAGCACTTTCCCATGGTATTGCACACTGGGATCGCCTCCCCAGGTCAATAACATTCTCCCTGAGAAACTGACCATGCAGGCTGATGACGTCACCATCCTAAGAAACTATGGTGAGATTCAAACCTAGATCTCAGGGTTGGAAAGCAAACATTTTAACCATTCATCAATATATAATCATGTACTTTACAAACTGAGAAACTCAGTAAAAAGATCATAAGTAATGCAGATGAAATTGCAATATATTTGTTTTTTTTTCTGAGTTTTCCAAGACAATATTTCTAACAGTTTTTTTGTTTTGCTACTGCACTTAACTCAACCCTGTTAGCAAATAGATCCTTTGTGGTGTCACTTGTGGCAAAATTGTGACGAGTTTTGTGATGACATCCAAGATTGAGTGTATTTGCATATACACCCAAATCACTATGTGAACAGGTTTGTCTTCTTGTCCATGAACACTTTCAACAAAAAAAAAGACAATTGTTTTTCAAGACTCTTTGGTTAGGAAGTAGTAACAGTACGATTTCTCACTTAAATGTAGGATCCTTCCTTCAACTTCGAGAGGTGGGCTGCTATCTTCCTAACTTCACTGGCCTTGGCGACTCTTGATTCCTCACTACCAGTCTGTCACTGGCTGCTAGGCAGCTCCAACTCCTCTTGTCACCTACCTACTTCTCTCACTAGCTGGACCCACTCTCCTCTTGAGTTCCTGCTTCTCTCTGCTTATATAGATAATCCTGAGGTCTCAGCCTCTTGTCTTTCCAGAAGATTTGTGACCACCCCAAGGCCACATGAGTGGTCAAATCTTCAAAGGACTACTTTTATGACTATCTAAAATCATTTATAAAATTTTTATGTTTCCTAATTCAAAGGCAAACTGGTTCACTCAAGATGGACTAGAGACAAAATTCCTACAAAACTCCAATAGCTGAGTGGACTTAAAAGGAAGGAATTTATCTCCTTGTATGTATGAGAAATCAGATTGTTACACTTTCAAAAATTCCAATTTAAGGGTGAAATTTTCAGTATGCCATCTGGTATGTCAGTACAAGCAATGTAATTGCCGTTTGTATAAAGCAGTAGCAATCAGTGACATATTGAAATATGTATAAAAACAAAATACTTACGGTATACATGAGTAAGATTACATAAAGCCCAAACCGCCCAGTGTTGAGCCTCAGGTGTGTCATAAGCTTGTACAAGTCGCAATATAGGTTCAAAGGACCTGAGGAAAAAAGTAAAATATTAAATATTATATATTCTCTAATTATATATATATATATATATATATATATATATATCTATCAGGTCACTCTACGAATATTACTGGTAACATGTAACCTAATACTTGGGTCATCAGCAACTAAATCAGTTTCCTATCAGGCTTTTCTGACAAGGAGGGTGGCCAGACCCCCATCAGAATTAAAAACAAGATCTATCAAAGAGTGAATGAACCAGCTTGTAGGGTCAGCAATCCTTTAGCACAGTGGTGTAGACTGAGTTCCATAACCAAGTATATAGCCAGGGCATAGATACTAGGCCAATTTGTCTAAGGTAAGCCTTCAAATTGAAAGATATCATGATATTAAACATCTGATTATACACTTGAAACCGATTAATGTTTTCATCAGGAGGGGAGAAAACATTTATCCCCACACAATTTAATTTTTCAAATAAAGTTAATGAATGAAGATCATCAATACAGAAAGTAAATATTTTTTTTACACAAAGAGAAAGAAAGAAAAAAGAGAAAGAAAGAAAAAAGAGAAAGAAAGAAAAAAGAGAAAGAAAGAAAAAAGAGAAAGAAAGAAAAAAGAGAAAGAAAGAAAAAAGAGAAAGAAAGAAAAAAGAGAAAGAAAGAAAAAAGAGAAAGAAAGAAAAAAGAGAAAGAAAGAAAAAAGAGAAAGAAAGAAAAAAGAGAAAGAAAGAAAAAAGAGAAAGAAAGAAAAAAGAGAAAGAAAGAAAAAAGAGAAAGAAAGAAAAAAGAGAAAGAAAGAAAAAAGAGAAAGAAAGAAAAAAGAGAAAGAAAGAAAAAAGAGAAAGAAAGAAAAAAGAGAAAGAAAGAAAAAAGAGAAAGAAAGAAAAAAGAGAAAGAAAGAAAAAAGAGAAAGAAAGAAAAAAGAGAAAGAAAGAAAAAAGAGAAAGAAAGAAAAAAGAGAAAAAGAAAAAAGAGAAAGAAAGAAAAAAGAGAAAGAAAGAAAAAAGAAAAAAGAAAGAGAAAGATAGAAAGGAAAGATAATAAAAAGGAAAGATAATAAAAAGGAAAGATAATAAAAAGGAAAGATAATAAAAAGGAAAGATAATAAAAAGGAAAGATAATAAAAAGGAAAGATAATAAAAAGGAAAGATAATAAAAAAAAGGAAAGATAATAAAAAGGAAAGATAATAAAAAGGAAAGATAATAAAAAGGAAAGATAATAAAAAGGAAAGATAATAAAAAGGAAAGATAATAAAAAGGAAAGATAATAAAAAAAAGGAAAGATAATAAAAAAAAGGAAAGATAATAAAAAGAAAGAAAAAGTGAAAAGGAAACAAAGATACACAGAAAAAAGAAGAGAAAAAGACAAAAATAACAAAAAGGGAAGAGAAGGGGGAAGAGAGAAAGGAGGGAAAAAAGAATAAAGGAAGGAAGAAAAAAAGGAAAATGAAAGAAAAGAAATAAAACAAAAAGAAAAAGAAAAGAAAAATAAATATAGGGTTTTGAAGACAAAAAAAGGGGGGAGGAAGAGAGGGAGAAAAGAAAAGAAAAAAAAAAAGGTAAAAATTCAATTTTACGAAAAAAAAAAATCAAAAATTCTTACCTGTAATTGATATTGCGCTTAGCAGAAATATCCCAGCTTTCAATGACACTGACCATTGTCTTGAGAACATCTGTCCGCCTTGGGCTCTCGATGGTCCAAGCTTTAGGTCCATCACAAGCTATGTGAGACAAAACTCCAGCTGCATTGTAGCTGACTTCAATTCCATCACTTGTAGAATTTAGCAGTTCACTAATTCAAAAGAATATAGAGCAGATTTTACAACTCTGCAAGCTAAGATTCTTACTTATAGGTGAAGACAATGATTAGAAGAATAAGACAAGAATTCAAGAATAAAATTCCATCAAAAACCAAATATTTAACTGTCTTAGATTCCACTAGAATATGATGATGAGTCAGTAAATCAATCACCTGACAGTTATTAGTTAAATGTTGGAAAATTCTTACTGCATGTTTGATCTATGAGATTAATATGAGACATGACAATGCAAAAAGAAGTGTGGTGAAGTTGTGTGTGTAATAAAAAAAGATATAAGGCATGCAGCTATAAATTGAAATATGTCAACTATCTTGAGGTAAAGCAAAAAAAAATTCAAATAATAAATTTGAGTGCTTTTAATACTACTTTATAGAATTTTACTGAGTATACTAGAGAAGCAAGCAACATTGGAGCAATAGAAATGTTTTTTTGTTTTTTTTTTTATAAGCAAAAACAAAGCGCCCCCCACTCCAAAAAAGAAAAGAAAAAAAAAAAAAAAGCCAAAAACGGCAACCCCCCCAAACAAGACAAAAGAAACAAGACAAAAGAAACAAGACAAAAGAAACAAGACAAAAGAAACAAGACAAAAGAAACAAGACAAAAGAAACAAGACAAAAGAAACAAGACAAAAGAAACAAGACAAAAGAAACAAGACAAAAGAAACAAGACAAAAGAAACAAGACAAAAGAAACAAGACAAAAGAAACAAGACAAAAGAAACAAGACAAAAGAAACAAGACAAAAGAAACAAGACAAAAGAAACAAGACAAAAGAAACAAAGCCCCCCTCCCCCAAAAAACAAAAAAAAACAAAAAAAAAAACGAAAAAAAAAATAAAATAAAATAAATAAGTAAAAAAAAAACTAAAAAAAAACTAAATAAATAGAAACAAAAATCACCAGATCAACACATAGATGAAGTTTATGGTCTATTTTCACTAGATGTTCCAGCCACAATGCAATAGTGAATGTATTAAAATCATTTTAAATTTAATAATATAGCATCAAGATTTTTTCAAAAAAGAGAGAGAGATAGTCCAAGTGAATATACAAAATATCAGTGAAAGGAAAAGAAAAAGTGAAGAGTCTGAAAAAAAAGGTGCCTGGAAGAAACAATAGGTAGAGATGGAAAATTTTATTTACCTGAACTTGCTGATGTATTTTAGCTTCATCAGTCTTGGCCTCAAGTACTTCACCTCAGAGATGTTACCCTGGGGGAGAATGGAAGGGGGAAAAAAAATTAAAACAAGAAAAATTACATATAAAAAGAAAATCTTATAAAAGAAAATTATTTACTTAAATTTTAATAATGGAATTGAATAAAAAATAACCAACAATCTGACAGCAATCAACGCAGTAAACTGATTGCTGAGGGTTTTTGAGTTATATAATTACAGAAAAAAAACCCTGAAATGAGCAAATACAGTAGTTCCTCAATTATCCAGACACCATGAGACAGGGGCTGAAAAAATATGCACAGATAATTTTAAATTCCAGATATTTGAATACCTAAATTGTTGGAGAAAAGGAAAAAAAAAAAAAAAAAGAAGACATTTTCTAAAATAAATTTAATATTTATACTGTCAAATAACATTTTTAAAGTTCACTCTTCCGACCAGTTTTCTGAGAGAGACAGAGACAGAGAGAGAGACAGAGACAGAGACAGAGAGAGAGACAGAGAGAGAGACAGACAGAGAGAGAGAGACAGACAGACAGAGAGAGAGAGACAGACAGACAGAGAGAGAGAGAGAGACAGACAGAGAGAGAGAGAGAGACAGACAGAGAGAGAGAGAGACAGAGAGAGAGAGAGAGAGAGAGAGAGACAGAGAGAGAGAGAGACAGACAGACAGACAGACAGACAGAGAGAGAGACAGACAGACAGACAGAGAGACAGACAGACAGAGTGAGAGACAGAGAGAGAGAGAGAGAGACAGACAGACAGAGAGAGAGACAGAGAGAGACAGAGACAGAGAGAGACAGAGACAGAGAATCAAGAAAAGAAAAAAGGAAAAGAAAAAAAGCAAACATCAGTGTTTGTCTGTTTCTGACTGGCCTTGCATTTATCTGCTGCAAACTCCTAAAATTGGATCATAGTTGAAGGATACATAAAAGACAGATTCTGGCTGAAAGTGCAACCAACTTAAATATCTGTCAAACATAATCGTTGCTTTGGTGTTTGACATTGGCCATTGGAATTGTTGGACTTCAACAGCCAATATGATCATGATCGTCATCATTATCATCCTCTTTATCATATTCCAACATGGTTAGGCATTCAACAATACCCTGGCCACTTACTCATATAGTTTTTGTATGAAAATGAGGAAATTAACAAGAATTAATTGAACTGATTTTATGAGCATTTTTATCAAGTGTTGGATATAGTTTTCTAAATTATAAATTTTGATATTAGAACAGGTTTAGTTTGGATAATTGAAAAATATTCAGGTGATTAAGTAATGGATGACACAAGGTCAATTTAATAGAGAAATAACCAAGTTTGACAAGCTTTTACAAGTATCAGACCATATTCACTGACCCTACCTTGTTAGTACAAGGTAGAAAGTACTAGTTGAGAGATGGATCTCCATTCAAAAAGCCACTTCAGTTCATTTATGCCCAGTCTTACCTGAGGAGGTATGTTGGTGTAATGGATAGTGGCTCGGATTGAGGAATTGGAGAGCAGAGTTAGAATTCCAGTCAAATCCATTACATTCACTTATGTGCTAATAACCTTGGGAAAGGTATGAATCCTCTTCTTCTCTGCCACCTCTCCCAGTTATGGGTAAATAGCAGGGCAGACCGGGTTCTATAGCCTTGGTTGGTTGTTGGATTTAACGGCATGTCAACTCCTATTTGGGTCAATTTATGCCGAAGCCTTATTAATTTATGAATTTAAGTTGGTTATTTTGTATAAAAGGTTGAGAGGCTGTTGGGTTTCATAATCTGTGTTTTTTGGGATTACTTTTTCTTGTGACTATTTCTGATTGTGTATTTTAATATTTACATTCGTACATGCATATATATGTCTATAAGCACATACATATACATTATTTGAAAGGATTATATTTTATTGAGGATCTTTATTTCCCTGAGAAAACTGTATATATTTTCTGTGTCTGTATTTTTGAATATTTCTTTTAACCCTTTTCCATTGAGATATTTTTGTCTTGTTCCGGTTATGATTTTGCATTCCAATAGAATATGTTTAATTGTGATTAAGCTTCCACATCTACATTTTGGTGGATTTGTCTTTTTTAATATATAAGAATGGGTTAAGTATGTGTGTCCTATATGTATTCTGGTTATGACGACTTGTTTTTTCAGAGTATTTCCAATATTATTTCCCCATTTTCCTATTTTAGGTTTAATTTGAAATAGTTTATTTCCGGTTTGGTTTTTCCATGAATTTTGCCACTTGTTTCTTATGTATTTATTTATTTTAGATTTTAAGTCTGTATATGGAATTTGAAGATTTTCGTCTATTGTCATTTTTAAAGATGATTTAGCAGCAATATCTGCCCTATCTCCTCCTCGGATGCCGACATGGCTAGGAATCCAGCAGAAGATGATATTTTTGCTTTTTTCCATTGAATGTAGTTTATATAGAAGACTTTGTATTAATGGATTTTCCAGTCTTTTCCCTTTTAGGGATGTTAATACAGATAATGAATCTGAGAAAATAATGTAGTTTTCTCCTTTGTTTTTTGATATGAAATTTAGTGCTAGTTTTATTGCGTAGGCTTCTGCACTGAAAATAGATGCTTCATTTGGCAACCGTTTTTTGATAATTGTTTTTTTAATTATTGCTGCGCTGCCTGTTTTTTCTTCGTCTTTTGAGCCGTCCGTGTAAATACTTTCGTAGTTTTGATATTTTTCTTTTATTTTTGAGAATTTTTCAATGTATATTGTGGGGTGTGTTTTTGATTTTGATAATTTGTTTAAACTTAATATTATGTTTGGATTTTTGATTATCCATGGTGGTATGTTTGATTGGTTGGTTTTAAGTATTTGATTAGATTGTATATTATTTTCTTGGATGATTCCTTCTATTCGGAATCCTAATGTTTTGATTTTATTTGTGTTAAGATTAAATTTCTCTTTGTGATTTGGTGTAAGTACACAATCGTGTGTGGGGTTAGAAGGACAGGAAGAGAGTTTTAGATAGTATTGAGTTGCTAGTTTCTCCATTCTTAGTTGTAATGGGGGTTCGTTTGCCTCTACATGTAGACTCTCTATAGGTGAGGTGGGATAGGCTCCTAGAGCTATCCGAAGGCCTTCATGGTGTATTGTGTTTATTGTTTTCAGATAAGACTTTCTAGTTGATTGGTAGACCATGCTGCCATAGTCCAGTTTGGAGCGGATCAATGTTCTATAAAGTTTAAGAAGGGTTTCTTTGCTAGCTCCCCATTCTGTATGGGCTACTGTTCGCAGTAGTTGGAGAGCTTTAAAACATTTTATTTTTAGGTAATTGATATGTGGTCTGAAGGTCAGTTTGCTGTCAAAGATCATTCCTAGAAATTTATATTGCTGAACTACTGGTATTTCTTCATTTCCTAGTTTTAGAGTTGGGTTATTGTGTAATTTTTTCATTTGACAGAAGTGTACAGATTTTGTTTTTGTTTTTGATATTTTAAAACCGTTTTCGAGTGTCCATTTGTTTATTTGATGTAAGCATTGTTGAAGTTGTCTTTCTGCTGTGTTGAGGTTTCTCGATCTGTAATATATTGTAAAATCATCAACATAAAGGCTACAGTGTATTCCTGATTTGATGTTTTTTATTATGTCATTTATTTTTACTTTGAAAAGTATAGGGGAGAGTACACTTCCCTGTGGTACTCCCTCTTCTTGCTTTTGATAATCAGAACGTGTAGCATCTATTTGTACTTGGAAGAGTCTATCTGTTAAAAATCCTTTTACAAAGTTTGGTAGTCGACCTCTTAATCCTAGTTTATGCAGATCTTTCATTATACCATGTTTCCAGGTTTGATCAAATGCTTTTTCTATATCAAAGAATATAGCTATTAGATGTTGTTTGTTTAAATTGGCCTCTCTTATGGCTGTTTCTAGTCTTATTATGTGATCTATTGTACTTCTTCCTTTATTATATCCGCATTGATATTTTGATATGTGTTTTCCTTCTTCTAGAAACCAACTCAATCTGGCGTTGACCATTCGCTCCATTGTCTTACATAGACAGCTTGTTAATGCTATTGGTCGGTAACTTTGTGGGTTGTTTCCCTCTCTTCCTTCTTTGAGTATGGGAATAATTACTGATTCTCTCCATATTTTGGGAAATTTCCCAGTAGTCCAAATATTGTTAAAAATATTCAAAAGGTATTTCAGCGATTCTTGTGGTAGTTGTTTAATAAATTCATAGTGGATTTGGTCTGGGCCTACTGCTGTATTATGGGATTTTTTTAAGGCTTCTATTAGTTCTGCTTCGGTGAATAGATTGTTGTAGGCTTCTGTATTTTTAGATGTAAAATTTAGTTGGTTATTTATATCTTTTTGTTTACACTTTTGTAGGTTTTGATTTTTGCTCATTTTAGAGTTTTCTGCAAATGTCTCTGCTAGTAGATTTGCTATCTCTTTTTTGCTAGTTACTTTAGTGTTGTCCTTTTTAAGATGTATTATTGGGTATATTTGATTTTTCCCAGCTATTTTTCTCATCATTTCCCATATTGTCTTGGTTTTGGAATGTGTATTTAGGCTATTTACATATTTTTTCCAACATTCCCTTTTTGCTTCTTTAACAGTTTTCCATGCTACTGCTTTGAGTTTTTTCATTTCAATCAAATTTTGGGTTGTGGGTTCCTTTTTGAATTTTCGCAATGCTGCTTCCCGGTTTCTGACTGCTTTTTGGCAGTTTTTGTCAAACCAGGGTTTAGTTTTTTTATAATTATTTTGCTTTTTTGGTATATTTTCTGAGGCAATGGTTATTAATGTTTTGGTAAAATATTCTATCGAGTTGTCTGTGTCTTTTGACTGTATCAGTAATTGTTTACATTTGTTTTTGAAACCCTCCCAGTTGGCTCTTTTCAGTTTCCATCTGACGGGGCCTATCTTTTCTTCCTTGGCAGGCTTTTGATTTTCTAGAATGATCGGGTAATGATCACTGCCACATGTGTCGCTATGTGTTTTCCATGTATAATCCATACAAATTTCTGGATCGCATATACTTAAGTCTATTGACGATTCTGTTCCATTGGAGGGATTAAGGTAGGTTGAGGATTTATGATTTAATAGACATAAGTTATGGGTGTTAATTATTTCTTCCATTATTTTACCTTTAGTATCTATTTTTTTGCTATTCCATATAGGATTATGACTGTTAAAGTCTCCTAGTAAGATTCTGGGTTTAGGGAGTTGCTCCATCAAGTTGTTTATTTCTGTTGTATTTATTGGTTCCTGTGGGGGTATATAGATGGAAAGAATTGTGATGGTTTTATCTAGTGTCACTTGTGTTGCTATTGCTTGTAATTTAGTTTTAATGTGTACTTTACTTTGCGGTATGTCATTTCTAATCAATATTGACACTCCTCCATTAGCTCTATGTCCTGTATTGTGGTTATAGTGGTATTGTTTATAATTTTTAATTTTTAAGTTGGAATTTTCTTGTAAAAAAGTTTCCTGTAAGCAGATGACAGCTGGATACAGTAGTGACATAAGTATGAGTAGGTCATTGTAATTAGATTTTATTCCACGACAGTTCCATTGCAGGATCTTATGTGCCATGATTATACTTTCATTTTTTGGGGGTAAAGTTACCTGCTAGGTTTATATCATTTGTCCTCTCTAGTTTTTTTCCATCTCTTGAGTTTTTAGAAGCTTTGTCTTCAACTGCTTGTGGTATCCTTCGGTCAGATTTTTGGTTTTGTTTTGAATTTTGTTTGTTTTCTTTCTCTTCTATTTCCATATATTCCATAGGCTCAAATTTATTTTCATTTGATATATTGATTCTTGATTTTGAATTAGATCTTGATCGGGTGCTTTCTTGCTCTGTTGTCATTTTTTTTTCTTTTTGTTTATTTTTCATTTTCTTAGTTTGGGAAGAAGAGGGTTCGCTGGAGTTTTGTTCTAAGTTTTCTTTCCAAAGTTTTTTGCCTTCTTCTGGGTTTATTCCATTTGATCTGGATTGTTGAGTTTTATTTTGATCCAATTTAAGTTCAATTAAAAAGGTTTTTAATTCTTCGAGGAAAGCTTTTAATTCTTTGCATAAATTTGTTATTTCAACTGAACCTTTTATTTTATCTTCATTGTTTATTTTATTTGCTTTTTGTGCCATGGAAGCATAGGTGTTTTCTTTTATGTTATTTTTAACTTCCTTTCGTGCTTCTATGAAAGATATATTTTTTTTGTATTTTATTCTAATTATTTCTTTCTCCTGTTTATATATACTGCATTGTTTTGAAAGAGCAGAGTGGTTTCCCAAACAGTTTGAGCATAGGCTCTCATTTGGGCAGTTCTCTTCTTTATGTTCAGGTTCTTTTTCATTACATTTTCCACATATTCTTTTATTTCTACAGGAATCTCTGTGATGCCCAAATTTGTGGCATCTATAGCATTGAAGAGGGTTTGGTACGTATTGTTCTACTTTTATACTTTCATATCCAATTTTAATTGTTGTTGGAATTTGGGGGGAGTTGAAAGTTATAATGTAGGTATTAGTTTGTATCTCTACTTCATTTTTCTTTATTGTTATTCGTTTGACATTTGTAACTCCTTGAGTTTGGAGTTCTGTTTTTATCTCCTCTAGAGTGCACAGGGAGAGCTCCTTGCTTTTTACTACTCCCTTTGAGAAATTTAGGGTTTGGTGTGGGTAGGCTTTTATTTCTATTTCTTGTAGTTTTTTTTGTCTTATTAATGTGTCCGCATATATCTTTTTTTCTACTTCTACTAGTAGTGTTCCATTTTGCAATTTTTTTACATTTTTTGGTATAATGATATTTGATATTGTTTTTTGTATTTTAAATGGTGAAATTTCTGTTAATGCTTTTTTGCTTATTGCTTCAAGTACAATAAATCGTGGAAAGTTTTCGCTGTCATTTTCTGTTTCAGAGTCGTTATCCACATGTGGTCTCTTGGAAGATTTTTTTTTCCATTGATTGTTTTTATTTTTTTTTCATCATTCTCGCTCCCTACCCACCGCGGAGTCCAGTATTGGGACATGACAAGGGGGAAACCCATTCGCCTTGCCATGTCGGGGCTACGTGAATGGTATACTCTCTTTGGGAGGAGTCTATGAGCACGCGTGTTCCTTTGTTTCCGTTTTCCAAGTATTACGGCTGTGAAGGTTTAGCAAGTGTGTCAGATCCTTTTTTTCTCCCAAATTGATTGACCCTCAGCCACCGCCTTCCATCATATATTTAGGTTTAAGTGTTAGTTTTGGTTGGGAAGAGGAGTGTCAGTTATAGGTTTGGGATGGATTATATATGATGGGGCTTGACATGACCAGCCGATTGATCGGATCGGGCCCCTCCGACCGCCCGTCTAGCCCAGGTAAGGGCCAAAGTGGTGTGTTACAGGATTGTGACCGCTTTACACCTGGGTTACAACCTGCTCAACCACCAGGATCCTGTCCCCAGACATTACGGGTCGCCACCCACGGCCAACAGGTGGCCCCATTGAGGGACTTTTACCCTCTGCAGGGGGGCAGTCGGCGTATTCTAATGCCCCACCAACTGGGCCGTATAGCCTTGGATGGCAACTGGTCTACTGCAGAAAGAAATGGCAACCTAATGCAGAAAAAAAATCTGCCTGGTCTGTCATGTATCAAAAGATACATGATCGCCTAAGCGTGTATCACGTATGGCACATAACTGACCAACTTATCCGAAGACCAATGGAATGAGCTGCAATCAACAAAAAATTAAATGTTCACTTAACTTATCCCAGTAATGAGTTTTAACCAATTTAAAGCAGAGGATCTCTATTGTAAAACTGGATTTATTTAAAGACATCATATTTTTTCTTAAAATATCTTTTCAGGAAAAATTAATGTCTAAGGAAAAACAGGATTTTTATAATTTAAATTTACAATCACAGCCCCTTATGAGTGAATGTAATTTTCATAAAACTCAGAATAATGTTCACCCAACACAAGGTTCAAGAGTCATGTAAGGTAGAGGGAAGAGGAGGAAATAAGTGCCAATTAGGAGGATATGCAGGATAGATAACAGCTGACCTTAGACTTGAAGAAGTTAAGATTCTAGTGACTTCTATTTATTACTATTAATACTTTATCTGTTGATATCAAGCACTCTAATTGCAAGGATTGCTTGCCTTAACTCTATACAACTTTTATTTTTCTTCCATAAAAAATTGTGTACAACAATACTATTAAAATCCCTTACCATAAGGCCCATCATATTGCGGAGAAGTTCTGGTTTTTCAGGAAATTCCTGTTAAGATAAAATTAAACAGGAATGTAGAAAACAACAACATTTTTTGCAAGGTAAATTTGACAGAGAAATAATATAACAACTGATGTAGGTTTAAGTAAAAAGAAAGGAATAAAAAAAAAATATTGAAAAAAGAAAAAAAAAAAATTGGAAAAAGAAAAAAAAACTTGCAAACAAACTTTTCTTTAAAAAAAAAAAAAAAAAAAAAAAAAAAGGCACCAGAGAAGAGGTCATTAGCTTAAATCTAAAAGTAAATAATTTATTTTTTGGTCGAGCTAGCTCAGACATTTATGAGTATCACGCAATCCATCAAGGTCAGAAGGTCATTAGAGAGGCATTGTGTCATAACATAGTTTGTCATTGTAGGTGATTGCTGGGTGATCAACCAGTCTTGCTCCATGGATAGGTGTCCAAAGCCGCAGATCACTCACCAGTTCTTGTTTTGCTCACCAGCAGTGTTCTGCAAAGATTGTAGAAATATCAGGGATAGATCCATAGAGCGGTGATTTTGTTGGATGTTGTCTCCAAGACATTAAGTATAACTCTTAGTGTAGGTTCCATTAAGCTTAGACTCAAACGTTTTAGTTAATGTCCAAGCAGTGGCACCATACATTAACACTGCCTCTGCAGTGGCTCGAAAGAATCTACATTTGAAGTTGTCTGGCAGATCAGATTTCCAGATTATAACCATTTTATTAAAAGCTTTAGCTATGCAAATTTTCAAACCCTTTTCAGTAGAATTTATGTAAATAGTACATATTTAATTTTTTTCTTTTATTTCATATCTGATCTTATCTGTTTGATATAATATTGCCATATTCTATACTGCATTTCTAATAAATTACACTAGAAAGACCCATGAAAATTTTGTGATTTTCCTATTTTAATTTTTTTATGAATCTTAATTCTTAAGTTAATAATTGAATAAGCTCATGGCAAGTTCTATGGTAATAAGATATCCATAGAAATTCCCTTATCACATCATTAAATATTTGAGCATAACAACTTTAACAAAATATTGCAATAACAATTTCATAAAAGCATATTATCATTGTTTGTATCACCCTTCTCAGATGTTTGGCTAAGATCAAAGTGTAGTATCTGTTTTTCTCTCTCTCTCTATAAAGAAAAATATACAGAAAAAACAAACAAAAATCCTAATATGCAATTATGCTGTTTTAATGTTAATATAATGTCAACATCGGACGTTTCGGTCTAGTAGACCATCTTCAGGACATGTTCATAAAACATAATTAACATTAGACTATATTGGATATTATATATATATTATATATATCTACTAGACCGAAACGTCCAACGTTGACATATTAACATAAAAACAGCATAATTGCATATTTGGATTTTTGTTTGTTTTTTCCGTATATTTTTCTTCATACTGTCGGATCTATATCCATGTATTTGCTTATATATATATATATATATATATATATATATATATATATATAGAGAGAGAGAGAGAGAGAGAGAGATATAAGGGGGAACACCGGTGAAAATTTCATGGTTTGCCTATTTGACTTTTCTGATGAATCTTAATTCTTCAGCAAATGATTGAGTAAGCTCATGGCAAATTCTTTGGTAATAAGAAATCTATAGAAATTCCCTTATTACATCATTAAATATTTCAGCTTAACAACTTTAACAAAATATAATAATCAAATACGGATGCTGGTCATTATTTAATTGTTCTGTGTGGAATTGGAAATTGTTTATTTCCTTGTGAGCATATTTATATTTGAGGGATGATAATGGTAAATATGTAAAGATTTGAAATTGACAACGTTTCACATTTCACTGAAACAGTCATTAAATGCTATTTTCCTTCTTTCTTTCATTTTCTCCCTGAAACAAAGCAGTGTCTTTTTCCCCTTTTTCCACAACATCAAAATGGAATTGTCCATTATTTATGAGGTATTGACGGTCATGTGAACTAACGAAGGGACGAACAAGCACAATTATAATAAGATTACAGAAATTAATTATAATTTAACAAAATACATGAAAGCATTTTTTAAATTACATACCCATAATTTTTTCCCATTGTCATTCAATTACCCACCATTAAACTGAGATTTATATATATATATATATATATATATATATATATATATATATATATATATAAGGAACAAATAGGAAACGTTTATAAATCTAACATGTTTCACTTTTATTAAAGCTTCACCATAATGAAATATGTAGGAAAAAATGAAAATTCTGCAATTTTAGTGTTTTTTTTTTTTTTTTTTCAGCAGTTAAACAAACCTCACATGTATGTGTCTTGTCAAGTAGCATTTGTGTTTATAATTTATGCGTGCATGTGTATCATAATTCTAGTTTGTCTATACAGGATTTAGATAATTTATATTCATGTGGGTGCATGTTTGGTAGACATTTTTATCCGTGTTTGGCAGTTGCCTATTGATTTGGGGATAATAAATGAAAAAAAAAAAAATTTAACTGTGTTACTAGGCATCCTCCATAGCTTGCATAAACATTTTCACTGACCTGATGAATGAGAGTTCTTAAATTTAAAAATCTTGAAAACCAATAACCTTTTTGCTCTTGTATATAAATACTCATTACAAAATAAAATCCTTGCATTTGCCTTAATAAAAGTCAGTCAGGGGAACAAAATGTGTTAGCTAAGTTTTCCTTTTGTCTTTATTCATACACACATGTGAATGCTGTTTGACAAGACAGATGCATGCAAGGTCTGATTAACCAATGCAACTGGTTGCCAAGTTAAAAGATATTTTAAAAAAAATAAAATAAGCACACACAGAGACACACACATAAAATAATGTAAAAGATCAGCTTACCTTGAGGCATTGAATAAATAACTCCATACCATCTCCATCCATAAATTTTTCACAGTTTGATGGAGTTTCATCTGTTAGTAAACAAAAGAAAAGAAAATCACTCTTGTTGTTTATCAATTAAAAAGAATTCAAGTTAGACATTAACACAAATACTGAATTATAACAATTCACCAAATACATAGTGACCATGTATGAGAAATCCTTTTAGTCCAATGAAAAAAATAAAGACAGAAGAGATTTCTGGAGATAAATGTGATTTTAGTGGAGAAAGTTGTAATGACTTGTGTGTTAAATTGCGGATTGTTTATTTCCTTGTGTGTGACACTATTTGTTACTGATAATTATAAGCTTTCTTTATTTTTTTTTTATTTTTTTTTAAGGTAGCGGACACAGATGAAACACCAAGGTCGAGAAGCCACCCACACCCACTGAGGAGGATTAGTGGGAGATAAGAGAAAGTGGAAGTTATGGGGCAGAGTAAGGCTTGTAACCATCACTCATAGAAAAGGGGAATTCCCCAAAATTATGCAGGACCCAGACAATGGAAATGACAGGCAGGGGTGGGGGGGTGAAGTTGATAACATTGAATTCCCCAACTGTGTCATGCGTTGCACCAGTTTAAGCGAACATCAATAAATACGAATGCCCCAAAGCAAGAGGGAGAATTTGTTCCAGCCACCAGACACCCCACATGATTATCTGCTGACAAGAACCTCCAACATCAACCTTGTGCCGAACTTTACCAAGTCAGTAAAACAAACTTTACCATGTCAACAAAGTATTACATCCGAGTTAAAGGCAGGTTGGGCTGATAATTGTTGCAAGTGAACTCTTGGATTTAACAACAATTAACCAATTACTGTAAGAAGGACTTGACATTTTTTTTTTTTTTAAATTTATTCAAGTGTTATTTTTTTTCTTTGCACTTCATTGATCTGCCCCGATATTGGATGGCTTTGATGACTGGGGAAGATGTAGGGGCGACATGTGAGCATATTTGAGTCATGATAATGGTAAAATTAACTCTTTCCATACAGAAAACATTCAGCATTCATTGACTAAATAATGTCAGTTGAAATTTATAAAATCTTTCTTTTAAAATTTTTTTTTTTTTTTTTTCATGGAATTAGGCTCCCCAATTCCACTAAATGTTATAGCTCTTTCTAATATTGATGGAAGTTTTTGTTAGTGTTGAAAGTTAACAACTTGATTATATAATTACTTTCTCTTCTATTTATAAGTGCTGCCCATTTTTTTGTTGCTGCTGCCACCGGCATTGAAAGTGTCCAGCTGATGTGGTTTTCATTAGTGATTTTGTAGCGCCAATCTATAGCAGTGGTTCTCAGTATTTTTTTTTTTTACCCATGGACCACTTTTACTTTTTTTTTTGGTGGACCTCCATAACCATTCAATGGGGGGGAAAAAAAAAAAAAAAAAAAAAAAAAAAAAAATTTTTTTTTTTTTTTTAATAGATAAATTTAGAAATTGTATTATAGAAATAGTAAATGTATATGCTTTATTTTGAAGTAAAACTAATTTAATGAATATAAACTTGTATTTAACAATTAAATTCTATGGAACATTTATGTACACAATTAAAATAACTCATAATAAACCATTTTAAAATAAGTGAGTAATTAATTAATTTTTTTAAAAAGTGTAGTTTTATTCAATGAGATTCCTGTGGTTGATGCTGCTCTGAGAGTTTGTTTTTTTTATATTCGGCTCCATTGATGTCAAGTCTATTACTATATTAATTTATATTAATATCAAGCTTCCCACAGATCTGTGCAAAAAGAAAATTCCAGGACTTTTCCGGAACTATGACTGAAACTGACATGTGCACACACACACACACACACACTGTAAATGGTCATCAATTTCAAAAACACAAACTTTGTGATTTATTTTTTAATAGTTTGACAGAGTAGATGTTCAAAGAAAAGCTACAGCTGGTTCCAATGATTCATGTCACATGGATCAGTTGAAAGCAGCGAAGAAATCCAAGTATTGAAGGCTAAAACATAACTGAATGCAGGCTTGGTTGTATCCGACACAGTTAGGAGTTTTACTAAACTTAAAAATTTGTTAATTCTTACTGCTGCACATTTCAGCTATCTAGACTACTCATGGTTTGTGAATGTCACAAAAATTCTTGAATGCTGCTCATTACCTGTAAAGTGAGGTATAGTGGTTTTAATGAACAAAACTACAAACAGAAATTTTCACAAAAAGAATACACATTTTAGCTACCCTTACTACTCATGGCTTTTGTTGCACACGGAACAGAACGCAATGTTAATATTTGTTCAATTCATCTAGTTTAGCATTCAGTTCCCCTTCCAATTTTATCTCTATAGAGATCTTTGCATAGCATTGGAATTTGCAATAAGTTCAGAGTCTGTTCAGCTTTCTCCACATAGCTGTCAGCTGACTTGAGCAAATCTTATGTGCAACTTTCAAGCTCGTGTTTTATGGTCTTCAGTTCTTCAATTTTCATAAGCATGGATTTTCATTTTTGTCCAGCTGCTTCTTCCTGCTTCCCCCCCACTCTCAGCCTCAATGTATTGGCTGTATGTTGTTCTGACATTGGAAACACTGCAGAGTCATGGGAACATTCCTATCACCTTCTACTTTGGCCAAATAATCCATGATAATGCACTGTGTGACCAGAGTCTGCCGTTTCATATTATCAGTGAAAATTTGCTTATGGAACGAGAAACACCTCTCCACTAAGGCCTGTCCAAGAGAGCTGAAATTCTTGAAAGCAATATTTCTAGCAGCAAACACTATTTATTAAATTCTTTATTTGCACTATTAATTTATTATATTCTTATATGGAATGGTTAACAAAATATCCGTAAATTGCCAACTGATTTAAACTTTATAAAATGGTAAATAAGAATTTCCTTATAGTTGGTTTACATATTTTAATAACTTAGTAAATGTTTATAAATTTATGAATAAAAAATTGTTTTTATATTTATTTCTTTATAAATTGGTAAATAATAGATTTTGCATTGCATTAGTTTTAATTGTATTAGTTTTTAGAATGTTGTAAATATTAAGTCATTCTGGTAAATAATCTAATAGTGTCTATATTTCTGAGATGAGGTATTGTAACTATTTACACTATTTACATTGTTTCATTTTTGTTGCCATAGTCACGAACAATGTTTCAGGCATTGTATGCTGCATCCTTCTTCAGGATCTGTCTATCTTTCTGAGATGAGGTATTGTAACTATTTACATAGTTTCAAACTGTTGTCCTCATCTTTATTGCTATATTCACAACATTTGTCATTGTATGCTCCAGTCGTCTTTTGGTGATATCAGTTGGAATTTTGAACCAAACACTTTATTTAGTCCACGGAGGTAGATTGTCCAAATTCCATTGCCATTACTTTTTAGGTATCTCACTTTAATGTTAATTCCTCTTGGTAACCCAACTTGCCAAGTTTTTGTCCCCTTCTGTGGCCAGGTATTGAACTCACAACTCTGTGTCAGGTCACTTTTGGATGACTCAACCAATGCTTTTATCCACTAGGCCATGTATACTTGTTGCCTAGTAGATAACCGAGATATCCAAAAAGGCATGACACATGTAATTAGAACCCGTTTGATAAACATCAAATCTTACCAGTTACATTCCACATCGTACTCCAAGAGACTTCTAAAGTTTCGTCACAGACTTTGCTTTCAAGTTTTCTTCTTACAATAGACAACATTGCCTGAAAGATAGAACATCATAAAACTGAAGCTATATTAATGAAACTATAAAAAGGCAAAAAAAAAAGTAACATTTTGAACAGCAACCAGCATTGAATTTCTAATGCGTTTAAATGTCTAATTGTCAGAATCAACAAATTCTGTCTGTGTGTGTTCGCGCGCATTATATAAAAGGGTGGCTCATTAAGTCAATAGTCTGATATTATTTTAATTGGAAACTTTCACTGCATAATATTCAATCTGTGATCAATGGAGAAGAATTGTGATTAATTGCATTGACAATGAAGTAGGTTATATCAAAAAAGTAATTATTTGTGCAAAATATTGTTGTTATAATTTGGCTGCAGGCATTGATCTGCTTAGAAAGAAAAAATTTACATATTAAAATTAAGAGACTAAGATATTTAAAAAATACTTTCAAAGTTGCAAAATCAAAATACAATAAATATTTTTTTAAATATCTAAAAAATTTAATTTTAAAATTTATTAAAAAAAGTATAAAAATATATAATAAAGCTACTTAAAAAATAAAAAATACAAGATCAAAAAAAAAAAAAAAAAAAAATTATAATCTAGAATCAAGAATATCTATCAATAAGTATCCTTTTGTACTAAAATATTCATGCCACACAGAATAAACATGGCACTGAGAAAATTGATTGTTGGTTTGTTTTGTTTTACGGCACATCAACCTCAATGGGTTATTTAATGCCAACAAGATTTTTACAATAGATTCATAAGAATAGAATATATATTCTTTGTAAGGAAACAGTTTGTAAATTCAGTTTCATTGATATATTTTTGTAAAGATGGCTGTTGTTGAGAGTCTGGTTTCATTAATGTATTCTTTTCAGATACACAGTTGGTAAAGAAATTGATTTTGACATTCATTTGCTTTTCATAATTTTTGGTTTGGTTTACGGCACATCAACCTCAATGGGTTATTTAATGCCAACAAGATTTTTATTGATGGTAATATTTTTTTTCAAAAATGTATTGCTGGTAATATTTTTTTTTTTGTTATAAAGAAAATTATTGTAGTTTAAATAAGTATGAATTGCTGCAACATCACTTGTACAAATCAAAATATCGCTGGTTCAATTCACCATCCTCACTTTCTGAATACGTCACTACGTATAGCCGTCGTTTCTCTCTGTTTTCACTGCTCCAGTTCTCTTTTATCAGGCCAACACCACAGTGCACCAACCAATCAGCATTTTTTGCTTTTATTCTCGATTACACAGGCAAATTGCCTCCTTCAGTTCAACCAATGAGCACACGACTTGCTATTGGTGGAAGCATGCCAAACTGTACAAAAAACCCTCACCACTGCACATACTGCTAGAATGGCTGGACGGGAGAGTAATGCCATTTTCGTGGACAAAACTTGCTGATGTCACGTGCTGCACGTTAAGGTAAGACCCTTATTTTCCTATACACCAGATGCAAGCTACTCTGGCTTGCTTGCTTCTATGGGGCTGTTCACCACAATTATTTAAAAAAAAAAAAAAAAAAAAAAAAAGAAATCATGATGCTATATCAAATAAGCACCATGCCAGGGTGAGGATTGATTCAGTCATCCATTTATCAGCCATTCGCAAATTATTTAAAGTCAGAAAATTTTAGATTGTAAGAATTTTTTTTTGATTTAATATGTGGATTCATGCCTTTCCTAATGGTATTTGTGCATAAGTGAATACAATGACCCCAACTGAAACTTTGCTCTCTGATTAACATTTCTGAGCCTATCCACCTGCACATCCAAGCTTACAGCACCTGATATTCCCAAGTGGTCACCCATTTAGATATTGACCAGGTTCAACATTGCTTAACTTCTGTAGGATTGTATTTGGCACACAAGAATACAGATGTGAGCAAATTAACAATGAAACAAAAGAACAACCAGTTATTAAAGCATCAGATAGACATTTGATAGATTTCCAACAGGTAAAGTAAGAATTTTCCAAAAATTGGAGAGGGGTTGCAAGACAACAAAACAGAAAAGAGAGAAAGAAAAAATATAAACACCACTTACGCTAATGACTCCTAGTTTACCCACCATTCTCTTCTCAGTGCCGTCAACTTGACAAGCGAGACAGTTGAGCAAAGAGATACCGATACGTTGAACTAGGTGGTCTTGGTGCTCAGGAGTGACAGCTCCCAGGAGGATCTTCACAAGACGTTTATAACAGTAAAGCTGTATAGACAACAAAGGAAAACAAAACATAAAATTTGTGGAAATCAAGTTAAAAAGGTTTTTCTTATTATTGTAACCCTGTCAAAGTCATTTCTTGGAGATTAACAGCATTTTTCCTGTTAAGTACCTGGATAGCCAAAGTAGATATTGGAGAGTTGTTTGCCCATGTGCCGTCTAACTGACACTCTTATGATGTGTTAGTGATGAAACATTATGCCTGGATATCTAGAGAGTGGACAGTGTGCAGACAGAAATTAATTCATACCATTTCCTCATTAAATTCTCTGGTAGATACCGCATTTTGTTAGGATCTTATCTGTACAGAACTAGTCTCTTTGTTAAATTTAACTGATTACTTAGTTTAAACACTTGAGACACTTGGCTAGGCATTGAGACACTTGGCTAGGCATTGAGACACTTGGCTAGGCATTGAGACACTTGGCTAGGCATTGAGACACTTGGCTAGGCATTGAGACACTTGGCTAGGCATTGAGACACTTGGCTAGGCATTGAGACACTTGGCTAGGCATTGAGACACTTGGCTAGGCATTGAGACACTTGGCTAGGCATTGAGACACTTGGCTAGGCATTGAGACACTTGGCTAGGCATTGAGACACTTGGCTAGGCATTGAGACACTTGGCTAGGCATTGAGACACTTGGCTAGGCATTGAGACACTTGGCTAGGCATTGAGACACTTGGCTAGGCATTGAGACACTTGGCTAGGCATTGAGACACTTGGCTAGGCATTGAGACACTTGGCTAGGCATTGAGACACTTGGCTAGGCATTGAGACACTTGGCTAGGCATTGAGACACTTGGCTAGGCATTGAGACACTTGGCTAGGCATTGAGACACTTGGCTAGGCATTGAGACACTTGGCTAGGCATTGAGACACTTGGCTAGGCATTGAGACACTTGGCTAGGCATTGAGACACTTGGCTAGGCATTGAGACACTTGGCTAGGCATTGAGACACTTGGCTAGGCATTGAGACACTTGGCTAGGCATTGAGACACCACCAGACTTTCTTGCAAGATGTACTGGAAGACTTTTTTTCTTTTTTAAGCTCAAACCAAAGACAATTTCAGATTTAAAACAAGTAATTTCTGATAAATCTTCTGAAATAATGTAGAAATATAGCAAATGGTTTCTTATTGATATGGTTCAGTGTTGTATTGAACATAAAGGGAAGCATTTATTGTTCAATTAAAGTTAAATAAAGGATGTTACTTTTGCCACACTCTACTTCAATAAATATATATTCATTTTTTTTAATTGGTATCACCCCAAGCAAGGCATCACAGCCAATAGTACACAAGCAGTTACAGGGTGTGGAGAAATTAGGAGTAGAAACATTAGTCATGAGGAGAAAGAGGAATGAGTAATCAAGAGAAAAGTAGATAGCGATTGACATTGTATTTAAATTTTTGTAGATTAAAGTTGGCTTGAATGCATAGAGCTGAGAGTTCCATGAGCAAGAAAAGAAACTGTTAGCATTGAAGTTATGCCTACATCTAGCCAGTTCAACTGTAAATTGATGAGATCTTGCTGCCAGTCTTGTATTGCACTTAAATTCATAGTCTAGGTACCATTGTGAAGAGTTCATCCAAACAATTACTGTGAAAGTATTTACAAAAAAAGGCAGAGAGAGGCAACCTTATGTTGGTAGGCAAGTGACTGAAGCTGAGCTTCCATATTGCTGACCCTACTTTGGATCTTATCAAGATGCTTCAGGTAAATAGCAGCGGCATCGGACTGCATATGACAGCAATATTCTAAGCATGGATGAATGGTAGACTTATAGATATGCAAGATAGATTCTGGAGAGAAAAACTGTCTTACCCAACACAGTGAACCGATCTTAGCAGCTGATTTAGCAATGGATTTAATGTGGTCTTTCCACCTCATGTCAGCTGAGAATGTTAGCCCGAAAAGGCACAAAGAGTCACTTTCTTGGAAGTTAGCATCAGATGATGGAAGGCAGAGAGGGATCTCTCAGATGATTAATGTAGAGAAGCTTAGTTTTGGAGGCAACAAAATTGACAAGCCATCTTTTGCTCCAATTAACAATGGTCTTGAGGTCATTTTGTACATTAGCTGCCATTTTGACATGGTTTGACTGATCAGCCTTACTATTGAGACAGGAGTAAATGGTAGTGTCATCAGTGTAGATGCCAAGTTGAGAGCTGATATCATCAGGAAGGTCGTTAACAAAAATTAAAAATAGTGTAAAACCAAGGATGTAGCCCTGGGGGACACCAGTGTTAGTACGAAAGGATGTAGGCAATTGGCTATTTCAAGACCAAGTTGAAGCAAGATGATCACTTAATAGATAAAGGTATCTAAGTGGCTCACAAGAAAGGCTTGAACAAATAAGATTGCAATCTAAGAAATGTAGGAGTAAAGGAACTGATTAACTAAATGCTTCATTTTGTTCAGGAACTAATTTTGTCTAAATGCAGATAAATATTTTATTTTTATAGATTATTAAAATGACTAATGGAAGTAATCAGTCATAAATTTACTAACTTAAGTTGATTTACCTCTCTTCTGACTACAGATGAAACCAGAAACCTATAAATAAATATACATTGATAATTATTATATGGTTGATGATTATTTACAATCTTGCTGTTTCAAATAAGGTTTTTTGAAGCACAGTAAAAATTTCTGAAAACATTTGTGTATAATACAACCCTTGCTTTTTTTGACTAAATTTTGTTCAAAATTTCTCATTATGTCCAAGAAAATAAGATACTCCAATCTTTTCCCAAAATTGATTGCACATTTAACCATTTAGTATTCAACCCTCCCCACCTATACACCTGGTATAATACATGACGGTATATTGCAAATAATGCAGGAATTCACAAAAACAGCAAGACTTTCACCACAGTGAGACTTTGAGGGCCAATATTTACAGGGTGGGTTGAATATTAAAAGGTTAAGTGAAGTCATAGAATGGTTCAGCTGTATATAAAAAGGAAAAGAAAAATGACATCTGAATATTACAAGAGAAATAATATTGTTAATATTGTTATCACCTAAGAGAGACCAGAGGATGGATTGGTCAAAACCATTGTCTTACCAAAATAACCAAGATGAATAATCTGAGCAACTCATCTCAAAATCACAGAATGCAGTATCAGATTTGTTCTCAATTCACAGAAATTAATGGTCAGCTCCAAATTATTTAAACTAAAAACATTTTGCAGAGACTGTGGATTAAGGATTATCACAACACACATTCAAATATGAGAAAGGAAAAATATATTTTATTCAAATATGGAAAGAAATAATTAAAAAAAAAAAAAAAAAAAAAAAAACTCACCACTTCATGTGGAATATCAAAATGGCAAAGTGTCAAAAATCCATTCCTCAGCATCTAAAATGAAGAAAAATTACTGAAACATTTACACCTCAAATGATTTATATATATATATACATGAGAGAGAAAGGAGATAACTTAAGTCAGTTCAAGATTATGAAAGAAAAAAAAAAAAAAAAAAAAAAGATTTTTTTTAAAAAGTATAGTGTAAAGCATGCCAAGTCTAAACAGTTTTATTCAATATCCAAACACCATCAACTATTTCCACAATATCTTCAAATTTGCTCAATATATTTTAAGAATGAGTTTGTATTATCAGAAAAGTAATCACTACCTACCATCAACAATGTTTAATAAACAATTACAGAGGAATTAAATCTTTATTAGGTACTTATTTCTTGCAGCATTATGCTGTGGTCAACAAGCTAGTCTACTAAATCATGGTATGACACACACTGTTCTCTTTGAAAATGGCAAAGAAAGACTATGGAACTTTTTAACACAAAAAAAACTTTCACTAATATCATTTTACGACCAATTTTATTATTTTTTTCTTATTGTTGCTTTTTATTACAAAATCTGGATTGATACACAATTACATGACAATACTTTTTTTTTTTTAAAGCAACTTAGGATTTTAATCAGCACTTGGCTTGCTTAATTTTTGCACAAGAATTAATACTAAAGTTGCTTAAATATTATCCTGTGTGAGTCTATTTGTTGGGAGAAGTGACACTGAACAGAAGCAGAAAAGACATACTTTAAACCAAGTATAAAGAGTAGGTATCCCAAAATGCCCTAGTTTACACTGCAAAAACAGGTAAAAATAATGAAATTTCCTGCCATTTCAACTGCTGATATCTCGTTTATTTTTTAGGTTATTTTGATAAAATTTGTAAACAAGATTGAATGTTTTCTCTTAAGATATAATTATTTCCCCGTGTGATGATTAGTTTTCATTTGATGTCTCTTTAAATTATGTCACTATTTCAATGACAGGAACACCTTTTTCAGCATTTTTAAAGCTGATAATTTCATAGTGCTGTTTTTTAAAAACTTGTTGCGCTCTAAGCTGTCTCCCGACTCATATCAAAATACTCTCATCTTAAAGAAAAAAGGACACTCATCAATTTGGTGGGCTTAAGACAAGGTTTGAAGTTGTCTTTCACAAAATATTTCCAAGTTGTAAACTTTAGTGGAAGAAATATCAGAGGAATTTAACATTTAAAAAGAAAAACAAAAAACGAAAATTGCAACTTCTTGTAAAGAAATGTCTTGTCTTTAATAATCAGTTGGCTATCCACATTGGTTTTAGATAATCATAAGAACTTTGCAGCCTATATAGTTTTTGTTTTACTATTCAGAGATAGGTTACAATATTTTATTATAATTATTTACTATTTTAAAAATATGGTCCCATCACTACACAGGAATTACCATGTTTCAAAATAGAAACTAAACACAAGACTGTAAATCTTACTGTTCTTTCTTATTTTAATATATACATATCACAATATTTTATAAGCATAAATATTAAAGTGCCCTCTTATTTTACTTACTGTTTGTTCATCATCTCTATTTTCCATTGCATCAAGAAGTATATCAATAGCTTTCCTAGATAATAAAAAAAAAAAAAAAAAAAAAAAGGAAAATATAATCACTTAGTTTTTATTCTTCAATAATGCAAGCAAAACAATATGAAAATCTTGTGGAGAAACAATTATAATAATTTCTTCAAATTAAAAATATCTTGTCGCTATTTGTAAAACATTAAAACAGGTTTTGTATTTCATTTCCAATATTCTTGTATTATTTTGAACTATTGTTCTCATTTTGGTTGATATCAATGTTATTATAGACAATGTTTCAACCAAGTATCCAATGGTCATCATCAGGTGTCCATTGATTGGCTTATACAATAATTGTGATATTTTGTCCCTGTGATGTCAATGTTTGTTCCTGCATCACTACCATATCTAAGAATTGAAATCTTGAACACTAGATGATAGTAACACATGTATAACCAATTCCTATATACATAACCATGAAGGACATTAGCAGTGTGGTTTTTGGAGCCTTTTATATTTGATGTAAGATGGTTTTGGGCATTTGGTTATGATGGTGAGTTTGTACTGATTTTCGTAATTTAGTATTTCATTTCTGAGGAGTAATTGTCAATATTTTTGTATTATTTTGAATTATTGTTCTCATCTTGGTTGATATAGATGTTATTATAGACAATGTTTCAACCAAGTATCCAATGGTCATCATCAGCAGATATGAGACATCTTGATTGTGATATTTTGTCTCTGTCAAAACATTACAATAATCAAAAGATGTCCCATATCAAATTTTGAATTGTAAGAATTTTTTTTTGTGAGTGATTATTGCATTAACATTTTCTTTTTTTGAGCATGACAATGATTTTTCTAGATAGTTACTATTTAACCCATAACTGGGGGATGGATTCATACTTTTCCCAGGAGTATTTGCACAGAAGAGAATGTAAGTTATGGCACTTGGAAGAGTTATAGCAAACAGTAGTTCTCTCAAATAAGCTTAGAAACCATGGTCCAAGCCAGAAAATACACTTACAGGGTAACACAGATCTCTGTACATAGGCAAAGTTAACACTAATTAGATACATATTATTAAATTATATATATATATATATTATATATATAAATAAATCTTCAGAAACTCTAAGATTGATTCATTTTCTATGACTTTTGCAGGTTGTTTAAAGCCAAAAAATATTTTTTAGATTCTAACAATGTTTTTGGGAAATAATCATGGTTTAGTGAGATAATTAATCTTACTAATTAACCCATAGCTGAGGGGAAGACAGATAAATTCATACCTTTCCCAAGGGTATTTGCATGTAAGTGAATATAACAAACCCAGTGAGAATTGGAACTCGGCTCTCTGATTAACAATTTTGAGCCATTATCCATTACACAAACCACACATCCAAGCTTACAGCACCAAGCAGTCATCCAGCTAGGTACTAACCAGGCTCAACATCACTTAACTTCCGTGACTGTACAGGAACCAGCATTTCAATGTGATGTGGCCATAAGCAAAAAAATCTTTAAGAATTTTGTCAAGAACATATTGAAATCATATTTATGGCCAAATCCAGAAGCTATCACAAGACAGCAAAAGAATCCAACAGGAAATCTGATATGTATATCACACATGACATTGTTTCTAGAAGAGAAAGAAAGACCCTGGCAATGAACAAAAGTATTGACAAAGAGAATTCCCTACCCCCAACAAGTAATTGATAGGTGGCTGCAAAAAGCAGTGTCACTAAAAAATATCATGAACATTTTGAGAAATCATCATCATAGTCATGTTTTTTTGTTTTTGTTTTGTTGAAGCAGGGCTGGAATTAATCTCTCACAAAAGCAAGGTAGGTCCTTGTCATAATCATGATTTAAGACATAGTTTTACAAGGCCAGATGTTCTCAGACACCCACAGTAGTTCAAGCATTTTTATCACCATCTCTCAGAAAGCTGCCAGTCAACACTTGAGAGCCCATCCTAGCCATATATTTCAGATATATTCTATCTGTAAAAGGACAATATGAATAAAGACAAAAGGAAAAACTTATCTTAGGCAATGTGTTTCATCCACTGAGGGACTTTATCAAGGCAGATGAGTTTTCCTTTTGTCTTTATTTATGTGAGTGTATATATATATATATATATATATGAGTGTGTATATATATATATATATATATATATATATATATATGTGTGAGTATATATATATATATATATATATATATATATATATATATATGTGTGTGTGTTTGTGTGTTTGTGTGGGCTCATTCACCCGCTAACAGGCCTCATTTGCTGTCCTGCTGTGTGACATGCCACCCTCCTCACCACCAGGAACACTAGTGGGGAGGCTGGTAAAGATGCCACCCCCTGCTCCATGCAGCAAGTTGTACTGGATTACATGCCACCAGTAGCATGCCTATGTCTGATCTGACTTCAAGAAAGGAAAAGAGAAAATTTACAAATGCCAGCTATATGTAAAATGCAAAAATCTTGGTGTATACAAAATGGATAAACATATAGAATTTTCGTGAAGAGACAATTGGAGGCAACAGTATACTAAGATACAAAATATGAATCACCCAGAAGGACCCAAGTCAAAAAACAATTACGCACCTAACTGAAGATGTGTTAACAACTAGCTCTCACCATTATAAGCAAGAGGGTCACAGTTGAAAGAGTTTTAAAGTAATGGCATCCATGCAGGGCATATTTTGATAACACAGCAGCTTGCACTGTAAATAAGGTTTGATTTGAAATTTTCACATACATCATAAATACAAGAAAAATAGAGAACTTACTTTCGTAATTTCCGTGGGGCATGTGCCATCTGTTCTCCTTTTACAATGTAAAATAAAGATGCACTGAAAAATAAAGGCAAGGGATTAAAAAAATTTCCAACTAATTAAGGGTGTGGGGTGGGACTGATCTGTCAGGAAAATCAGCATTCAAAATGTTTAGCCATCAGCAGGAGATACAAATCTAACCATGCAGGATTTATAGTCTGGCACAAGGGTAAATCACTTGAAAATAAGTGCAAGATGGTGTCACACTAACCTTCTAAGTGATCTACTTGCCCAGAAAATCTACATTCAGAATGTATGCTTTTAACCCATCAGCAGTAAATACAAATCTAACCAACCAAGGAGGATATTAAATATTCGAGAAATCCTGCAAAATGAGCCAAAGAAGATTGTGTCGCACCAAATATCCCAAGAGCATTTGAAATGTTGGTTCAAACACTGGGCTCTGAAAACATTCAACTATTTCAACCAAAAAGGAAATTCATTAAGTGCTTATTCATACAAACTAACACCTTGGTGTTATCATATTCTGCTGGACCAGATGATTATGACACAATGAATTGAAAACACTGATCTAGTCTATGGCTTTTCGGTAAACATAAATTACCAATCAGGTGCCTGAACTTTGCTTATAAACTTGGAGCAAATTTCTTGAGTTTTGGAAGTGGAGAATTATTGAGGTTCAGTTTTATATACCATCAGCTACTATAGATTTACTGCATCTTATTGTTACTTACTCTTAAAATAGACTTTAATTTTTTTGTTTCTTTAAATCATTTCATCACTAGCAAAGCAATAAAGCCACTAAAACGCAAGGGGTTACTGAGTATGAAACAATGAGAAAAAGAAAAAAAATATTAATAAAGAAAGGGAACAACAAAAGAACAGGAATTAAGAAAAGATAATGATTGATACTGAATTCAAATTTTTGAAAAATCAAAGTTAACTTGGGAAGCAAGATTGGTTGGTTGTTTTATGGCATATCAACCTCAGTGGATCATTTAATGCCAACAAAATTTTGAAATAGATTCATAGTGATAGTTTGGTAAAAAAGGTGTGTATGTATACATATATATTTGAACCATTTTTCAATTACTCATATTTTTGAGTACAATCCAACTTTTAGGAAATTTACAATCTTGGATAGTTTTATTTTCATAAAAAGGTTTTTTTTAAATTACTCACTTGGTTTGTTTCGTTTCACGCCATATCAACCTCAATTGCTGACAAAATTTTTCATTGCTGGTAATATTTTGTTTTGTCAAAAATCTATTTCTGGTAACAATTCTTTTCTTCAAAAATGTATTGCTAGTAAGAATTTTTTTACAAAGTATTTCTGGTATTAAAACCTATTTTTACACGTTCATAGTGTTTTTATCCCATTTTCAGGGGTTAACTATTTGCCCATAGATGAGACCCTAACAGGTGCTACCACCACTGGTCAGTGTGGATCTGGGAACACCAGCAATTAAAAGGTGGTTCCACACTCCTCAAAACCTCCTGATCAGAGGGCTTGCTGTTGGACGTAGTTTATCATCTTACCTGCAACGCGTGGGAAGCAAGAAGCTAGAAAAGTGTTCCACATGTGAGAAGTGCGGAAGAAACTGCTAGCATAACATTTATGGTTACATCTAGCTATTTCAACTGTAAAATGATGTTAATTTACCAAGAACCCATCTGTCTTTAATATTGTCTAACTGGTTAGCAATGTACCAGATACGGGTTTCAGGCGACAGTCTAAAAAGATTAGACAGGTTTCAGGCGACAGTCTAAAAAGATCTATAAGCAGTGTGTGTGTGTGTGCGTGCAGAATTTTGAAATGGATTGTAATCTGACAAAATGATAGGATAAGAAACAAATATAGGAAACATTTATCAATCTCACATGTTTTACTTTTATTAAAGCTTCATCATAGAATGATATAGAGGGAAAAAACAAAACAAAAAAAAAAACGAAATTTTGGTATTTTTATTTTTGTGTTTTTTGATTCCAATTTTTTAAATCAGGTTTCACAGACTTGTTAAGCAGTATTAGTATAATTTAAGGCATTCCGAACTCAAGGAGAGACAACACATCCTATCAAAGCTTAAAAAAACTTGGATTCCAAGCATAGTTGAAAAAAACGTAAATATTGCTTTATATTTGTAAGTGTATCAGAATTCTAGTTTGCCTCCTTTGTGGAATTCAGATGATAATATATATACGAGAGAGAGAGATAGAGAGAGAGATAGAGAGAGAGAGAGAATGTATGTGTGCGTGTGTGTCTAATAGACATTTATGTTTTGTGATTGTCTGCATATTGATTTGAGGATATTTTTATGTAAACACGAGATGTGATAGATAAACACATTAAATTAAGGATTTAATAAAAGGTTGGTGACATGGTGGAGTAATGGATAGAAGCTCAGATTGAGGAATTAGGAAACTAAGTTTGAATTCCAGTGAAATCCATTACGTTCACTTATGTGCTATACCCTTGGGAAAGGTATGAATCCTTTTCTCCTCCCCAGCCCCAGCTATGGGTAAATAGCAGGGTAGACCAGGTTCTATAGCCTTGGATGGCAACTGGTCTACTGCAGAAAGAAATGGCAACCTACTGCGGGAAAAAAAAATTGCCTCGTCAGTCATGTATCGAAAAATACATGATCGCCTAAGTGTGTATCACGCATGGCACTAAACTGAACTGATGTAATAGTGTTTTTGACAGGTGTTTATAGTTGGTAAAATATTTATCAGGATTCCCTCAAGTATTTTCAACATAATTATTTATATCAACCTAAAATGCCAGAAAACCCTTTTTTTTTTCTCCATATCTAATTCTCCAACTCTGAAGCTTTAATAAAAGTGAAACATGTTAGATTGATAAACATTTCCTAATTTGTTCTTTATCCTATCATTTGAATGGATTAAGATGATAATGTGTATTCCTAAGAATATGTGTATGTCTAGTAGATCTTATTTATGGTTAATGGCTTTATATCCATACAATAATAATAAATATTGTATACAAGTTTAAAAGCCGCTCTATTGGGCAACATTTTAAGCTAGCCCCTGTGCAGGGCTCTTAATTGGAGCTTCATCACAAAAGCTAGGGAGATTGGGTTTGGCTTGTTTTACCACATATCAACCTCAATGGGCTATTTAATGCCAACAAATTTTCTATTGCTGGTAATATTTCCTTTCAAAATAAATTATAGTCGGTAATATCTTTTTTTATCTAAAAATGTATTGCTGGTAATAATTTTTTTTTTTTTTTTTTTACAAAGTATTTCTGGTATGTATCAAAACCTATTTCTACCCTTTCATAGTTTGGGTGTCAACTATTTGCCCATAGCTGGGACCCTAACAGGTGCTACCACCATGGGTCGGAGTGGATTTGGGAACACCAGCAATTAAGAGGTGGTTCCATGCTCCTCAAAAACCTTCTGATTAGAGGCCTTGCTGTTGGATGTAGTTTATCGTCTTACCCAGGACCCGGACGTAGTTTACCATCATACCCAGGAGGGAAAAGGTAGGGAGAAGTAGATGGAATAGGCAACAATAAACTACAGAAGAACTCAAAATTGATCGCTGCATTTAAGTATTGCATTAATATTTAAGCTTACCTTTTAAAAGCTCAACAATAATTCTTCTGCTGCCACTTCATTTAAAGACAATTTGATGCATGTAGGTCATTATTTTCCATACAAACAATTATCTTTATTTTATGGGTGACCCTTGCTGGATTTCACAATTAATTTTCATTATTCACAAATTTAATTTCCAAATAAAGACAAAAGGAAGTTATAAAAATTGTCACCATACAAAAAACTTTTGTAAAAAAAATCATGTAAAAAAAAAAAAAAAAAAAAAATGCCGAAAACAATCACAGTCATGAAAACTTATCCAAAATTTCAGGATTGCAAGCCCGGATCTAGCCCAGAACATTTTTAATTTGCTCATGGAGTTGGCCTGATTCCAAAATGGTATGTTGGACTATGGCCTTTATGAGTAAAGTTGAAAAAGTGTGACACACTAACATTTGCATTTATTATATATAACATTATTATAATGGATATTCTACATTTGAAGTAATAAAAATGTCATATTAAAAATAAATTCTTTGGATATATAAAACTGCTAGACTTATTTACCCAAACCGTGGAAATTGCCACGGTATTTGTCCATGATAAGCGCAATAGTACTTACCTGCCAGATATCTGAACATGCCAATCTTTAGGATGTTGTTTCATGCAAGATAATATCGCCTGGAAAAAGGAATTATTTTTAGATTTGGATATGTAATACAATCAAAATCTAATCGTTAAATTTTCTGGTTTCAATCCAATTAAGAAAATTAATGTTTTGCATTTTACTTGAAGATTCTGAAAGTATTAAAAAAATACAGAAAAGAATATGCCCCCCCACCCAGTCTTATTTTGGTTTTAATTTAGACAAAAAGCATTGAGATCTTCATTTTTTTCTTATTTTACTGAATTAACTAGGAAAGAACTATTTTGTAAAATATGAAAAAAAACATTTTAATATACTGTATATTTAAAAAAAAAAAAAAAAAAGGAAAAAATGACAAGGAAGGAAAAGTATAAGGAAAAGAGACAGATACTCAAAAGAGTAATATAAACATCAAATTCAAATTATTAAAAAAAAAAAAAAAAAAAAAATTTTAAAAATAAATAAATAAATAAAATAAAAAATAAATTTTTTTTTTTTTTTTTTTTTGAGAACACAACCCGAACATGGACTGCTGCTACTCAATACCTAGCACTCCCACCTGTTAGGTTGGCTAGCCAAACCCTATTACAGATGTCTATTCAACCCACAAAACCATCTGTGGTTTATACTTCAACCATGCTGAGCAGATCTTACATTTTCTGCGAGAGAAAGCACATAATCTGGTGTGATCAATTTTTGGAACAAGGACAGTACATTCAAACCCTTAATCACAATGACTTTTGACTTTGTGCTTGCATAACAATTGACGGCTTGCCAAAGAATTCTGTCTACTCAATTTCACTCACAAGACTTGGGTTAACCTGTGGCATGGTTTTCAAGCATATTCCAAAATACTCCTGGGATCGCCTTCCCATGTCAATATTATCAAGAAGTAACAAATCACTAACAAATCACCTATAGTGAAATTCAAACACGGAATCTCATGGTCAGAAAGTAGATATCCTAAACACTCAGCCACACATACACATTACAACACCAACAATAAGGTGCAACCACCCCAGTTTTTATTGTTTGATGAAATAGGAAAACAAATGCAGGAATGGGGATTCACAAGAAGTAGAGGCAGTGGAGTTAAGAAAAAAAAAAAGAAAAGAAAAGTGTTTTCTCACCTCAAGAGCTGCTGCTTGGTTCCGAACAACTGATCTTCGAAAGAGATTGTAAAGGCTGTTCAGGGCCACAATGATGTGAGAACTTCTGTCCTGATAAGTCTGCAGTGACAACAAAATCTGCTCCTCATTTGCTTCTCCTGTGACCTGAAAGGAGAGGCAGGGGAAAAATTTATATCTCAATTTAAGTGAATGAAACATCTTTCAGACAACAGAGGAGACAAAAAAAAAAAAAAATGTAGAGAGAAGAAATAAAGTATAGCGGGCGAGAGGGAGTGAAAATATAAAGTATAGCGGGCGAGAGGGAGTGAAAATATAAAGTATAGCGGGCGAGAGGGAGTGAAAATATAAAGTATAGCGGGCGAGAGGGAGTGAAAATATAAAGTATAGCGGGCGAGAGGGAGTGAAAATATAAAGTATAGCGGGCGAGAGGGAGTGAAAATATAAAGTATAGCGGGCGAGAGGGAGTGAAAATATAAAGTATAGCGGGCGAGAGGGAGTGAAAATATAAAGTATAGCGGGCGAGAGGGAGTGAAAATATAAAGTATAGCGGGCGAGAGGGAGTGAAAATATAAAGTATAGCGGGCGAGAGGGAGTGAAAATATAAAGTATAGCGGGCGAGAGGGAGTGAAAATATAAAGTATAGCGGGCGAGAGGGAGTGAAAATATAAAGTATAGCGGGCGAGAGGGAGTGAAAATATAAAGTATAGCGGGCGAGAGGGAGTGAAAATATAAAGTATAGCGGGCGAGAGGGAGTGAAAATATAAAGTATAGCGGGCGAGAGGGAGTGAAAATATAAAGTATAGCGGGCGAGAGGGAGTGAAAATATAAAGTATAGCGGGCGAGAGGGAGTGAAAACAAAGTATAGCGGGCGAGAGGGAGTGAAAACAAAGTATAGCGGGCGAGAGGGAGTGAAAACAAAGTATAGCGGGCGAGAGGGAGTGAAAACATAAAGAATAGCGGTCGATCGAGAGAGAGAAAAACAAGGTACAGCGGTCGATCGAGAGAGAGAAAAACAAGGTACAGCGGTCGATCGAGAGAGAGAAAAACAAGGTACAGCGGTCGATCGAGAGAGAGAAAAACAAGGTACAGCGGTCGATCGAGAGAGAGAAAAACAAGGTACAGCGGTCGATCGAGAGAGAGAAAAACAAGGTACAGCGGTCGATCGAGAGAGAGAAAAACAAGGTACAGCGGTCGATCGAGAGAGAGAAAAACAAGGTACAGCGGTCGATCGAGAGAGAGAAAAACAAGGTACAGCGGTCGATCGAGAGAGAGAAAAACAAGGTACAGCGGTCGATCGAGAGAGAGAAAAACAAGGTACAGCGGTCGATCGAGAGAGAGAAAAACAAGGTACAGCGGTCGATCGAGAGAGAGAAAAACAAGGTACAGCGGTCGATCGAGAGAGAGAAAAACAAGGTACAGCGGTCGATCGAGAGAGAGAAAAACAAGGTACAGCGGTCGATCGAGAGAGAGAAAAACAAGGTACAGCGGTCGATCGAGAGAGAGAAAAACAAGCTACAGCGGTCGATCGAGAGAGAGAAAAACAAGCTACAGCGGTCGATCGAGAGAGAGAAAAACAAGCTACAGCGGTCGATCGAGAGAGAGAAAAACAAGCTACAGCGGTCGATCGAGAGAGAGAAAAACAAGCTACAGCGGTCGATCGAGAGAGAGAAAAACAAGCTACAGCGGTCGATCGAGAGAGAGAAAAACAAGCTACAGCGGTCGATCGAGAGAGAGAAAAACAAGCTACAGCGGTCGATCGAGAGAGAGAAAAACAAGCTACAGCGGTCGATCGAGAGAGAGAAAAATAAAGTACAGCCATTGAGAGAGAGAAAAATAAAGTACAGCGATCGAGAGAGAGAAAAATAAAGTACAGCGATCGAGAGAGAAAAAAAATAAAGTACAGCGATCGAGAGAGAAAAAAATAAAGTACAGCGATCGAGAGAGAAAAAAATAAAGTACAGCGATCGAGAGAGAAAAAAATAAATAAAGTACAGCGATCGAGAGAGAAAAAAATAAATAAAGTACAGCGATCGAGAGAGAAGAAAAATAAATAAAGTACAGCGATCGAGAGAGAAGAAAAATAAATAAAGTACAGCGATCGAGAGAGAAGAAAAATAAATAAAGTACAGCGATCGAGAGAGAAGAAAAATAAATAAAGTACAGCGATCGAGAGAGAAGAAAAATAAATAAAGTACAGCGATCGAGAGAGAAGAAAAATAAATAAAGTACAGCGATCGAGAGAGAAGAAAAATAAATAAAGTACAGCGATCGAGAGAGAAGAAAAATAAATAAAGTACAGCGATCGAGAGAGAAGAAAAATAAATAAAGTACAGCGATCGAGAGAGAAGAAAAATAAATAAAGTACAGCGATCGAGAGAGAAGAAAAATAAATAAAGTACAGCGATCGAGAGAGAAGAAAAATAAATAAAGTACAGCGATCGAGAGAGAAGAAAAATAAATAAAGTACAGCGATCGAGAGAGAAGAAAAATAAATAAAGTACAGCGATCGAGAGAGAAGAAAAATAAATAAAGTACAGCGATCGAGAGAGAAGAAAAATAAATAAAGTACAGCGATCGAGAGAGAAGAAAAATAAATAAAGTACAGCGATCGAGAGAGAAGAAAAATAAATAAAGTACAGCGATCGAGAGAGAAGAAAAATAAATAAAGTACAGCGATCGAGAGAGAAGAAAAATAAATAAAGTACAGCGATCGAGAGAGAAGAAAAATAAATAAAGTACAGCGATCGAGAGAGAAGAAAAATAAAGTACAGCGATCGAGAGAGAAGAAAAATAAAGTACAGCAATTGAGAGAGAGAAAAAATAAAGTGCAGCAGTGAAGAGAGAGCAAGAAGAAAAAAATAAAATAGTGGTCAAGAGAGCAAGAAGAAAAAAATAAAATAGTGGTCAAGAGAGCAAGAAGAAAAAAATAAAATAGTGGTCAAGAGAGAGAGAAGAAAAAAAATAAAATAGTGGTCAAGAGAGAGAGAAGAAAAAAATAAAATAGTGGTCAAGAGAGAGAGAAGAAAAAAATAAAATAGTGGTCAAGAGAGAGAGAAGAAAAAAATAAAATAGTGGTCAAGAGAGAGAGAAGAAAAAATAAAATAGTGGTCAAGAGAGAGAGAAGAAAAAAAATAAAATAGTGGTCAAGAGAGAGAAGAAAAAAATAAAATAGTGGTCAAGAGAAAGAGAAGAAAAAATAAAATACAGTGGTCAAGAGAAAGAGAAGAAAAAATAAAATACAGTGGTCAAGAGAGAGAGAAGAAAAAATAAAATAGTGTTCAAGAGAGAGAGAGAGGAAAAAATAAAATACAGTGTTCAAGAGAGAGAGAGAGAGAAGAAGAAAAAATAAAATACAGTGTTCAAGAGAGAGAGAGAGAGAGAGAAGAAGAAAAAATAAAATACAGTGGTCAAGAGAGAGAGAGAAGAAGAAAAAATAAAATACAGTGTCGAGAGAGAGAAGAAGAAAAAATAAAATAGTGGTCAAGAGAGAGAGAGAAGAAAAAATAAAATACAGTGGTCAAGAGAGAGAGAGAAGAAAAAATAAAATACAGTGGTCAAGAGAGAGAGAGAGAAGAAAAAATAAAATACAGTGGTCAAGAGAGAGAGAGAGAAGAAAAAATAAAATACAGTGGTCAAGAGAGAGATAGAGAGAGAAGAAAAAATAAAATACAGTGGTCAAGAGAGAGATAGAGAGAGAAGAAAAAATAAAATACAGTGGTCAAGAGAGAGATAGAGAGAGAAGAAAAAATAAAATACAGTGGTCAAGAGAGAGAAAGAGAAAAAAGTGCAGCATTCAAGAGAGAAAAAGAAAAAATAAAGTACTGCAGTTGAAAGGGAGAGACAAAGTGAAAAAAAATTACAGCAGTGAAGAGAGAGAAAAAATAAAGTGCAATGCCAAGAGAAAGAGGAAAAATAAAGTACAGTAGCTGAGAAAGAGAGAGAAAAAGAAAGTACAGCTGTTGAGAGAGATGCAAAGAGAGAATAAAATATGCCTTGTCCTCATTAGCTTTCTTAAAATGTCTGTTCATGCAGGTAACCTTTAGGGAATTTCAAACTGAATTCTCTATTTAACCTATTTGGGGTGGGTGTAGATTGTTCCCATCCTGCCATTAATATCAAGGCAAGTAACAAATGAGCAGTACTAAAATAAATAAGATGAGGTATCCCTAAACATGGACAGCAGAATGCAAACAATCTACCACAGAGAATGAATAAAGGGTTTAGTTTGAAATTCCCAGGTTATTCAAATTGAAGAATGCTGGAGGACATAAAGACCAAAATGGTGTGATAACAACAACAGAGATTAGAATATTAGTCCAAAAGTAAATGAAAATAATTACTATGATGACTTTTGAAGTAGCACTAGTTCAGTCGTCACCTTTCCACTAACAACATGAGCAGCTGAACAAATCTATTGTTTGTATGATCTTTGCTAGTCCAGTCTATTTATAGATACATTGGATTCCAGTTAAGTGGAACATCAGTCATAAACAATGGCCACTTTGTGGGATCAATTGTACAAAAAGAGAAACAACTCTATATGATTACATGCACGCAAAAGTTTTTTTTAGTGGAGTGGGTGGGAGACTTAAATGTATGAAATGGCTTCTTTAAAAAAGCAAGCAAATAAAAAAAAAACAATCTCTCAATAGACGATGAGATTATTTCCTGGAGAAATGGTTTCAAAAATGTGTTATATAAATGGCATGAATATATATATATCTCATAAAGAAACAATTTATATAAAGAATTAAATAGTAAAGTTAATGTGATTAATGATGAAATCACTTCACTAACAAGACTTAATGAGACATTAAGTTACTATCAATTACTTGAATAATAAGATCCTTACTTTCAAGTTGTTGTCAGATGAAAGACACATGCCGAGTACTTTTGACAATTTCAAAATGTTATCTTCAGGGTGCAATTTTCCCATATACAGGCAAACACTAAGACATTAATATGCATAACAAGAAAAATTTTGTAGATTTATAACTTTTCAAACTTCAAACAAAATTCTCACTTGATCAATTTGAACAAGAATTCTAGCGCTGCAGCATTGCAAGCTCCAAAATATATATTCAACTGTCAATAAATAGTTTAATCTAAGAGAGAAAAAAACATGCATCTTTCGGTCTACACACATTTCACCTTAGTGTTTGCCTAATCACATTAACATTGCTATTTAATTCGCTGTATAAATTGTTTCTTCATGATATAAATTATAAGCAGCACACTCTAATATGTGTGTGTGTGTGTGTGTGTGTGTGTGTATATATATATATATATATATATATTAATAATTCTTTGAGTCTAGAAGAACCCTCAACAGAATGCAGAAAGCACTGGACGGTCATTTTGTCCTATTTTGGGGACTCATCAACAGTGTGCATCTACTACTGAGAATCGAACCTGGACCATTACGATATGAATAGGGCAAAACAGTCGTGCAATGCTTTCTGCATTCTGTTGAGAATTCTTCTACACTTGATGAATTAATTAGGATTATTCAAACTCTACTATATATATATATATATATGATTTATAGCTGGCTACTCATTTTCCATCAACAGCTTCCAAATATTTCTGCCCACCAAATTTCACTTATAAGGCTTGGATCAACCTGTGGGCAAGTCTTCAAGCACTTCCCAACACTTGTATCCTGAGGCTGCCTCCCCCCAGGCTAGTAACATAGAGATTCAAAACTGGCCTCAATTTTCTCACTACAAATGTGTGTGTGTATATATATATATATATATATATATATATATATAGATGTGTGTGTGCATTTGTGTATGATATTTTATATTTATGTGATTACACATGCACATAAAAGTGAGGGACATGCTGAAGTTTTAAATTAAAGTTTTTTTTTTTTTAAACAGATGTGTTTTCGATATAGTCCAACTGATTTTATTTATTTCCCTATTATAACTTTTGTTATTAAATATCTCACATTATGATAATACAAGATCTGACAAGAAAGTTGAAATGTTATATAAACCTTAACATAAGTTTACTTTGGATGATATAACGATTAAACAATTTCTATAGAATTTTGTCCTATTAATTTGCTTCCTTTTTAATTAAAGGAGCATTAAAAAGAAAAAAGAAATCAAAATTATGGCCAGACTCATTATGGTGAACAACTAATTCAGCATGATTATTTTATAAAAGATCCCTTTTGTGTTCATATAATCTTTTATTTAAATTCTTCGAGGTTTATATGTATTCCTTGACCCAATTATTTCAGGTAATAGAATAAATTCAAATTTTAGCTCATTATTATTTTGTTTGGTATTAATTAAGTCTTTTGTTTTAGACATAGTTGTAACAAATTTTATGTTAAGCTTACATAGAATTGGTGGACAGAACGATTTTTTCTACTTTGTTAGATTTTCCTAAAATTGTCCTTGATGTATAAAAATTTATATAATATAAAAATCAGCCTAACCTGTCAATGTTACTCTTTCTCATATATATATATATATATATATATATATATTTTGTTGTATCCTTAAAGAGATTACAAACAGACAAAGATGGTACTCAAGTGAAAGGAACTGCAACACGTGTGTACATGAAAGAGGTTTATTGTAAAAGAGAATCACTACTGAAAGACAGGGAATTGGTTAGCAAGCTAGTAATTCCTGAAGCAAGTCCCTAGGTATATCCTGTGCACACTATATATATCTACCGATATAGTCAGTCCACAATCGGCAATAGGGAGAGTGGGACATTCCATTACAACACCTCCCCCTGAAATTTTGCTCAATACCTCTTCTTTTTGGGGTCAGTGACATTTTTGCTCTTCATAATACTTTTCCGTCTCACCATATATATATATATATATATATATATATATATATATATATATATATTTATATATATATATTAGGTTGGTGCAAAAATAATGACGTAATAATGTTGTTTTTGGACGTATTTTTTAACATCAAAAAACAACATTATTACGTCATTATTTTTGCACCAACCTAATATATATATATGCAATTTTTATATATATTATATATGCACAGTACTTATTGGAAAGCGCTCAATATCAGTGATAGAGTTAACATATTTACTTGGATTGGTGTGAGTTTGTGACCCTGGGTTTCATGCTATTTGCGATCATCAGACAATATATATTACACACAAGTATGTCATAAACCTTTTTATTAATATAGTTACAAATGGCAATAATTCCACTTACCAATTTTGCAGGAAGATTCTCTCGTTCACAGGCATCATTAGCACAATTCAAGAGACCCAGAAAATCTAATGTTCTTCCTTGCAAACCAGGAATGCTAAAATAAAAATAAATAAAATAAAAATTACTCAAAAGTTGGAACATGTTGGTAAAGAGATCAATGGTGTTAACTTGAGGAAAGAAAATAAAAAGATCTAAGAAAGAAAAATTTCTTCAAATATTCCATGAAAATAATCACTAGGCCCCAAAATGGGTAACAAAGAACTTTAGGAGCACCAATAGGTTAATACTGACCGGTGAATGAAAATTGGTTGGTGTGCCCCAAAATTCAACCACTGAGGTACCTTTAGAAACAGCTTAAGGTCCATTGTAAAAACCAATATTAAAAAAATTACCATAAGAGTCTATTACATATTATGCATTTCTAATTAAGAGATTATCATAAAGTATGCATTTCTTCCTGTAATCTATTAAGGCCCATTGTCCATTTTGGGGGGACGGAGGATATTGGGTTAAGATTGATTTGGCAGTGCCCATCTCCCTTTAAAAATAATGAACTCCAACTTGAACAAGTTTGCTTCAGTCAACCATTGTGACATGTCAGTGGTTGGACAGAGAGAAAGCATGAAAACACTTTCTTTACCAAAACCACATGAAAATGGAGGTTATGGTCATTTTGTAGCAGCAAGAGGAATTATCCACAACTTCCAGAATTCTAGCAAAAACCATCATAAGGAGGGAAGTATTAGAAGGAAATCAACAGAATGCACCAAAAACTGCAACATTTATGTCTAACAAGGGTCAATTGAAAAGGATTAATTCTTCTCCATCATGATACCTGACTATATATCTCACAAATGATCCTACACAAATTGGACGAAATGAGCTAAATTTACTTTGCTAGACTTCTCTCCAGCTAGTTATCATTTTTTTGTTCAAGCATCTCCACAATTACCTGCAAGAGATGGTCTTCAAAAACCAAGCAGCAAGAATTCATCAGCACCAAGATGCCAGAATTCTATACTACCAGAATAGGTTAGGTTTGTTTATTGCTGGCAAAAAAAGGTATAGATTCTCAGGAATCTTATTTTGATTAAGTTGACATATATATATATATATATATATATATATATATGTCATCCACAGACTGTTTCACAGATCATCAGTGTGGCTAGATGTCCAGTTGCTTCTAGCTAGGATTGAAACCTGACTCAATTGGTGTCAGTCAGAGATTCTACCACTAAGCCATTGGCACATGGCAGGGATGAAGGTGAATTTAAGCATATTTATTTAGATAAACACACAGTGACTGAGAGAACTCAATTCAATTTAATGAAGAGTCTTGCATTACTAGCCGTAATAGTCACTGTTTACAATCCCACACTTCCTCCCCAGAGAGCTCAACCAAAATAAATTTTTAAGGAGTATATTCCTGGTTAAAAAAAAAAAAACAAAAAAAAAAAAAACAATTATTTTTATACCAATAAAATAATGCTGAAAAAGCTAAAAGTAGTGTTTAATATTTTATCCAAGATATAGTTCAGATAAAGGCAGAGCAGTAAAAACGGTTGGCTGGTCAATGAAAGCGACACAACATTCCAATCAGCAGCAAACAATCAAAGAAAATATCAGAAATATCACTGTAAGCATACATGACCCTTGCACAAGCTCTCCACTGACCAGTCAATGATTATCCCATGTTGCATTTTGATTCTTGATCTCATCTGTGTACACCAAATACTGGGAAAGGGTCTGCTGCAACCCACAAGGTACCATTTATGAAAGATAAACACTAGTTTTTGTATGGTCACTAATGTTAAGTAATGTCAAGCCTGGTGAGTACCTAGATGGGTGGCCACTTGTGAATTCTATGTACTGTAACCTTGGATGTGCAGGTGGTGCAATATATAATCACTTAATTGGAGAGCAGAGTTCCAATTGGGTTCATAATATTCAGTTATGTGCAAGTAACCTTGGAAAATGTATAAATCCACCTCTTCTCCCCTCAGCTATGGGTTAATTAGTAAGACTTATCACTAAACCATTATTATCTTTAAAAAAAAAAAAAATAATAATAAATGAATCAATCTTACAATCTAAAAATATTTTCTGGGTTTAAATAATCTGCAAAGAGTTGATAAACCATAGAAAACGAATCAATCATTTGTCTGTGTTGGTAGGTTGCTGATACTTGGGACAATTATGTTGGTCTAACAACTCAGCTCTTCTCTCCTACCGACTCCTTGCCCATCTAGACATCCTGACATGTGGCTGACAACACAAATGGACAGCAGTGGAACCACGTTATGAACAAGTCTGTTTCCTGCCAAGGGCGGGCCAGAACTGACACTCCGATCACAAACATGACTGTTCATATAGACCAACACCTGGAAATAATCAATGTTTAGTTTGTTGTTGCTTGGTCTCCAAAAACACCCTCACCTTTACATCCCCTCTGGTAAAAGTGGATGCCGCTTAGAAAAATGGACTTCAAAAAGAAACATCTGCTGGCTATCAAACAGAAAAACTTGAAATAGAGATAAAACCGCTTTTTTTTTTCTATGTGGTTGTCCATAGTATCACACTTTGTGCATTGTGCAACATGCATACACACAAGAGTGTGTGGGAGGAAGTAAGAAAAAACAGAGTGAAAAATTTCCTTGGAGAGGTAAAAATATATCTGTCTAAGAATAAGCTTGAATCAGAGAAAATGACAGTGTATTGGTATCAGACACACACACTTTTCTCGCACTACCTACGATGCTATTTCTCACCTTTTTTATGTTTGGAAATAAGGTGTATCTTAGTTTGCTCAGAGAATGAGATGAGCGATATTTTTTTATCCATCATACGTACATTGTTATACCAATAGGTATTATGTCTACAATAAACAATGTTTGTTCAAGCACAGTCCTTTACTGCCATATCTATGGCCTGAAATCTTCCAGCAGATAATTTTGCATAATTAAACTCATCTTTTAATACTCCACCAACCCAACCAACAATGCAGCATTGTTCAATACTATTAAAAACTACAAGAATTTTCAATTTGGTTAGCAGAACATTTCTCAACCATTGTTTCCTAGAACCATAGTCTTAAAATTAGTTCATATGGATCCATCCAGTAGATAGTAATAATAAACATAATTCTGCTCGTGCTTTTCTTAGTTAGCTTATACACTGTGCCCTGCCAACACCTCATAAATAATGGACTATTCCATTTTGATCATGTTGAAAGACGGAAGACATATCAGAGACATTACTTGGTTTCAGTGAGAAAATGAAAGAAAGGTTTCAATGAAAGGGAAAAGTTATCAATTTCAAATCTTTCTGTTCTACCCCCTTACCAGCATTCGTATTTCTGATTATTACTGCAATCTTTTGTTGTTCTGCTCAAATATTTAACAATGCAAGAGGAATTTCTAATTTTATTCTCAAAGAACTTATGACCTTATTCCATCATTAACTTAAGAATTAGGATTCACAAGAAAATTCAAACTAGAAAACTGCAAAATTTTCATGGTTATTTCTAGCGTAAGAAAATAGAATTAACAATATAGATCCTTGAAGCAATATTTCAATAGCTCAAGTGTATAAAAAAAAGAGAGCGAGAGAGAGAGACAGAGCGAGAGAGCATGAGAGACAGAGCAAAAGAGAGCACTTACCTGCAAACTTCATCCGAGTCATCCTTGATCTGTTTTGTCCTTCGAACTCCTAATCGATGGGACTCAGGAGTCATTGCTTTCTCTCCAGCAAGATTTGTACCAGAAATGTCCAGTGATACAAGATCAGGAAGACCATCCATGAGTTTTGTAAGAATTCTTTCAGGGTCTTTGTAATTTGTGGGAACTCTTTGATCTAGCATGCCCAAATCAAGATGTCTGGTGGAGATGGGCAAAAGTGTGGAGCAGGGAAATAGAGAAAAAAAAAAAAAAAAATTAATAACTCATGAGATTTATCATATTCAAATATAATATAAACTGCACAAACTTTTCCATCAGTTACCTGAACAATTATTTTAGATTTCAGACTGACAGCAAGATTTTTTTCTATCAGCATATAATACACCTTATTTCAAACATTTGGCACCAGTACCCTTGAATACAAAGAATTAATATTAAAAATTAAAAAAACCATTAAACCTGCGGGATTCATTCTTTATATTACTACTATAGTCACACCTAGGCAAGTAGGTGACGATTTTTGCCATACAAATTTAAATTCTGTCAACCCTTTAGACTCCTTTCAATGATAAGACCACAACCTTTGCACACTAGCTGTTGCAACTGTGGTTTCCATAGCAAATAGGTTTTTATCCAGTGGAGCTGGTAGCTCTATGCCCAAACAGTTTTGAATTTAGAGTTATCCACTTCAGAGACTGATTCTTAACCAAAGGTGGAGAGCCCACTTGGCATTGTTGTTTTTCAAAGAGAGTCACAATCAAGCAAGCTTCTCTTTGGCCTTTAAAGTACATTCACTTGTTCAGAATTTTCTCAAAACACATATCTGCTCAGTTTCACATCTGAAACGTAAACAAGGCAATTTCTGAATTACCAGAGGAGAATTTTCAGTATGACCTCTGAACGCTTATAAAGTTGTTTCCAATATTAGGGAATTAACATTTTCCGATTCTAGATTTGCATTCAGTAATCTTAAAAAAAAAAAAAAAATTATGGTAAATTTGCATTTAAAAAAAAAAAAAAAAAAAAAAAAGTTTTAAAATTTCAATAAAGTTAAAATCTTTATTTTTTTTTTTTTTTTTTTTTTTTTTTACACAAAAATGCTGCAGGATCCAAAATTATGACAAAATATTAAATGGACATATACATTAACATTTACTTATACAGGATATTAAGACATCTACAGGTCATGGATTTTCATTACCTCTGCACATCTCACACCACAGGACTTTACTAATTTGTCACATTGTCTAGGGGCTTATGACCACATCACATTCAATCCCCAGTTTCTGTATGATCAGCAATATTGAGCCTGGTCAGTACCCAGCTGGGTAACTGCTTTCAAATATCATGTACTGTAAGCTTGAATGTGCAGATAGCATGAAAGACAATGTCCATTACACTATATGATTAATTTTCCTAACATTGTCCTGGTATATAAAAATTTCTCTCTCCCTCTCTCTCACACACACATATATATATATATATATATATATATATATATATATATGACAGAGAGAGAGAGAGAGAGAGAGAGAGACACACACACACACACACACACACACACACACACACAAGTATAGGATTGGCGTATATGGAATAAATTTCCAATAATCAAAAAATACTATTCTTAAAAGAGTGCTTAATACAGAGTAGAGCAAATATAATTTATTCAAAAATAACATAAATGTTATAAAATCACTACAAAAATAGCCATTTTATCAAGTGATGGTGTTGAATGTTTTCTACATTCAACACCATCACTTGAAAAACAAAGAAAATTTCCGATCAGATGACATTGATCTTTATTTCATGCCACAGTCCAACAAAAGAATAAAGGGTAAATGAAAAGAAGAACTAGTAAAAAGTATTTAAAAGACTAACATCAAATTATTAATGTGGTGTTTATTATTATTTAAAATTACAAAAAATATTGGTTGCTCTACAGTCTGTACCATTTTCTGTTTGTGGAGGTACTATTGTATTGCGCCTGTTCGAGATAATAAAGGGAAATAAATAAGGAAGACAGATTCGTAGGTAAGTAATGAAATGGAAGGTTTACTACATGAAGATACACTTAGCAATTGACCTAATGCTAACTCTCCTCAACTCCGCTTATTTATATAAACAAATGATTCCATTCACTTATGTCCTCTATAACTGGTACTGATTGTTATTAGTTGGTTTTGTGCAATGTATTGCTTTTCATGGGAAACTTTAGTTGCATCCCCAGGATACACAGATGGGAAAGTTACTGTGCATCCTTTAAGATTTTTATGTGCCAGGGATGAAGGATACACCTATTAGTGCGTGTATCCCCCACCACTTCACCACACCAGTAGCACAATTCTGACACAATGCCATCTTTAGGCACTATCATTTTACGTCATGCACTATTTTATTAACACCAACACTCAATGTGTTTTATATATATATATATATATATATATATATATAGTGCGTATATGCATGTGAGGAAGCGGTATTCTGTTAGACAGCATAGATGACAGATCTGAAAGATGACAAAAACACCCCAACCCACCTCTTCTTGAAAGAACTTTGCTACACACAGTCTCAACAACAAAATACGATTGCAATTGTGTATGTATACATGCTTGAACAAATGGATATGTGCCTGGTCCCGCGTTTTTCATATATGTCTGTGTTTGTGTGATCCATAATACGTACACCTATATGCATGTATGTATGCGTGCGTTTGAGTGTCCTCCCAAAACAAACACAGATTCTCCCCACTCACCAAATATAATCAAACAAAAACCAACATAAATAGCTTCAAACTTTAAAATTATATCAGTTTGATGATTGCAAAAGTGTGAAACCCAGGGTTACAAAATCTCTCTCTCTCTCTATATATATATATATATATATATATATATATATATATATATATATATATATATATATATATACACACACACACTCACTTTTGAATTAGTTCAAAATCTTGGACTTTGAACACTGTTATTAAAACAACTAATAACAGTCTTCAAGTTCCTGTATTTTTGTTATTCTGCATTATACCCAATGTTTTCCTCATAAACTAGGTCATCAAATAAACAATGATTTAACATTTGGCAAAGTTGGAATATAAATGTCCACAGTCAAGTATTTAGTTACTGACAATTTTGTTACTATTTTCTGGGTCAGTGTATTTCAAAACAGAAGAATGGCAAGCAAACAGAAGACTATTTTTCACAGGAAATATCCTTTTATTATGGTCATTAATGTGATTTTTCAGTATTATACAATTTATTTTCATCGTCAACATGAGGTTTGTCCAGAAAGTATACAGCTATTATGAATACCTTGAGTATCATCAGGACAGCTTTGTGAAACCATCACATTAAAAGTAAATATGCATATATGCATCAAGTTTTGATTGAAAACTATTTAACCCTGCATTAGTCATATGGGGTGGTTTGATACCCCAAATTTTTTAAAGTACTTGTAGTTGGTGACCCTTTTGCTTCCGTCCACTATTCTCCTGACTTAGTGAGGGTAGCACGAGGTGTGGCACAGTTGTCACAAGAGCCAGATGCCAGAAGACTATCAATTTTCAGAAATCTGAGGTGACTAACACACAGGCAATTAGGATATTTGTCAGCTACAAAGGAAATTGGTAACCAATAGTATGAGAATTAAAAAGACTGTCCAGAAACTATACAGGTATTTTAACAGTTCATTCTTCACAGCTTGTGTTAAATTTATTTTCTTTTCTTGGGTGGGGGGGTTAATACAGCATCACTTACCAGTTTTTGCTATTTGACATTCAGGCAAGACCAGAAACCAATTGACCACAATAACATTTTGTTTGTTTGTTTGTTTGTTTGGGTTTTATGGCATATCAACCACTGTGGGTTATTTAATGCCAAATCCAGTTTATATGAATTTTAAATGCCTATTTTGTATGGAACATTTTTAGCAACCTCGAGCTTCATTTTGGGCTTCTTCATAAAACCCAAAGAAGAATCAGCAATATCATTGGCCCTGATCTGGTGGCTTGGCTAACAGTTTGTTCTTTTTGCATTTCTCACCTGTGGGACTCCCTTCTAGCTCCATGCTTTCCAGTCAACTATAATTTGCAAAAATTTAAATGCAATGTCAATTGCTATCTACTGTCCACCCAATTACTCTCTTCTCTTTTTGCTCATCATTAATATTTCTGTTCCTAATTCTTTCACACCCTTCCACCCGTTGTGGCTTTACTGACTTTCTTGTAGAACTTCTTTATGCTCCATGCATTCCAGCCAACTTTATTCTGCAAAAATTTAAATGCAGTGTCAATCATTATCTACTGTCCTCCTGATTGCTCTTACCTCTTCTGGTTATTATTAATGTTTCTGTTTCTAATTCTTCCACACCCCGTGTGTCTTAGTGGCTTTACTGCCTTGCTTGGGGTGATACCAATTAAGAAAAAAAAAATAAGAAAAAAAATAATTTGAATATTATTTTAAATAATAAAAATACACTTTAAGAAAATAGTTAAAGAGGAACTATAAAAATATCTTTGGAAAATATGATATATAATTTTTTTACATATCAAAATAGGTTAGGCAAATTAATGACAAGGTCGAAAAATTTTGTGTTCTGTGTTCTGTTCTTTATGACTTCGTTAAACTAAAATGTTTTGTTGATGGAACTACATATGTGTAGGAAGTGGAGGGGAGAATATAAAAACAGTTGTAATTATGCAGACAGGAGACACTGAAAATGTCGGAACACTAAAGTTTTTCAATGTTTCTGGGTATGTAGTCCACAATTTTATTCCTGTCTTCTCATACTTTTGTTTTTATCACTTATTATAAGCAACAAAAAATGTGGCTCTACAGAAGGATGCTAAGAATATCATGCCCCTAACATGTAAGAATGGAAACAAAAAGGACCCTGATATATCAAGAAAAGAGTTGAAATTTCTAGGGCACATAATGAGGAAAGAGGGCTTGGAAAATTTGATACTCACAGAACATATTGAAGGCAATAGGGATCAGAAAACAACACTTAACCTATTGAGCACTTTTTAACTGCATACTTTGTAAGAGTTGAATTTTCACATGTCTCTGTGAGTAAAATTTCAGATATAACTAAAATATATCTCTGTAAAAGAACAATATGAATAAAGACAAAAAAGACTAAGGCCTACAAAATATATGACAAAAAAAAAGATAACATTTTAATAATAATGATAATAAATTAGATAAAAACAGACCTATTATACTACCTACTAACTCCTTAGCATCTGCTATCCAAAACAATCACACCCAAAACTTATGGATATGACCAGAACGAAAAATACCCATAACAATAATTCTGAAGTAGATATATATAAAATAAACTGTAACAAGTGCTCCTCACAATACATTGGGGAAACTTGCAGAAATTTAAAAAAAAACAAAAAAAAAAACCCTATCTATGAACACAAAAAAGAACGATTTATCAAATGCATTAGTTATGCACAGATATAAAGAAAGCCACACTTATTAAAAGAGAAAGTAACTTAGAAAATTCTTGAGAGTGTTGCTATCAAAATATAAATCTGCATCCCAGATCTTTTCAAATATCTCCATTCCTGAAAGAATTACTCCTTTCTCAAGCCAACATAAATAACTATAAAAATGTTAAAAAAAATGAAAAGAAAATCATTAAATTCATAATCTACGATTATTTAAAATATATAATACATAAACTAATCCCAAACTAAAATAATTTAAATATTAATTGTATTAAAAAAAAATTCAACATCACTTACTAACTTTCATTAATTAAACATTAAATTATGCCACTTCGCATCATCCATAATTTAGGCTTTTCAATTAATCTGATGAATAGTTTGTGAACATCTCTTAAATTTAAAAATTTTGAAAACATTTTTACTTTTGTTTATAAATAGTTGCTGCAAAATAGATTCCTTACATTTACTTTGATAAAATCCATTAAAGGGCAAAATCCATTGTTTTCCTTTTGTTTGTTTCTCTCTCTTTATATATATATATATATATATATTACACACACTTGTTGCAAAGTAAAATTTGCCATGATAAAATCCATCAGAAGATGAAACAAGTTGGCTGAGATGACTTTTCCTTTTGTCTTTATTCAGTCTTTTTACAGATATTTTTAGTTATATCTGAATTTTTATTTAACACACACACAAGTTTACAGTACTATAAAATGAAAAATATAAGGGCTTTATCTTCTGAAAGAGTAATCTGGAAGTGTTATTTACAATTATTTTTTTTTTTTAAATCACTAAAAATATCCAAAACAAAGTGGAAATAAAAAATAAAAAAGCAATATATTAGCAACCTGATCTCCCTTACTTACTGAAGAGATATTCCCTTATTATTATAACACAAGGCATGTCAACTTATTGGTCCCCATCTAAAGTCTTCTGTTACCATAACAGAATTTCTTATTGCCAAAAAGGGGAAATCAAACTGCATGACCAATAAATATAAAGTCAGATTGTGTCTTATATTACATTGTATTAGTTAGTTCCTATTGTTCCCTATGGAAAATTGGGTGATAAGAGCTCTCTATTGAGCATGATCCCGACCTTGTTCTTCAGCTCCCCTCCAGGTCAGCCCCTCTGGCTATGTTCCTCCCATCTGTCTTCCACTCCAAAGAGGTTCTCACTGGTTTTGTTGATTGCATCCATAATACATGCCAAATCATTTTGCAACTCTGCACTGTGATTCTGTCTTGCAGATCAGTTTGGCCAGATAACCACCCCCTCCTCTAACCACTTGCTTAGTTATGCAGTCTCACCACAAGATCCAAAGTAGGATCCTCAAGCATTGTTGGTGGGAAGCATTTACCCTCGGGCAGATTTTGCTGGTTTTCTTCCATGTCACACTTGCATAAACTGCATTTAAGGATAGATATTACTAATAATAGATATCTAGATCACCCACACACACACACACACACTATATGAGCAAGAGATATAAGCAAGTCCCATGACAACATACATACATACAGACATGTTTGGACCTGTTGCAACATATACAAATCTTACTATTTTCACAAATGCAAGACTGACATCTACAAAGAAAAGGTGCTAATAGTCATTTGTTATACAGCTGACAAAGCAATTCAGCAGACTGGGAGAAAAAAATTATAACCTCAAAGATTAAGAACCTTTCACTACCACTAAGTCAATTATACAAACAGAATAGGTTCAATAATCACAATTGCTTCATTTACTATTTTAACTTTTAACACTCTGTACCTTTTTTTACCAAGCAAAAAGTTCATTCTACCACTTCAGACTATATACTAAACAATAGTGTGTTTGAATTGTGTTGCCTTGTCCTGCTACATCAATAAGTAAATAACCAACTGGAATCAAAAACTAAGCTACTGCAGTTTAGGGGCTGTCATATACAGTGGAAATGGAAGTAATAAAAATTATGAATAATGCAGAGTGCTAAGGGTTAAATATTGAAGTAACAAGACTGACCATTTAGCAAGGAGGCTTGTTTTTATTTTTTTTTCTCCCAGCCAGACCAGAAATACTAATTAATTAAAAAACAAGTCTTTACCATATGAGCAATACTGAACCCTTTCTACAGTCTAATACATAATCCATTAAATCAGAAAAGATTATAAATGGATTTACTAAATCTGTCCTTCTCTTATTTGTGTTAATCTTGATCCAATCTTAGAGCTCTTTAGTCATATGTACTTGATTTGTACCAGGAGATGACAAGCCCAGCTGCTTGGTTATGAAGAAAAGTTAATTTGAATTATGAGCAACTGCTTCAACTACATGCTTCCAGGCACAGCAAAATAAAAAAAAAAAACTTGTAAATACATCAGTAATTAACCAACTTCTGTAAAAATTCACACAATGAAATCTTTTTCATTAAGAATGTATACTTGTGTATAATACAACCTACCTTTATTGCTGTGATATTGTTAACATTTCATGCCTGTTTTCTTTAATTCAGTTGGACAGCTTCTCTTTCCAGACTTCTAGAATGTCTGAAAGAATCTTTACCACCCAGATATTGAACAATCAACATTTTTTTAGAAATACTAAAGTTCACCAACAAGACTGGAGAACAACTCAAGGCAGAGGGTTACTGAAAGATATGTGTGATACAGATATATGAGGAGATGATAGAAAATGAAAATTATGACGATGAGGAGGATAGATAATGATTGACTCTTATAACTTTAAGAGATTGTTATGCTTAGGGAAGCATTCATATGAAAAATCTATTCTACAGTGTCACAGTTCTTGAGCTGTCTGTGTGGAACTTCCTCCTTAAAAATGGAATACAGAGGAAATGAAAGTGATTTGACTGTAGACATGACATGTACAAGTTGTAAAGGTCTGAACTGGTGAAACAAATTTGGGTGGGCAAGGGGTAACGAAAGGAACTATACACCTGAAGAAGAAATCTGGGCAATAGGGTCATTTGTGATGGTAGAAATAAATGGAATACTTTGTAAGAGAAAGAAAGAGAGGGACAAAAAAATTGTCTTGCAAGAATATCAAAAACAACATGTATACACACCTATCATTGAAATTAAACAAATGTGTATAGTAACAAAAGGGAAGGATTTGAACCTAAGCAACACAATGGTATACCATTTCTTTTTTATACAATGATATTCATCTTGTACAAGACCCGAGAGCCACTCAAGGAAGAGGGATAGCTTATGCAGACATGTGGGGAGAAGATACTGATTAACCCTTGACTTGAACAGGTTAAGATTGTAATGATCAGGAAAGCATCATCTTGTGAGTTGGTTCCACAAAGCAGCAGTTCATCGTAAGAAGTTGCTTAAGTAGAACATACATCTAACCAATGGAATACGAAAGGAATGAGAGGCAGTTTGCTACAATGTGTGTGGGATGGAGAGTCTTAGCCGTGAAGGTTAGAACTGGTCGAATTAAGGAATATAGTTTGAACATTTTCCATGGAAATAGCGATAGAGGAGAGAGAGGTTTGCAACATTTCATCTGTGATAAAAAGGGTTATAAAGGTGGAAAATAATTTGTCACTGACAACAAAATGCTTTTTGGACTCTACTGAGACTGGAAAGTGAAGAGTAAGTATCTACTGCCCATATGTGGCAGCTGTATTTCATTTTTGACCTGATCTGGCTCTTGTAAAGGGAGAGAATAACAGGAGTTAGTTACTTACTGGGGTGGTACATGAAACCAACCATTTTTCCAACATCTTTAGTGACTGATCATTTGTACAAGTTCTACTAGAAGTCTGGATCTTAATAGGTGCTCAAGGCATGAGGTCTCTCAAAGAGAACACCTGTTAATTATGAGGGAATTGCAGTGAATTTCATTTCAAAACTTGCTCTTATAAATATGTGTCTTGTAAGCAAATTCTAAAAATATAATTAGTTAATTTTCTTGCATTTCCTGTCATTTGGAGATTTCATTTAAAGCAGCAGTTCAACGTAAGAAGCTGCTCAAGTGGAACTTACATCTAACCAATGGAATACGAAAGGAATGAGAGGCAGTTTGCTACAATGTGTGTGGCATAGAAAGTCTTCGCTGTGATAGTTAGAAATGGTGGAATTAAGGAATATAGTTTGTCTGAACATTTTCCATGGAAATAGCAATAGAACAAGAGGCTTGTAATGCTTCATTTGCAAGAAAGAAATTGTACAGTGGAAAATAATTTGCCACCTACATGGACACAGAGATGGTTTTGGCATCTATCAAGACTAGAAAGAGAAAACTGGGCAGTTCTTGTCCATATATGGCAGCAGTACATCATTTTCAGCTTTATCTGGTCCTTAAAAAGATAGGAGGATAGCAGGTGTCAGGTACTTCCTGAAGTGGTACAAGGAATCAACCAGTTTTTCAGCTAACTTATTAGGTGTCATTTTTACTTTCAAATTAAATACAGTGTAACCCAGATATAAGAGAGTTGTTGGGACCGGAGAAGTCTCTTATATCCGGGTTTGGTCTATTTTGTTTAGGTAAGTATGGCTCTAATTTGGGACCAGAGAAAATCTCTCTTATATCCGGGTTACACTGTGTATATATATATATATATATATATATATATATATATATATATATATATATATATATAAGAAATTTTGAATAAAAACTAATGGGAAAAAGTGAAGTTGTATTATACAAATACACATTCTTAATGAAAAAGATTTTATTTTCATAGTTTACTAATCTGTAGAAATATAATGTCATCAAACAGAAAAATATTATAAATTAACAACTTAAAATGTCTAGTTATCACCTTTCCTTGAAAATAAGTTTTGAAATGGAAATTAAAAGAAGAAACATGCAATGACTAAACACCAAGTTCATTTCTATTGTTTAATATCATGAAAAAATTAAATATTTTAGTGAAATATATGCACAACATTGAGATTTTAATGGATAATATGGTATGACAAAAAAAAAAGTTACAAAGTAATGTGTGTTCTATATTCAAGAAAACTGTGTGTTGGTATATATATATATATATATATATATATATATATATAAATAAATGCTCTACTGTTTTATATGGCATGGAGAACTTTTATTTCTGATGTACAATTACAGAGACTCATTTTAAAAGTTGTTTATTTCCATAAATATTAGAAAGCTCTACCATGAGTAAATTTAAGGGCCCGGTTCTGTTGGGCAATTTTTTCTTGCTTGAAAGTATTAGGCTCCTTGACCATAGCTTCATCTGGCATTGATAATTTTTTTTACCATACTACCAAACTATTTGTTTGTTTTTTTTTTTGGTGGTGATGGGGACTGTATGTTCATGGCTTTTTTGATATCAACCAGATGGGTACTTTCTCCCCTCCAGGCAGGTTTGTTTGGTGTGTGTGTGCATGAAATGCAAACACCAGCCATATTTTTTTCCATCCTAGACTTGTCTAGAGGGAGACAAAAGTCCTCATTTTTGTACTACACCTCACAACCACTTGTTGATTTTGTGAAAGCATGAAACTAACAGTAGTGGTTGGTCACTGTACACCAGAAATATAATTCATAACATTCACATTATATATATATATATATATATATATATATATATATATATATATATATAGTGCACAAGAAGTGCAGGGAATAAAAGCAAATAATAATAATTAAAAAAAACACATCTAAAGAAAGTATCACACATTGAATGCTGGTGTTACTAAAACAGTGCTGGATGTATAATAACAGAGCTAAAATTTATACCAATAATAAATATACAAATATCTATTAGATGTGTATATTTGTATTTAAATCATAGTTATATATGGAAGTATTTTAAGTGCATACAGTCTAAATAAATAGACTGCTCCACTATCATAACACTATGTTATAAATATCTATATTTAAATTTTAAAACGGTCACCTTTCAATCAACACATGATGACTGCATTGTAGATAAATCGCTGAGTCATACTACCAGTGAGTAACAAATTGTATATTTGTTATTAGTATTATATATTTTGCACATATAGTGCAGATGTAATACAACAGCTATTAAGTTTATATACATATTATCCCTCAACAATAGCATGACTCAGAGTTTTATGCACAACATAATCTTCAGGTATGAATAGATATAAATGTATGGATGCATTATATATATATATATATATATATATATGAGAGAGTAATTCTAAACAGCAGCCGTCTGCTAACGCAACGCTCTTGATTAAATGAATCAAGCAGTATGGCTGTCTGGCATTTGTTTACATTTATAAAAATTATATGCTAGAATTTCACTTTCCCTCTGTCGTGCGCTGATAGCTCATGCATAGAAACTCCAACAGATACCAAATTGGCCGGGTTTCAATCCCAGTTTGAAGCAATCCGATGTCTAGCTGCACTGATGAGCTGGGAAACAGCGAAACAGGCCTGTATGTGGAAGACACACTATATATAAGTGGTCAATATATATATATTTATATACATAGATTCTCAAGAGGATAGAATAGAATCCAGGTAGAACTCAATGTCCAGGACAGAGTAAGAATATAATATAAAAAGCCCAAAGACTAATATTCCATGGTTATATTTTATTACATTGGAATCGTAATCACGATCCAATTCATCAGACCTAGAAATTCAAAAAGAAATTGGAAAATATAACACTGGGTATATTTTCCGATTTATTTTTGAATTTCTAGGTCTGATGAATTGGATCTTGATTACAATTCCAATGTAATAAATTATAACCATGGAATATTTGTCTTTGAGCTTTTTATATTATGCGTGTGTGTGTGTGTATATGTATTATGCTGAAAAGTGTGTGTGTGTTTGCATAAATTGCATTTAAATTATATTTATGGGATATACAGGAGAGCATGTATAGATATTTATATGTATAAACACATTTTTTAAAATATTTTGAACTTGTCTGTGTTGTATATTTACTTGCAATTATTGTGGCTACATACATGTACATATTTTTGTTTGTAATTGGGTGTAAGTATTTAAATTTTTTTTTGTATTTAATTGATTTTATAAATGTCTCCAAATAAGTTAAACTAAAAAGAACTGATAAAGTATTATACTCAAAATTGTCATTTTAACAGCCTGTCAAATTAGTTATGTTTCTATAAACAGTCTAAAGTACATATTGTGTTATTGTTCTGTTCAAGTAATTTTCACCATCTAAGTCATTATCAAGAACCAATGAAGTGTCTGCATGCTTAATTAGAATTCCTTCGTTTACATCCTGGTATTCTTTGGGAAGCTTCATGTTTGAAATGGTCTAGCATGATGCCATCTATAATGGCTATTGGGAACAACATTTATTTGTTTTGTTTAATTTTTTAATACTAATAGGTGTGAAGACATTAATTATATCATATGCACTTCAAGATACTGTTGTCTTATTTGGTGAATGATATTTTATTTAATGTGGGCTGTTTATTTTGTATAATAATAGCTAAGGTTTTGAGTCATTTCTTACATTGGGCGCTGTAGAGTATTTTGGTGTTATCTACTAATATTTGTCTTATGTCGATAGTTGTATTTTGGTTGCATATGATATGCTGGATGTTGTGTGCATGGTTTTGTACAGAGTTTCAATAGGTGACAAGTCAATCTGCAAGAGAGTGTGGTGCATATGTGCCCAATCCAAGTTTAATTTAGTTTTCCTTTTCATTTATATTTAATAACAAAAAAAAAACAGACAAAAAGAGACTAAATGAATTCAGATAGACTATATACCAAAAAAATATTTAAAAAAAAAAAAAAATTAATTTTAGTAACCCCCCCCATTCATGGCACGTGCATTTCTAATCACATCAATGCAAAGATTACTTTAATTCAAATAAGTACTAAAGAACGAAACACTTCACACAAAAATTTTTCAACTATCATAGATTTTCTTAAAATTGAGTTAGATATATAAAAATTTATATAGTTTCCCAGCCACACACACATAATATATATATCAAAAAGAGCTGAAACTAGATTTGCTACAAGTAACATTTTTAAATGGATACCTTGCATCAGAATTGGACATAAAAAAGAAATTAAAAAAAATTTTTTTTTTTAAATAAATTCAAAAATAAATTTTAAGATAAATTAAAAAAAAAAAAAAAAAATATAGCCACACACACACACAAAAATGAACTAATTTAGGACATCTTTTGCATGTCAACTTACCTCAGCTTGCAAACAAACTTGCATATGGTATTCACAATATTGTCCAGATCTTTTGGAAGATGAACTTGGGCCAGACTGAGCGACAGCAGATTGGGCACATGGCAAAGAAAGTCAAAGCTGTCTGGCTTCAGCTCACAATGGTACAGGTCCAAGACAGTGAGTCTATGCAGGGGCATGAGAACCGAATTCAGCAGTAACGGGTTACTCTTGAAACAGACCTTTCTCAGTGACAGACACTGGAGATTGGGACAATTAAAAATCACTAGTTTGTCATTATCTATAAGTTCGGTTTCCATCTCCCCATCAGCAACAGCACTGGCACCTGCACTGGTACCAGCTCCACCTCCACCACCTCCCCCACCGTACTCTTTAAAGTAATCCTCCAACTTCAGGTGCAAGTTTTCAAACCCCCCCAGCTGCAATGTCCGTAAAGACTGTCCAGCAGAGTTGAGCATTTTGAACAGCGTGCATGACGGGACAATCTTTGAGCACGACAAGAGGCAGAGGTCGCTGAGGGCATGATTTTGTATGTATGCCAACCCCTCATTGCTGACTGATGTCTGGGAGAGGTTCAGCTTTGTGAGGCGTGTCCGTGAGGTGTCTTCGAAAATGTGTAGAATGTCATCAGTGAGCTCCTCAGGTCGCTCACGCCAGGCCCGCAAAAGGCCCTCACAAATTTCTTGGGGCAGAAAAATGCCCGGTCGTAGTGTGTAGCGGTTGCCATTGGTGATGGTGGCCAAGGCCCTCGGGTTCTTCACAAAGAGATTCAGGCAAAGATCCTGAAGTGAATCAGGAATATTTATTGGCCAACCAAAAGCCATGTTTCCCAAGGCATCCAAAACTGAAAGGAAAACGAAAACAAATCAGAGACATCAAAAACAAAAATTAACAGCATATTTTGTGTATAAGAAATTTGAATGAAAATTAAAGGCAAAAGGAGAGTTGTATTATACACAAATACATTTTCAGAAATTTTTACTCAGCTTAAAAGAACTCTTATTTGAAACAGCAAGATTGCAAATACACTTAGAAAAATCATCATCAAATCATATAATTATCAATGTGTATTTCTTTATATATTTCCTGTCCCATCTGTGGTGAGAAGGGAAGTAAACCAACTTAAGTGAGTAAATTTATGCGTGATTACTACACTTAGTAATTTTAATAATGTATACAAATAAAATATTTATCTGCATTTAAACAAAATAATTCCTGAGCAAAATGAACTATTTAATTAATCAGCTCCTTTACTCCCAATACCTTTGTCTATTAAGTGGTCATCTTGCTTCAACCTGGTTTGAAATAAACTGTCATTGCGGTCTTGCTGCTAATTATCTTCAGAGAAATAGTTCCATTTCATTGTTATATTAAACACATTAATAAAAAAAAAAAAAAATAAAAAATTATATATATATAAATAAATGAACACTGAAGTCAACAGGCTGTTTCATGCTGAACGCAATCATGAGGGTGGCCTGACAATTGCATCCAGAATGAAACAGCCTGTTGCCTCTGAGTGCTGACTTCAATGTTCACTTTTATTTTTATATTTACATATGCTCTATTTCTGATATTGAGCACTTTAAACTATATATATATATATATATATATATATATATATATATATAAAGGGAACAGATTAATTAAACAGTTCATTGGCCTCTATTTTAATTGTGAATTATTTATCTGTTTTATTGAATCTAAATACATTGTTTTAAGGCATTTTATTTCATTGCATCTCACTATACAAATTTCTAACAATTGCCATCATTTCTAGTAAAAATGCACTAGTAGATAATAAAACACAAAGTCGGCAGCTGTTGATAACAATTGTTTAGAAAAGGTATTTGATAAGCCGGCAATCTCTGTTTCTCTCTTCATTCTTAATGAATGAAAATATTTTTTATTTTCATAGTTTATTAATATACAGAAATATAAAAGTCATATTAAACAGAAAAGGATGATAGATTAATAAACGCCTTAAAATTTATTAACAGGTGTGTCTAGTTAGCACCTTTCCCCCAAAATTTGAAAATAAATTTTGAAATGGGAATTAAAAGAAACATGCAATGACTAAATATCCAGTTGATTTATATTCTTTAATATTGTGAAAAATTAAATATTTTATTCAAATATATGTATGACATTGGAATTTTATTTGATACTACGGCACAAATTTAAAAAAATAAAATTACATAGAGATGGCTGTATAAAAACACAATGTTGTGTTATTGTAATAGTCTGGTTCCTTGTACGACGGTGACAGTCCAAGGTAGAACCAATAAAGAACTCGAAGGCGGAATATGGAATAACACAGATATATTACAAACAGGAATATATACAGAGAGGTAGAAAGTGTTAGTACGAACAATCAGGTTTAGTAGTAATTGTCTGAACGCGACTGTTTCGGACTGCCTCTGACTCGCTGACTGATTCGCTCGCTCTGACTGACTTCACTCCAGACTTCAGACTGAACTCCCTCTTGAGGCACAGTATTTATTACGTATGGAATAGTCCATTATGTTATTATGGGTAAGGTCCCATAACAGTTATACACAAGAAAATACAGCATTCAAATTATGAAATTTTGATCTGAATTTTTGGAATGAGGAGTTATTATTTATATTATTTACAGAGAGTATTGTCCTCATCTCTGTTGTTACCACATCATTTCACTCATTGTCCCCTCCAGTCTTCATCAGGTGATTTGACAGGTAAACTTCAGGGAATTTTGAACTGAACCATTTATTTAACCTATATGGGTAGATTGTTCATTCTGCTGTCCATGTCCAGAGATATCTTTTGTTCTTATTTATTGCTCACCCTGTTTCCACCAGAGTATACATTGCCCAGCCCAGGTATTAAACTTGGGATTACTGTCATAAAAGTCATGAACTAACACTTTGGGCCTAGTGGATTAAGTCATGAACTAAAGCATTGGCCAAGTGGATTAAAGAAGCCACTAGGCCAATGCTTCTCAAAGTATCTGATGTGATGCACTGGTAGTGTATTTTTTTTTTTTTATCTGTGAGGGACCAGTGAGCTAAGCTTTCCAATCAGGTTGGGTCATTGCACTGTGGCTCACCCCCAATTTTTTTTTTTTAGATATGTCCAAATTCGGGGGCATTTTGAGACTATCTGTACTAAACATGAGGACATGATGTCTTATTTGTGCCATATAATTATATAATAATGATCTGAGAAAATATTATTTGAACATTCGTATTATTCATTTATACCAGATAGATTATGAATCTAAGGAATTAAATGCTAATTTTTTGAATTTTGGCCAAAATCTACACGTCTACCCCACAACCAAGTCAGGCACATTTTTAAAGGCCAAATTAGAAATATATGTCCATGAAAATGGGCTTTGGGTATTCCTAGGTGTTTTTCCCACACAGCCACATCATGATTTTACATTACGAGATGGGAGCCTGCAAAAATTCTGAGCTTGAAACACTTTCCAAAATGGTACCAAACTTTTTTTGTAAAGGGCTTTTTATGATGACAGACATTGCAGAACATTTCCTACCTGTAGGGTAAGAGAAATGATGCTTTGAAATTAAGGGTTGTAAGAAAATGTTTATAGAGGTGTAGATGGCCTACAGTTAACAAATCTTAAGAAAATCAGTCAACAAAGTCCAATCTTTGGCTAAGATACTTTGCATTCCCTTTGCACTAATAGCCTCAGGAAAGGCATTTTTTCCTCCTAGCTAAGGGTAAATAAAATAGACCATTTGGAGTCCTTTAGTCATAGAAAAGTCTCTGTTGGACTAGCCACTGAAGACCATTACAAATTCTCTTGATACTCAAAGTGCATCACTAATTGTGCCCTTGTGCTCTCCAAGACATTTGCAAGGAAAAAAGAAAAGTTTAGTTTTTTTGGGGTTTAAAAAAAAAAAAAAAAAAAAAAAAAAAATGGAAATGCAACAGAAATACTTCTCAAATAAAAGTTGTCTAACAAACAGTTGCACTAGTAATCTTTTGTTTTTATGTTAGTTTTGCTTCAAAAGCTGACCCATAAAACCTGCAATTAAGTTTACAAAGCAGATGCAAACTGCCAATTAATGCACTAAATGCCAAGATAGTGTACAAAATTAAAAAAGAAAGTAAACTATTAAAGTTTACTGATCAGCCTTAATTGCATGTCCGCTGGTGGTTATCTAAGAATAAATTAGTTAATTAAGCTGTAGATTACAGTAAAATTAATCAAGCTCTAGATTACAGTAAAATAGGAATACACAATTACATTTATACATGTTTCAATAATTTAATAGATTACAAAAAAAAAAAAAAAAAAGGAAGAAAAAAAGGCATATATGCATCTGTGTGTACAGGCATTTGGGAGACCAAGTGCTCATGTATATGTACGTTTGTGTGTGCAATTTTTCACTTGTACTTGCAAATTAAATTAATAAAGAAAAAGAATTGATGAGACTGATTGATATAAATTAGATAATTTTCTTTTTTCAATGGATTTTTAAGGTGAATACTTTATTTCCCCTCTCCCCCATACACCTGTAATTAAAGTTCAGTCAGGTAGACCATCTGCTGGAGAATAATATGAACAGGCATCAAAAGATTAATAAAACCAATCAGTGTTCATCAAATATTGATTATCTACAACAATGTTTTTTTGTTTTTATTGGTTCATTTTCATTGTAGGTTATTTAAAGCCAGAAAATATCTTCAGACTGATTTCTTTTTTTTTTTTTTTTGAGATGATAATGGTTTTAGTGGTACAAGTTTTACTAATTAACCCATAGCTGGGGTGAGAAGAAGTGGATTTATACGTTTCCCAATAATATTTGTGCATAAGTGAAAATAATGATCCCAACAGGAATTGGAACTTGACTCTCTGATTAACAATTCCAAGACATTATCCATTACACCAGCTGCACATGCAAGGTTAGCAATATGATAAAAGAATGGACTCCAAAAAAACTGAAAGGAGAAAAATACCAGGATCTAGCTAGGGAGCTGAAGAAGCTATGGAACATGAATGATGAACTAATTCTTCTAGTAATGGGTATAATTGGAACACCATCTAGAAAACTGAAAAAAGTGCTTTGGGAAAATTGAAATTGAGACCAATATTGTAGACCACCAAAAAACTGCCATCCTTTATGGCAAAGATTTTCCAAAAAGCTCTCAAGCCAAAAGAAGTCTTGCTGACACCATGCCTCAAGAATAGAATTTCTACTGACTACGTCAATGTGTGACACCAACACAACAATAATGATTTCATAACAATAAACCCACTAATTAATGGTTACAGATATAGTCACATGACAAATTCTGGCAGTAGGTAACCAGTAGAGAAAAAAAGGAAGCAATTGCAGTTGTATTTGCCAACTGAATACATTTAACTCGATATACCCATGTATAGTTTCAACTTTTATCAAAACCTACTGACTCTACCATAACTCTACCATAACTCCATCATGCACTCCAAACCAAACTCATTTCATTCATTAACCAAATATAGAACTATCAAATCAGAAAAGACATTTAAGCAAAGATGTCATGGCTAATTAATTAACCATAATTAACCATAAAAAGTCTGTTCATCACATCTAATCTCATTCCATGGCAAAAGATAATCCATCAATAATCCTATAATAATATATGCTTGGTCATTCCCCAACCCACCTAACAAATCTGGTCATTAATTTTCTTTATTATTTTTTTTCCACTCTTCACTTTTCTCATGACTTAGTTGATAGAATTGGTCCTATCTCATATAGGTAACATGTTAAACAACTTCATCAAATACAGATTTCAAAAAGTTAAGTTTTTATTTAACTCAAAATTAAGATTTTTTTTTTTTTTTTAATTATAATACTTCTTCTTAAAGCTATCAGCTTTTAAGAGATCTCAATTTTTAGATCCCTGGAGTCCTGACCAAATGGTTGAAAAATCTGAATGCAATGTTAATGCAATTGATTTATCTCAAAAGACCTTGAAAATCAAGTTTTACAAGTTGATTTCATAAGAGGGTAGATTGATTTCTTAGATTTGGTTTTGGAAATCTACAACTTGTACAAAGTTATAGCTTTCTGGTACCTCTAGTTGATCACACAACAGATATTAACTATGTATTGAAATACAGTGCTACCCAATTGTGGGAACATTCAGAAACTCCCAGACTTTAAGTGTGTGAAACTTATGGGTACATATGGATTTAAAAAGGGGTTAAATTAAATTTATAAAAAAAGTGAGAAAACTAATCTTGCATGAAGAAAAAACAAAAAACAATTCAGTTATATATCAGAATTAATTTTCTATCTGCCCACTATGGCACCAGGCCATATTTATAGCTTACCAACTAAAGAACAAACTTTTTATTTTATCATGGTTTGCAAGTCAAACTTAACATTGCCCAAAACAGATTTTTCATAATCATATGTAGTAACTTATACTATTTTCACTAATATAACATTTACCAATAAACCCTTACATTTAGAAATCATATATCAAAGTACATATAAATGTCATCAAACCTCTTTCTGGATTGAAAGCTGAATCCCTATTGAATTATACACAGATTTTGCCATTAGACATTTGGATATATCAGAATCAGAATAACTGACATTTGGACACCTAACATAGATATTTGTGTTTGTGCCTTTGATTCTCTCTTTGAATTCAGAACACCACAAATTATACTAATATTTGTTTAACAAGTCAAATGCATGTAAAGCCTGCTCAACCAATGTTAGTCAAACACAAAAGTAAAAATACAATTTTCTTTTCCTCCATAGCGCATTCTCTGATGAATGTTTAAGTGAAACATGTTAGTTCGATAAGTGTTTCCTATTTGTTCTTATATATATGTGTATTTGTGCGTTTTCATTCTTATATATTCATTCTGTTAGATTCTAATCTATATTTGATCCCAACACCTTTGTGCCTTTATTAATGGCATTATTATCTGACCACCTTTTAGAAAATTCTCTATCAAAGAGTTCCTATTCCTAATTCCATCTCCTGCTATTCCTGTCATCTCAAGTCTTGTAGATACCACAGCTCTTAACGATAATAGGCACTGCTGTGGTTCCCATAGCAAGTAGGTTTTAATCAGATGAGGTTGCTAGCCCCATGCTCAGCATCTTGAAATCAGAGTTTTCCTTCTCCTAGGCTGATTGCCAATCAAAGCTAAGGAGCCAATCTAAATATGGATTCTCTTCATCTACCAACAGAAAAAATATTTTTTAACTTTCTGTTGTCTGTTAGCAAAATTAGTTGCATCAAATAACATTAAAGTACATTTACAAATTTTAGACAAAATAACAACAAAATTATGTATAATACATCATTTTCAATAACATTAGATTATTTTGTATTATCACAAATACCTGTATTTTGGAATTTCGTAAAATTATCCAATTATATTATTTAACCAATTTTACCAGACAGCTGATTTACTACTAAATATTATCTAACAAATTACAAGGAAATTTGATAAATTTTTACTTTCTACATTTCCAGCCATCAAAGATACTCCACAAAACTGCCCCATAAAAATGTCAACCACCCAAATTTATCTTCTATCCTTCAGACCAAACATTACTTTCAGGTCTTTATTCTCTCTTCAAGAAAGAATGTCTTCAGTTTTGGGAAAGACAGTATTTTATTGAGCATAAATATTATCTTACTTGGATTTCAATCAATCTCTTCCTGTCATCCCCTCTATATGGTGACCATATTGCTTGAAGTTTAAATTGATGCCAAGATGACATAGGTTAATGAGTTTTGATTTAGCACTCTCTCAAAATATCTTAAATGTTTAAGATTATTTGTTAGATAATATTTAGTAGTAAATTTGCCAAGAACTTATTTCAAAATTTTGTATATACTGAGCTGAGTGTACTCTCACTGCTGAGCATAGAGATTGAACTCAAGATCTCTAGGAAATGACATATTTACACAAGAATTAAAATTCACAATTGGTTAAGAATATCAAATGAGAGAGACTTCTTGAGAGATACCAGAAAATATTTTGAATTAAAGATCCTCAGGGGTGGATAAAAATAAGGAGGAATGTACAAAATAATAAGAGTAACCAATATTGTTTTAGAAGTTTAGACATTAAGTTTCTCTCAAAAAGGTAAAAGACACAAGACAACTGTAGGTAATTAAAAAGACAAAAGTTTAAAACAATCAAAATGTATATTGTGCATGGAAATGCAGAGAGAAATTTCAACTAAATGGTATTTACGTGTTTAACTGCACAAGTTTTAAGTTTGCAGTTAATTCAGTCATAGATGTGGACAACACAATTTTGTTGAAATTTGCCTAAGCACTTTGAAAAATTCACACATGAATGAAGATCAGAAATTATGATAACCATGTGAAAATACACATACAAAAAAAAAAAAAAAAAAAAAAAAAAATCAAATAAAAAAACCTGAAAGCCTAAGTTTGTTAGTTGCTAATTTAGTATAGTCTTTACCAGGTACACATGTGTTAGAGTTGTCTTGGAAAATAGCAACTGCTTTCTTGTACACAGAAATCAACAATTAAAGGAAGCAATTTATAAATATCTAATACCATCAGGCATTTTATATATACTTCCCAAACACGGTCAGCACATTGTGGACGTGTTAATAGTTGATTAAAAATAATGGAAACATTTATAATAAAAGCCAACACTCACAATAATATCACATTATATATTCTTATCAACTATGAATACAACAAGTTGACTGTGTTTGGAATAAAAACAAAAACATTGCAATTACTATAGTTACACAAATATAAAAATCTACATATTCAGTAAAAAAAAAAAAAAAATTCCTTGATAACGGCTATATCAAGTAGAACATTTAGACAGTTTTTACACATCTTATTTTCAGTAAAGAAAATACTTCTATGAATGCAAGAAAAATTGAACAGAAAGTACCTTGTTAGTTGGGGAAACCATCATTACATTAGGAAGATATGTATTCAAAAGCATTATTTGGGCTTTGATCAGGAGGTCCTATGTGCCCAAGCAGTCTAAGGCATGTCAGAACAAAGGACAGTTTCTCCTAGGGGACACAGGTTCGAATCCTGCCAGAGGGCACATGTTTTTCTAACAAGATTTCTTGAATATTCAGGGCAGTAGATGGGAATAAACAAATAAAACAGAGCATCTACTCAAATATGAATATCCATTTAAATTAACATTTAAACAAATTAAAAATGTCGGATTTAATCCATTTCCTATATAAATGTGTGTAAGTGTATGTGTGATGTAAAAATTATATAATTCAATGCATATTAAGGTAAATAGAATCCCCCTGCCATAAAGTGCTCATTCCATAGTTGTCTAAAGCAATAATTATTGAATCAGAAATAATAAAGCCCACAATACTTATCAGATGTCAGCTTTGAGTTTCAGGATTTCTCACATGTCAGGGCTTTAGATAAAAATGATTTTATTCCATAATCAAGACAATCAAATCTGAAGTCATGATGAGTGAGAAATCCTGAGACTTAGTGCCGACATCTGATAAGTATTGTGGACTTTATTATTTGCTAATTCAACATATATATAAACAAGTAGAAAGTAATTGCCCTCCCTACTCCCACAGATGACAAAATAACATTCCTACCTGGTTTATTCTGTTCAGAATGGTAAGACATTTTAAATTCTTGATCCTTTAGAACTATTGGAGTATTTTTTTTTTTTTTTTTAAATGAATCTTTTTACAAATTGATTTACAGAAATCTTAAAGTTGTCCTTACAGTTGTCAGAGACGTAAAAGTTCTGGAAAACGATCTGCAGCAACCTTCTGACTGCTGTAGACAAACTCAAAGTAAATCGTATTTCCTCATGGCTGAGATTAAGTAAATATTTTATACTTCGATATAATCTAGTAAGTAAAAAAAAAAAAAAAAAAAAAAAAAAAAAAAATATGTAAATAAAAGATGCAAGACCATTACATAGTATTATAAAAAGGAAAGGATAAGTATTAAGACGAAGGTCATTGCAATATAATCAATAAAAGAGTTGGTGTGTTGACACGTGAGGAGCTGTGTATACACACACACACACACAGACATGTTGAGACCTTCCTATGCCTATAGAGACCACATGGTCAAGAGTATGATTTTTGGGCAAGAGTTATAATTAAGAACCTAGTTTCATCCATTAACCAAGCTATCAAATAAGACATTTAAAAACACTGTTAAGGATTACTCAATAAGTTTGTTTATACAATAAAGCTAATGAATAACAACAATAGTGTGTAAATTGCTCTTTCAAGTGGTTTGTAACACCCTATTTATCATCTCTCAGTTGTATCTGTCTTTACATAAAGTGTGCTCAGGGGCAGCTCCATCAGAGTCCCAACTGACAAAAATTATACTGAGAGGTGCCCAGCCCTGGGGAACAGCTGCCCGAGGCTGCACCCTCTCACTGCACCAGAGAGAGGGATTGGTACTCGCACCGAGATCAGCGCAACCGACAGTAGCGGGGGCTGCGGGTAATTTTTGTTCCAAGCCTGGGTGTACATGCTCAGGTCCCCACCTTAAAAACTGACCTTGTGTCATAACTTGTCTTAGAAGAGAGAGTAAATACCTAGTGTTATTAAGAACAACAAACCCGTTATCCTGTAATATTGGTTAGAAAAAAAATGTGCTCACCGTTAAGCAGACCAAGATACATCCCAAGGTAATCATAAGGCACAAAGTGAAATCCCCTGTTGGTTCTACTCTCTGGGAATGCCTGCTAAAAATTTAGACAAAATTCTATGGATATAAGCTAGGATTTCTTAGTCAATAAAAACAAACAATATTTGGTCCTACCTACACATTTTTTCTCTCTTGCCTTGAAGTCAGGTTATAATCGCTTTTTGTGTACAAAACTCAATTTCCGTTTTGTTTAATTTTACTTTGCTATTGTTTTATAGTTGTTCTGCTTTTCATTAGATTGCTCATTCCTTGTATTATTTGGCCATATTCTTTTTTTTTTTTTTTTTTGAGAATTTTGTCAATGAAACTTAAAAATGCCTGCTTATTCAACACCTCCAAATTGAATCATGAACTCCATATTTGTATGTTTTAAAATACTAGCCAAGAGGAATAACCTTGAATCCAATGATATCCCAAGTGTGAAACTGAAACTGACAATTGTACTTATATTCTAAAAAATACAAATAGAACCCAAGGAAGATAATTTGAAAAGTCAACAATAAACCCCTATGAAAAGGGCCTGCCAGCATTAAAATTTACGACTTATTAACACTTACAAAAAAATTTTTTGTTTTTCATTGAAATGTTTCTAACACACAGCTGTTTACCAAGCAGTGTGGATCAGAACTAAATAATTAGCTTTTGGCAAGGTTCGAACTCAAAACCCTTATACATTGGAGGCTTGGATGATTAGACAAGAAAAGCTAATCAGCAAACACCATTCAAATTTCATCATGTAACTACTGAGTAAATTTGAATGACGTCAGCTGATTAACTTTTGTTACCAAATTGATAAGGTGCTGCCTTGATAGAGAGGCACCTAAAAATAAAAGAGATAAATTCAAATATTTTCTGAATAGTATCATTTCCAATCAATGTTGCTAAATGATCACAGAATGTAAAGTGACCTTTAGAGTTAAAAGAGAGGGGGAAAAAAAGATGAAAGACTAATGAAAAATGTTAACGATAATGGTAAGGATTCATTCAAGAAACTGAAACTATTAAAGTTAAATTAAATCTTTCTCTCCATAGACTAGGTGCCAATTTATGTTATCTTTTTGGTTTTCATTATCCAGAGAATTACAACAAATTGATGGACACATTTAATTTGCATCTTGAATGGATTTTGAGATAAAAGAATTTATCATGGGCCTAGAGCGAAATCACATGATACAAGATTAACCTTTAATCCCTTTTCTGTTAAAATGGAGACACTCAATGTTAAATATTTTGAAATTCCAAGCATGTAGATTCTATATTGCTATTACTATAATGTAGCTTAGAACAACGTTTTATATGTAACGTAGCTATCCTGTACCTTTTCTAGAAATATTTCACGGTAATTAATCTGATGAGCTTTCCTCTTTGGTATGTAGATTTTCATGAATTTAAGTGTACTACTAGATTGGCAGCAAGGTCTAGTCATCTTACAGTTGAAATGGCTAGAGGTAACCATATGTTCTATGCTGAAAGCTTCTTCTCCCACACTTCTCACTTGTGGAACTCTCTTCTGGCTTCTTGCTTTCTGGTCAACAATGATATTCAAAAATTTAAATGCAATGTCAACCATTATCTTCTTAATTCCAATTTATTTATTGTTCCCTCTCCTTAATGTTTTTCTCTAATTCTTTCATACTCAGTAACCCCTTGTGTCTTAGTGGCTTTATTGCCTTGCTTGCGGTGAAAAGGAAAAAAGTGAAACTGGACACAAGGACCAGACAAGGTAATCTGATTTCAATGAAGACAAAGTTATGGAAGGGGAGAGAGAGACTGGACTGACTGAGAACAGAGCTGAGGGAGAGTCTGCTTTCAAACACCTGATATAAGATTTGAAAGAAAGAAAACAAAAAACTCAAAAGCATTCCCCACCAAATCTAGTGATCATGATGAAAGGAAAAACATGGGAGATGTCAATTTAGAATTTAGAGGAAGCGAAGTGTTAGGAAAATGAAAGTCAATTTAGTAATTTGGTAATAAAGGATAAGAAGATACCGCTTATCAGGAGAGATGGCATTTGAGTAAAAAGTATACCTTATTTCTTTGAACTAATGCCAACAGTTTTCTACCCCCACCATTTTTGCAACATGCAAGTAAGTAAATAATGCTATTTACATAACAAAATCCAGAAAGTAGTGGGTCAGCTAATCAGTACATAATGAAGACTATATCAATCTGCCAACAGAGACAAACAACCTTGGAACAGCAACAGCAACAATAAAAAGTACTGAACATATTAACTTCAACATAATCTTATACAATCAATAACAAACTACTTTTAATGGTAAAATAATTTAGGAACACAAAGACAGACTTTAATTCCAGCTACTGTTGTTTCCTACTATTTATACTGACATACTTGCATAAAGGTTTATATAACCATCAATTAATCACGTTGTCTGTGGGATAAGTTTCTTTTTTTTTTCTCCCTTCTTTTTACGAAGAAAATAAACTATGTATGACCTCTTAATTATTTCTTCCCAAAGAATCTTATGTTTATCGCATATTTTGATTGCCTTAAAGGAAAAAAAAAAGCTTATTCATTTTGACTAGTTTTCCTGTTAACACAATGCTAAGATCATTTTAAATTGTTTAAAAATGAATAATGCCAAGACTGCATCTTCTAAGAAATTCAGACAACATAAGACTACTACTAAGTGTTGAGTAAACTGGATAAGGAAGCATGGGAATATATATATATATATATATATATATATATATATATATATATATATATATATATATATATATGTGTGTGTGTGTGTGTGTGTGTGTGTGTGCATGCGCATGGTACTTATTGCAAAGCACTCAATATCAGTGATAGAGCTAACATATACAGTCATATAGATATGAGTTTGTAACCCTGGGTTTTACGCTTTTGTGGTCAGTTAAAAGCATGAAACCCAGGGTTACAAACTCATATCCATATGATTGAATATATATAAATAAAATAATACCAATTTGTAATTGGTAGGGATAATTCCAAGGCAGACATTAATCCAAAGAGAATTCAATGTTAAGTTACAGAGCAATATAATAATAAATCAAGAAAAACCTTAAATACCTTAAAAATCCATATTGGTTATAATTTTAGCCTGACATATGTCTGAATGGATTGATTCCATTTCTAAAAACCTTTTGCTTCGAAGAAATGAATATAAAATATTCATGAAATAAATTATAACCAATATGGATTTTTAAAGTTTTTCTTGGCTATATATATATATATATATATATATATATATATATATATATACGAACAATATTAGGTAAATGAATAACAAAATGGAAAAAATTCTGTGTAATGTATTTCATCCTCGAGGGCTTTCAGACTAAAATAATGTTTTTTTTATGGAATTATGTATAGGAGATGATATAAAAATGCAAAAGCATTAGTTATAATTATGCACTGACAGGAAATGCTGAAGATGTTTGTATGCGGAAATTTTAAATTTGAATGATGAAAAAGGCCCCAATCTTGATAAAGTTTTATTGTCAAAATGTTTATATGTTATTAAGAGGAAAGACCAAAGCATATTTTATTAATTTTTTTTTTTTTAATCCTTTCTAATACATTCAAAATTTTGGTTAAGAATCTTGTTTTTCTTGCATCAGCAGGTAGGCCAAAATTAGTGTTAGGAAAAAAAAAAAAAAATTTTGAAATTCTTGTAAAAATCAAATAATTCTTGAATTTTAAAGACTTTTTCAGGACTTATTCACAATTTTTTTTTTTAACATACTCCCACTTAATTTTATGAAATATCAAGAAATTAAAAATTCCAATCTCTTCGTTTTTATATTAAATAGCAGGACCCCTTGGAGTATTTAAATCATCAATTTATTTTTGTCAAACAGAAACATCATTTACTGAAAATCTGTTCTGAATTGTAAAATAAAAAAGCATTAAAACTATTATGTTATTTAATTAGAAAAGTTTTAATTGCTTTTATAAATAAGATATATTAAGGACACTATTGTATTAAAATTTTTATTTCAATGAACATTTACAAAAATTGTTTTCATTTTTTTTTTTTTTTTTTTAATAATTTATTAGGTCTTAAATCTTAAAATTCTGTCTTAATTTCACCCTTTTATATATTACTATTTAATAAAAACTATCTCTATCTTTAAAAGGCAGGATGTGCGTATGTGTGTGGGTGTAATGAATGCACGGCCGTAACTTTTGATGGATTTGCACCAAAATTTACATGCACATGCTCCAAGTTAGCAGGAAGGCCAAGACCGACTTTGCATTTCCCAACTCCCATCGATAGTGGTAATAATCAATTTTTTCATGCTTCTACGGCAGTTTTCAACATGTCAACACCTTATGTAAACAAAAAAAAAAAAAATTATTATGTTAAAAAATAATTTCTGTGATATTTTAAAATTAAATAATAGTTGTGTCAATTTAGATTAACTATACTTTAAATCAGTTAATATTCCTCAAAGTTTCAAAAAGAGTACAATTTATTTTTGGAAGAATTTTTTTAATGAAGAGAATTACATTGTGACTAAAAAAAATTTGTTACTCAGCTATTTTAGGAATAAAAAAAAAAAATTCCTTTCAGCCAACTTAAATTAGTTTTGAAATTCAGTAAAGTATTTTGCTTATTGGAAATATTAAATCTATTAACTTGAAATTGTATCTCAAGTTCAAGATAACTGAAAAATAAATAAGGAAGACAAACTCATAGGTAAGTAATGAAATAGGTTTACTACATGAAGGTACAATTAGCACTGGACCTAATGCTAACTCTCCCAACTCCGCTTATTTACATAAATAGACGATTCCATCCTATATGACAAAAACTAAAATAAAATCTTCAAGAAAGATTTTTCATTTTTTAAAAATTAATTCTAAACCTTTAGATATCAGGTTTTTTGGGGAGGTCCCTAGTTAAAACTGATCCTAGCAAGGGAGCGAAAAGAGGGAATAGATATGCCAATTTGAGACAAAAGTGCCTATCCATATATAAATAATCCTGTGAGTTATATATATATATATATATATATATATATATATTTTTTTTTAACAGATAATATGCTAATAATAAACAAAAGCGAAACATCTCATCTCAGATTTTCAGCCCAAATCCGAATAACCTTATTAATATATAATTAGAAGAAAGTGTCTTAAAAAAAATAAAAGAAAAGACTGTAGAGTTAACATAATCCAGTTACTGGATTCTTTTCTGCAAGAGTACAAGAGAAAGTGAGTGGTATGGGGGTGGCACCCTGATGTGCTAAACTGATAAAGATCTAAACATTGTTGAAGAAAGTTCTTGCTGTAAGATCAGAAAGGTATTAGCAAACCAAGAGATACCTGTGCATCAGCCAGAGTGAGATACTATGCTTCTATCTCTCTCTTAATAGTTTTAACAGATTTATACTTCCTTCCCTTCCTCAGTAAATACAGGTTCTGCCAAAAGGAGGAGATATTTTTCACCCCACCAAAAGATTCATAATTTATATTTTAAAGCAAACATTTTCATAACTGGAAATTAGATCATTTAAGATACTCTTATACATTGGAGATAATGTAGGTTCTATTCTAGGCCATTACAAATGTTCAAGCAAATAAAGAGAGTCAATTTTTTGGTTTACCAGAGCATAGAAAAAAAAGTTACGCTTACACATTATAGTCTATGCAATAACACTGTGTGTGCGTGTATATATATATATATATATATATATATATATATATATATATATGAGAGAGAGGATTTTCTATTTCATGTTTCCTTAATTCCATTTCTGATTTTAGTGAATTTTTGTTTTTTTCCATTTTCAATATAGAATTCTGTTTTTGCTTCATTATAAAACTTAGTGAGAAAGTGTAACAATATATATATGTTATTAAAATTAAAAAAAAAAAAAATAATTTGTAAAATTTGCCTTTCTGAAATGACAAACTGCACCCCCACCTCCATCACCATGTGGGATAGGAAAAAGACAGGATAAAACAAAAAGAATACTCCTGTGGCTATGTCCAAGATCCTTGCCATTGCACAATATGTGGACTTATATGCAGGCCACTAGCATGACCGAAGTTTCACATATGACACAAACACAAAAATTAAATGAGGCTGTTGCATGTTAATACGTTGAAAACAACGAGAGAGAGCCCATCAACATCATCATTGTGTGTGTGTGTATATATATATATATATATATAAAATATTCCGTTTAATAAAGTAAATAATAAAGGTGCTATAAAAATAGAGAGTGCAACATTATATATATATATATATATATATATATATATATATATATTAGATATAAAAAATAGAGATACTTAAAAATATAATATATAAAAAGAGATACTTAAGATGCTGCTTTTCTGTGACTTAAAATTTCACATGCCGTTTATATGTCAGCAGTCACACAATGAGGTGTTTCAAAAAGACACTCAATTCTGTAATTCTGTCGAATTTGCTGAACTATTTATTTCTCTGACTTGAAGGAGTTTATCATGAAATTAACAGTAATGCCCAAAAGTATATATAAACCAGGATTTTAAACATTTTAAAGATAATTTTTAAAAACATGTTTATATCAGACTTTGACATGACTATCTGACAGTGAGAATAGTTTTAAAAATAGTATTGCTACCAAAAAGTGACAAAGTGGGGAAATACAGTAGAATCAGAGAATAATATGTGCAGAAAAACAAAATGAGGGCTGCCTGGGTAAATCTTTTGAAAACAATTAAAAATACCCAATTTAATGAGAGAGTTTAATGTTCATCTGTTCAATGCAAAGACTTACCCAATTGTTGATACATTATTCTTTGACATTTTGGCTTTATTTCACTATTTTAAAACATTCTGTGTAACAAAACAAATCAGCAGGAAAGAATAGCAAATGACCAGTACAAAATTGATCATCTGAAGAACTTTATGTCACTTCCAAGTTTAGCTGCTTTTGTTTTTGGTATGCCAATATGTAGATATTTATTTTCCAAGAATCTAAGTGTGATATAATGATCATGTGCACCAAGAAATTCCAAATGTCAGGCCTGCAATAGACTTCAGAAGGGACCAATGGTTCAAACGTCATTCAAAACATCTGACAGAAAGTTAGAGCATACGTGTCATGTCTACAAGGATAGATAGATAATGAACGATTGGAGGACTCCATCCATCCACCCACCCAGATGAAATTTGTCACTTAGCTGATTGAGTTTATCTTCACCAACACGACTAGGTTCATAGATGAACCCTACAACAATAGCTCTGTATTACTTCAAATATTATTTTTAGTGGATACCCAGCCAGAATATTTGCAAATTCTTATGTTCAGGCTGGCAGACGAAATAAAATAATGTTTAAAATAAAACAAAGCCTGTTCAAATATGGGTATCCACTAAAAATAAGATTTAAAGTGATAAAAATGTTGGATTAATAAATAAAAATCCATTACTTCTTTAGAAAGATTATATATATATATATATAAATAAATAAAAAGGTATATTTAGACGAGTATTCATCCCAATAAGTTTAATTAAAAACAAGCAACAAGCTCTGTGGATGTTATGCGGTCTTGTTCAGGTACTTTCAACTCTGTCATCTTCAAGGACCAATGTGGTGTATAGTAAGCAGTTTTCCAAAGAATACCAGGATGTAGACCAAAAGAAATTCTGCTTACCGCACAAATACATTGATTCTTGAAATGACAGATGATTGAAAGCACTTGAACAAAGCTTATCTACAATTATGATCACAATACACAACTTCATATTTGAAAATAGAATTAAAAAAATTGGGGTTCTTTTTAATCAAACTGGTTATATATATATATATATGTATGTGTGTGTGTGTGTGTGTCTCGAAACAGCATTCAACATTCTCTGAAAGTAGAGCAAAGATAAAAAATGAAAGACATACAAATTTGGAGAGGTTGGTTGTTTTGGTTTAGCAGCATATCAACATCTCTATGGGTTATTTAATGCTGAAATCTAAATATTTTGTATGGATTTTTTTTTCTTTATTTTGAGATAATAATGGTTTTAGTGATAAAAGTCTAATTAACCCATAGCTGGAGGGGAGAAGAGGTGGATTCTTATCTTTCCCAAGGGTATTTGCGCATAAGTGAATATAACGAACCCAACAAGAATTGGAACTCAGCTCTCCAGTTAACAAATTCTGTACCACCAACACATCCGAAGTCTTCCAAAGTGGTCACCCATCTAGGTACTGATAAGGCCCAACATTACTTAACTTTGTTGGTTGTACAGAAACTGGTGTTTCAATATGATGTGGCTGTAAACTGAATTTGGAGAGGGCCTACTTGGAGCTATAATTTTTAAGCTACCCTTCTTTCAATTCACACTCCATAACACATTCAAAATGCAGTTACAGTAAATAAAAGATTCAATACTAAGATGTTTTTTTGTCTCCCATCTGTGCCTAGTTTCTACACAACAATAGAAGTACTGATGAAGGACATGTAGTAACAAGATACTAGTTAGTTACTATGTACCAGTTACACTATTACATAAGTGTCAATATCCACATTCGACAGAACTTGATTTGTTGGTGCCTATCCATTATCATACAGACAAAAAAAAAAAAATTTGAACCATTTTCAGAAATATGTAAACTCAAAGTACTAGCTACTGGAGTTACCATATTCCTAAGAGTTAGACGCAGTATTATAATGACTACCATATTTCAAGCTATTTCAGTCTTGATTGAGGTACCTATTCTTAGTGATTAACATTACTATGCTGATTAGACAATTGAGTATTGTCCCAATAAAGTCAGTCAACTAGTTAATTTGCATTTGTTATCATTCAGTGGGATGTGCAGGTAGTGTTAGGTCATCAGCATACAAAAATGAAATTAGCAGGCCTAGTCCAAATTCCAACCAAGGTTGTTATATTCACTTCATGGCAATGCCCCCAGGAAAAGCATAAATCCATTAATTCTCTCCTAGCTCTAATTAAACAGAAGGTTGATTGATTTGTCTTTTATGGCTTATCAACCCTTTGCAGGTTATTTAAAGCCAGAAAATATTCTTAGGTTGTAAGAATTTAGGAAGAGGGAGATAATAATTTAGCAATACAAGAAGAGGTGGGGTTGTACCTTTTGCAAGGGTATTTGCACATAAGAGAATATAAAAAACCCAACTGAAACTGGAATTCTGTTCCACCGAGTAACAATTCTAAGCCATTATCCATTACACCACTCACACATCTAAGCTCACAGTACCTGTTATTTCCAAGTGGTCATCCATCTAGGTACTAACCAGGCTCAACATTGCTTAACTTCGGTGATCGCACGGAAACTGATGTTTCGACACTATATGGCCATAAGCATTAAATAGATGGGTAGACTAGAATATCAGGTCTTGTTAGGACAACTAATCTAGGAGAATGACAACTCTGAATTCAAAAAAGTAGTGGGAAACCAATCCACTGTATCTCCCAAGAAGTCATGGCAATTCACAAATGCTAAAGAAAAGGAAGTTGTGGAGAGCCACGATAAGTCATAAAATGTTTCAGAATATCACTGAAATTTAGAGAGAGAGAGAGAGAGAAAAAAAAGCTATTATATTTCAACGAATATTTTCATACATCCTTCTTGATTTTACCACCATTTCAACAGATACATTTTTAGCCTTCCTCAAGTGCAGAATTCCTCCAGCTAGAGGGAGGTTACAATAAATATTTCAAGATCTGACCAACAGATTCCTGATGTTAGATTTTTTTTCAGAGTTCTTCCATAGGCATTGTCCTTTCAGGACATGAAAGATCATGGCTCTCCACAACTTACTATTCTTTGCAGCTCTTAGCAATGTTTGGCCTTTTTACTATTCTTCCCACTCCTTTTTTGGTCATCCATTTAGACAAGTTGTTTTTTTTTTGTTTTTTTTTTACCTAGGTTAATCACTGTTTCTCTATCAATCTTGACTTCAATGTCCTGTGAGTGCCAAATTTTCCAATCTCTCTTTCCTTATTGAGAGAGACCACATAGAATTATTGATACATGTATTAAACTGACCATAATGAACAAATAAATAAAACATTATTGCCTTAAGAATTTAGTGAATTTTTTCCTAAGGCTTCCAAATTTTACACTTCAGGTGGAAACTAAACACATTATTCTAAACTCAAAATATAAAAACTATGGACACCAAGAGAATTACAAGCAACGCTTCAACTATTATGATCACCAACACTAGAGGACATCCATTTTTAAAGTTACTATATTTGATGGCATAAAAGATGCACACAATTTCAGCAGGATATATTCAAGAAAAGTTATCAGTGCATTTAAACATGTAAGGTTTAAAAGCAAGATATCAGTACATCACAAAAGTACTTTAGCTATAGCAGAAAACCTCACTGTAGATAAAATGCAAGTAAGTAGTAGAGTTGAACATAAAGCAAGAAATCTTTTATGTAGCTTCAAGACATAGGCGATTATGGTCCTCCATATCTTCCTGTCCCTTATAGAGCTTAATAAGCTTTGTCTTTTTGTTATTTCTCCCAAACCCCGTTCTACGATCCATTTCAAGTACATTATGTGCTGCTTTCCTTTGTCCCTCAATCTGTCCTGTGAGTATCATGTTTTCCAAGTTTTCCTTCCTCATTATGTGCCCCAGAAATTTCAACTGCCTTTTCCCAATGTTGAGTATAAGTTTCCTTTTGTTTCCATTTTATCCAAAACTTTGTTATTGCTCACATGTTCAGTCCATGGTATCCTCAGCATCTGCTGTTGCTTCAAGTCTCTTCTTTGTCCAGCATTCACTGCCATATGGGAGGACATATTTCATGTAACAGTCCAGTACTCTTTTCTTTGTTTCTAACAAAATTTGTCTGTCTCTTAATACTCTGCTTAGTTTTGGAATGCATCTTTGGCCATAAGAAATGACAATAGTGAAAATATTTTCCATGATTACAGTAACAGAAAGTCACTGGTACTTTGTTACAATAATTCCTTTTACAATACGATAGCAATTTTATTAATAACAAAGAAAAGAGTACTGAACAGTTATGTAATATCAGTCCTCTTATATGGCAGTGAATTCTGGATAATCTTCTCATAGATTAAGAATAGGATTAAGCAACAGAAATGTGGTTCTACAGAAGGATAATGAGAATGTCATTGCTCACATGCTGAGTCTGTGGCAAAGTCTTAGAGACAACAGAAACAAAAAGGACACTTATACTTAACATCAGAAAGAGAGAGTTGAAACTTGGGATATGTGAAGAGAGAGGGCTTGGAAAATTTGATACTCACAAGATAAATTGAAGGCAAGAAGGACAGAGGAAAACAATGCATAATCTATCTAGCGAGCTTAAGTAAATGAGTGGTGGAACAAGGTTTAGGAGGGATAAAAAAATTTACTAAGAACTACAAAGGACAAGAAATTATGGAGAGCCATAATCACCAATGTCCTAAAGAGACATGATACACAGAAGTAATAATGTCATTTGAGTAAACATTATTATAGAGTCAAACTAGTTAAGAAGCAACTCTCTGAGGTTATAGCCAATATTGGAGATAGGATTATCCACTAGAACTATTTTTCTTCCAGTTTTCACTTTGTGAAATTAGCAGCACATTTTAGCCATGTCAAAATTTGTTTAGAATTTAGGTTAAAAAAATAGAAAAATTAGATTCAGTCATCAAATTCCACTTTTAAGCATTAATGTTACCACAGAGATTTTCCCATTACAATCCTGTTATGAATTTTTACTTTCTTGTATCAAGACCAGTACCATCAGCAGTGGGTACTACTGATTCTTCTGTAAAAAGGGAGGAGTGTGTCCCCTCTAAGAATGTCTTGAAGGTTTCTGTGAGTTTTCTAGCAGAACACAGATTATGTTTAAATGAACAACTTTTTCAATTCATATGCCTTGTATTTATTCACATGCTAAAATGAACAATGGAAAATTTTGGCATCTTACTTGCTAAATATGGTTTTAGTGTTGTTTGCTCTGTAAACAGGTTAGATAAAAAGTTTGGATGGATTTGCTTAATAAATCATAATATTTAAGGTTATATAAGGAGCATATATTAAAATCATTTCCAATGCATTCCAAGAGCTAGTATTCAAATAATTTATAATGTATTCTTATAGTAAAATCATTTCCAATGAATTTCTATAAATGCTTTTAGTATTTGTTATGTCACTAGATATGGAATCATTAGAGGGAATGAAAGCTTTAATGTATTTGTTTCATAAATCCTAGCTATATCATGGATTCAAACCAATTTATTATAAAACTTGATTTTATTGAATTTTTATTATTAAACTATAAAATTGTTCAGATCTGCAACCAACTTAGAACTTTAATTACTGGAAGAATTCTAAGGATGGCTTGAAAGAATAAAGTTTAACAACATTAGAAATCAAGAGACCAGAGTGACTTAAAAGAAATGTTTAAAATCATAGTTAGATCTAAATGTGTTCTTTACTAAAAGAAGATACAGTGGCCTAAAAGGTCATGAACATGTTGATATAAATGCTTGTCAAATAAATATCAAGAGTTATATTTTTCAGTAAAGTAAGTACATTGTTTGACAGCATTTCTACTCCTTTAAGTATAGTTGTAAAAATCTAACAACTCAACCGATCTGGAACCCAACTAAAATGGCTTACAAGACTAACTATTTGTTGGGAGGAGTAAATGTTTTGAGTCTAACACCACAAAACTATATTTTTTTAAGGCTTCCTAAAATTATAGATTTGAGCTTTCAGTTGGGGAGGGGGGAAAAGGTTCATATGAACAAAGGTTAGGAATTGCACCTTTAAAGCAATCATACAGCAGTGAATTCAATAGAAATTACATCAGCAATGGTTGACTCACTAAAGTGACAAATTCCTTTAAGTAACCTAGACAAATAAAGGCACCTAGCAATGCTTCAAGACATTAGTCTTTACTCGACAGGTGTGGGATCATGATATTTTCCTTTTTTTGGTGTAATTTAAAGTTCAGATCAGATTCTAAGGCTATGTTAAATATAAGGTATGAATTATCATAATGCCCGTCATTACAAGCAAAAAAAAAAAAAAAAAAAAAATCAGAACTTACAATTTTGAGCGGCTCTTGTGCCTTCTATTGGGTGAGCATTTAGTAAGAAAGAAAAAAAGAAGAAAAACAATTTTTTTTTTCATTCTCAAAATAAGTCACTTTTAAATTATTTGCAATTGTTTAATCCTTTTTCTTCTAAAATTTATTAAATTAAAGAATTATAAAAATGATATTTTCCCCATTTGTATACACTAAGTTATTTCATTCATTTTTGAATTTGTAAAAAATAAAATTATTTTCTTACTACACAGGACAGTGCAGCTAGCTAGATTTATCATTTAATTTTAATTCTATTTCTTAAAAAAAGAAAAGTTTTTAGGACAACTACAATATTTGTTCTAGGTTATTTCTTAACTCAGTGTATATTTAAATTACGACTGATCAACCATGTTTTAAGATGATCAACTTGCCTGGTGACCCACCAGACACAGGTTTGTTTATTGTACTAACCTGGTTTTAAATGGTGAGTACAACAAGAGTAATAAATTATATAGTCATTGCTAGAAATCATAATTTAAAATAGTCATCTCAAGGAAATTATCTACCAAGAGATTAACGACTTACCCGTTTTTCAAACCCAATACATCAGGGAAACTTTAGTAGATTATTCTAGCATTCTTACATTCGAATAAGAATGGAATTAAAAAAAAAAAAAACAAACTCAGAGTGACTCTCTAGTCTGTAATCTAGCCAACACTACTAAAAAACTGTGTCCGTCTTGATGGAACAAAACAAAATTAAAAATATATTTTTAAACTTTAAACGGTTGTTCCGAGTAAAAAAAAAAAAAAACACGTTCTTAAGTTAAAACTAAAACTGATTTTCTTTAAAATAGCAATAATAGAAAATTAAAAAAGTTAATTCGAGCTCCCCCCTACACACACATGGGAAAATATTTTTTTTCGAAAACGAAGCAACAATGTTGTTTGTTTTTCAGATAGATAGTCAATCTAAAAAGCTAAACCAGATTAAAAACACTATTGAAAGAAAGAAAAAACTCTCACTTGTCAGCAGTACGTTTTATGACAAAATGATCATATGATCAAACATATCCTGCCACATGTTTGATGCTAAATGTCTAGTCTACGATAATGGAGGCGCAACTATCGTATAGAAACGGTATTTTTGCGTAGTTTGTGCCCGTTTTTTTTTTCTTTTAATTAAAAACTCAGAGCTTAATTTAAATTTCTAGAATCCTCGAAAAAGAAGTTAAATATTCTTGGACAGAAAGATTTTTCCCAACGTAAACTTATGAAGTAAAAATTTAATAAATCTTGTTTTAAAAAGGTTTCAAACATGGCAAATTAATGCAAAATAATAGTAATCAGTCTTAAAAGATAAATTGTCCATTTTTATCTAATTATTTAATGCCATTTTTAAATTAAAACAAAAAAAGAGAATGAGTTACTATTTTTTTTACCGATGTAATTGTAAGTTGAAACTCAGAAAGTAGTGAAAAGTTAAAACGAGCCTAAGACACACATTGAGGGTTCTTAAACAACAAGCATGTTCTTTTGTTGCCCTTATCTTACAAATTTTTCAAAAGGTTAAAAAAAAAATTTTTTTAATTTTTGCCTACATCCCACGTGGCAGTGGTGATCAAATATTTTTTTAATTAAACTATGACATGTATACTCAAATCATCTTGAATAGACATTTTGTAAAGTTTCGCTACAAACAATGAAATTTTCCGATAGAATCAAAATGTAAAACATTTTTTAAATAGTAAAAGAATTGAAAAAAAGAAAAAAAAGAAAAGAAAAAAGAATTAAGACAAAAAAAAATTTATAAATAAACAGATAACTTATTTAAATACAAAAATGCAATCTTCGATACGAAACTAAAAGAAGCTAACTTTTCTTTTTGCAACCAACAATTCCTCGTTGTATACTTTGGTTTGTTATATAGCGAAAAATGACATTCAAAAAATATGCTTTGTTTATTTAATAAAATACAATATTTTCCAGAAATAATTAACAGAAACACTGCTTTGATTAACGATTAAATGAATGATTTTCTATAAAAATCTCTAGATTATAATAAAAATTTTAAAAAAATGGTGTTTTATCATGAGACAAGTGAATGAGAGTGACAAAGGCGGCAAAAGAAAAAAAAATGTAAACATTTCAATTTTTTCAGTGGTAAGCAAAAAAAAAAAACGTTTAATAAAAAATTAAAAAAAAAACCTTTTTTAATATGAGGCAAAGTTTTGGCCTTTTAAATTGTTCACATGTGTTAAAAAATATTTAAAAAAAAAAAAAAAAAAAAAAAAAAGTCGGAAATTTCTTATAATTGAACTCAAACATGGTGCCAACATCAGTCTTTTAGTTTAAATACAAATACATTCACAAAACAACAAAATTATCTTTAAAATATTACTTTCTAAAACAATAATGTTGAAGTTATAAAATTATTTTTAGAAAATAGTTTATTCTTCAATCGAAAGGTAAATATTTGAAATTCAAATCAAGAATTTTTAGATACTAAAAAAAAATTAAAATAATGTATTTTAGAAAAAAAAAAGGGGAAATAAATTTTTTTAACAGATTAAAAATAAGATACAAAAATTAAAGTGTTTTTTTTTTAATGTGTACAGTGTATTCAATTCAATCTGAATGGGTTTTATTTTTATTATGACCACAAAAATATTCAAGAAATTTACACTTTTAGCTACAAGATGACTTAAATGACTTTTTTTACCTTTGTTTTTTATGCAATAAATTAAAAAAGAAAAAAAAAACACTTAATTCAAAACTAAAGAATTTTAATAATTAATGTCATTTAAAAACGTTCATTATTTTTTCTAATTATTGAAGAAAACGAAATATAAACTAACATTTTTTTTTATTCTTTCTTCTCAGAGACTCAGTCGAAGCTGTAAAAAAATTATAAAAATTAATAATTTAAATAAAGAGATACTTAGTAAGAAGAACTAATCTAAAAATTGTTATTTTTCTTAAGATTAAAAAAAATAATCATAAATAAGTGACAGTTCAACAAACTGTCTTTTTAAAGAGATCAATTTTTAAAAGTTAGTTTTGAATTATTTAATAACAGAAAGACATGAAATATAATAAAAGAAAAAGATTGCTTCAACTTAAAAGGCTTAATGTTTGGCTGACAAACTCTTCAACAATAAGTAAATATGTATTTCAATAAAAATAAAAAGATCAAAGGAATTTTTACCTTTAAAAAGGCTCTTGTCATATCAGAGGATTTTTAATACAAATAACGTCAGATTTATGATTACTGCTACTGCAACTACCAACGGCTATAAAGTGAGGGACCAATTTTTATTTTGCCTCCCCCCCCCACCAGTTTGGTAACTTACTTTTTAAGATTATTATTTTAGATTTGGGAAGTTTAATAATGTTGTCATTTTTTTTCTATAAAAAACGATTACATAAAAAATTAATTGATTAATTTAAAACTTTTGTGCGGTAAGAGAGAAAAAGTAAGAAGAGTGATTTTAAGTGGGGAATGACAAACTTACTAATAATGACAACAGTACAACTCTAAAAAACAAAAAAACAAACTATATCTTCTTACCCATGGCATATTGTTTTTTTGTTTTTTTTTATAATTAAAAAAAATTAACATATAATCAGTAATTGTAATTGTGTGTGACGGATATGGATTTTTAAATTTAAAAATAATAATACATATATATTTTTTTAATTTTTAAACACAAACACACAATTTCACAAAAAAGAAAATGATGGTAAAATTAAAAAAAACAAAAAAAACGAAGCATTTTAAAAACAAGTATGGTTCATGTGATCATGCTGTCATAAAACGTTCCGCAGAAAAGATTAAGAGGAAGTTTAAAAAGCTGTCTCCTCCTCTAGAGGTTTTTTTTGTTTTAAATTTGTTTAGTTTACCTGTTTAAATAAGTCTTAGATTTCGTATTCTCTACACAGACAGGATTTTAAGTTAACGGAGCCAAATGACTCGATTCTTATTATAAGAACTGTTCACAATATGATGCACTTAAAAATTAGTCTCTCTACACATTTGTTATTGATTTGAAAAGAACCCCGATTTTGTGACCAACACGTTTTACTTACTATTTTAAAAGTATAAATTCGTTTAAGAAAAAATAAATACTTCAAAGAAAAAAGTATGTTGATAAATATAATTCTGTGTATATTTTTCATAACACAAAATTTAAAAAATATAAAGAAAAAAAAAACGTGTCCACTTTTTTTATGGTCACAGATTTTAAAAGTACCGAAATGTTTGTTAGTTTTACTTTTGTTTTTTTTATAACTGAAGGTAACTGTTCTTTGAAGTGAGGAACTGTCACTCTGTGCTACCTGTAAGAACAGGTGACAAACTCGTTTTAAAATTAAACATGAATATAAAAGTTTAAAAGTAAAAAAACAAAGGATTTTTGAGCTGCATATGTGAAAAAGAAAAATATAAACGATTTACAGATTTTTAGTCCTGAGAAATTCGTCAACCAATCTTATCCATAATGTGAAAAAAAAAAAAATACGAGAGAGAACCTTGCTTCCACTTTTACTTGGAAGTCACAGCAAAATTCAATTTATTTGCTATTTGTCAAATATGATTCAACAGGAAATTTAAATAATTCACATTTTTGTAACTAACACTTTATAGTCACATTTCTGAGCCATGACAGAGTGGGTGTTCACTGTTTACTGTTTTGTTTTCAAACATTAACAGTTTAAAAATGATTAACTTAGGATGCTGTACCCTCGGGCCTTCCACAAGTGCTTGACCGGAGGGTACAGCAGTACAAAACGTTACGATGGTGAAGAAAAAAAAATTAGCCCAAACAACCTCAAATGCAAGGATTTTAGTAGAAAATTCCCATAAACTGAAATATTTCTTGTCTGAAACCCTGTAAGTCTCTGCAATAAAAATTCTTGCTGCTTGATTTTGCAAAAAGCAGAACTGTAAAAAAACTGGTTACATACAACAATACTTTTTGACGCCTAAGAAAAGAATTGGTGAATAAAAAGAAAAAAAATTAAATTTTGTTTTTTAATTTAAAAAATCCTTAAATGTCAAATTATTTGAATAAAAATAAAAGACCGGCTCTGGATTAAATTTTTAGCTTATTTTTTTTAATAAAGAGAAAAATTTCTACAAATTTTCATTTCCAGATAAAAATAAAAATTCAACAATTGGAGGAAAGGTTTCCGTTGCTTCCATCTTTCTTTCTAAATACAAAGAAAAAAAATTTTTTTTTTCCTACTTTAAAATGATAGTTTCTTCATTAACCGACAAGTCCTTTTCCCCCCAAAATACTAAGTTGAAAAATATGGTAGGAATGTTTAACCAGATGCCATAGACTTCCATTATTTTTATTTTTTTATTACTAATGTTCGCCCAATACAAAGCTCAAGACCCACTCAAGGTAGAGTTTTCCTGTGTGGTATTGTATGCGCGTAAGAAAGGGCAAGAAGTGAAGTTCTTTTTTTGTTGGGGGGGGGGGGTCTATGCTTCAAAAACAGCAGCTTAACTTTAGACATGAAGATGGCAAGATATAATTAGTGATTATCATGTCAGACTTCACTTCCACACTATATATAGGTTGGTCAGAAAATTTTGCCATCCCTACATAATATAATTTTATTTTGGATGGGCGACATGAGCTCCTACCTTTCGGACCACCCTGAACTTGTAAAAAGTTTTACATTACTAGTGCGGAAGTAGACTTTTTAGAAAGAACCAGAAACCCAATCCAAAACAGGGATAAACCTCTACTCCTGTTCAAAAGACCGGGGAGGAGTGTGAATTGGATGATAGGCGAATCTATCTATTCCTATTGGGAGAGAAGAAAAGAGGAAAAAAAAAAAAAATTAAGGAATAATATTTCAGAATTCAGACGGAGACATTAAAAAAGTATAGAGTTGAAGTGAACCTTAGAAGGAACCGGAAACCCAATCCTAAACAGGAAACAAGGGATAAAAACCTCTATTCTGTTCAAAAGACCAGGGACCTAACTCCATACTACTGTAATTAATAAAATGGAGAGCGGGGTATATATGGTCAAATAGAGTACTTTATGAATTGAATAATAAATATTTTGTTTCAATCGCTTTATACACTTGGCATTAAGATATGACTGTTTTATTAATTAAATCTTACAAAGTCATGTAGCAAAAATGGAGACTTAAAAACCTCAATTTTTTCTTTTTTATTGTTGAGAAAAGTTTAGTATACCTTGCATTTCTTGAGTGATAGATTTGTTTTTACAACTTATTAACCCTTTGCAGGTTATTTAAAAGTAAAACCATAAAATATTTTTTTTTAGGATAATGTTTTGTTTTTTTTAGTGATACAAGTTTTACTAATTAATTTTGGTGATCATAAATGTTACAATGTGATATGGCTGTAAGCTTGCATACAGACATGCAAATGTTACTTACTGCTCGGGACAAATATACTAAAACATTTGTACACATAGAGTCATGGTAAACGAGTCTTGCTATTATTAGGTTGGTGCAAAAATAATGATGTAATAATGTCGTTTTTTGACGTATTTTGTAACGTCGAAAAACGACATTATTACGTCATTATTTTTGCACCAACCTAATACTACTGAGTAGTGAATTTGATCTCCAACAGGTGCCAAATCTAATTTATACTTAATAAATAACTATATACTAAGAAAAAAAAAGTCATTAGAATACAATATCCCATATTTCTGATATCAAGTATTGTAACTATTCACACTATTTACATTGTTGTCCTCATCTTTATTGTCATATTCACAACATTTTGGCCATTGTATGCTCCGACCTTCTTCAGGTGATATACGTTGGAATTTCAAACTGGATCCTTTATTTAGTCCACTGGTGTACATTGTTCTAGTTCCACATACCATGCCTTTTCTGGATATCTCCATTTCAGTTATTTCCATTTAGTAACTCTCCAAGTATTTTTGGTTCACTCCTGCTGTGGCCAGATACTGAACTCAAGATCTTTGGATCAAGTCACTAGATTACTTGGGGACAGATGGCCCAGTGGATAAAAGCGTTTATCAAAGTAATCCAGTGACTTAACCCAAAGAGTTGTGAGTTCAATACCTGGCCACAGCAGGAGTGAACAAAAAAACTTGGATAGTTGAGTTACTAAAGAGAATTAACTGACACTGAGATACCCAGAAGAGGTATGGCACATAGAATGAGAACAGATGAGGTGTGGCACATGGAACTAGAACAATCTACCCTAGTGGACTAAATAAAAGGTTCAGTTTGAAATTCCAATATACATCCCATATTTCTGTTTATCAAATCAGGCAAACCAATATGCACAACATATATAATGGTCTGAAGAATTTTAAAAATTTTCTTATTTATTAATGCCATGTACTATTTATTCTATTCAAGAATAGGTAGTCATAACTCTTCAAATTTCTCATCTTTACATCCTTGAGAAAGAATGGTTTCCTGTTGCCTTCGCCACAGTTTGAAGCTCAAAGCCATCCTCACTACACTTGCTGCCACCCAAGGCTTAAAAGCTCAGTCTACTCTAACCTATAACTTGGGGAAGAAGATAAATTTATGCCTTTTCCCCCCAAGAGTGTTTGTGCAACAGATGAGACCAGAATTGGAACTTGGCTCACCAATTCTACATATCCTCAGTACGTGCAATTCAATTTTTAAGAGAAAGTTATATTTATCATTACCTTAGAACATAAAAGGTAGGAGCAAACATGCCAATCATAAATAGGGATATTTTCAAGAAAACACAGAGGTAAAAAAAAAAAAAAAAAAGAAAAAAGTTACACACTTGCTTCTGTAATATACTGAATACACAACCACCAACCCTCTGTACAAGTCCTTTTAACTCCTATACTGATAATTAAGGCATCAGTATTAATTTAAAAATGGATTCATCCATGTATGAAAGAGATAGTGTAGCATAGTTATAACAGCCACAGGATACAGACAGGATTTAACACAGTTAGGACCCAAAAGATGGGGCTGTATCTCTAAGGTCAAGGTTTACCTTAGAGCAAGAATAGAAAGATATATTTGGAATATGGGAATTTCAGAGAGAACTTTGCAATACCTGAAAATAGGGCATCCACAGAAGATGAAAGAATGAGACCACCACCAACAACATATAAAAACAAAAATGAAGGAGGACATTGCATCAAATCCTATCCCCATTTTGTTTTGCAGCTCAAAGCACTGTACAGCATACACTACATTGTGGGGTTTTATAGTCCTTGACCAACCAAAGTACTATAATTAACATCATAACATTAGTTACTGTACTTCACTTGGATCATTAAACTCTGCAAGACTGCTGGTCTCCTAGTGAAAGGCAGCATGTTTCTAGCTTTTTTTTTTTTTTTTTTTTACAATAATGCTCATTCAAAAGCCGCTTGAGGCAAAGGGTTACAAAGTAAGAGACACAGTTTATGCAGATATGTTAGGAAGATAACAGTTAAGACTAGATTTGAATAGGCCATGATTGTAATGATTGAGAAAGCATCCTCTTCAGAGTCGGTTAGAAACAGCCAAAGTTAGATTCTGGAATTGTATAAATAAACATTCTGTCGTCGTTCCCCCTCAGCACAAAAAAAAAAAAAAAAAAAAAAAAAAAAAACACACATTTATATAAAAGTTTTGCCTTCTCCACAAATTTGAAATTTGTACACATACACTCTTTTTTTACTATTTAATTATCACACACACACACACACACATATATATTTACAATAAAGTTTACCTATACAAGGCCCAAGAACCATGCTAGGTAGAGGGTTAAAGTGTGAGCAGTGCAGTTTATGAGGATATAAAGGAAAGATAATGATTAACCTTAAATTTGAAGAGGTTAAGATTTTATTGAGCAGGGAAGCATCTTCTTGGGAGTCATTTCCACAAAGTAGTGGTTTGTGGGAAGAAGCTGCTCAAGTGGAATTTACATCTCACAATGGAATACAAAGAGAATGAGGGCAGTTCAACACAATGTGCTTGGCATGGCAGGTCTTAGCCGTGAAGGTTAGAATTGGTGGAACTAAGGAATGTAGCTCATTGGAACACTTTCCATAGAAATAGTGATAAAGTATCAAGAGGCTTGGAACATTTCATCTGTAGGAAAGAGGTTGTGGGGAGGGGGAATAATTCATCACTTCGATGGACACCGAGATGCTTTTGGATTTAAGACTGGAAAGTGAAGATGGAGAGTTTGTGTGGAAGAGACTGTATGAAACTGGATCCAGTCTGTTAGTAAAGTAATTTTTAAGAAAATAACAGATTTTGTTTAGTTTTAATCTGACATTATTTCTTTTAACTGTGTTATTTTTAATAGAAACCCAGGTTTTGAACAGATGCCTCGTGTTTTGTTTTTTTGTATAGTATGAATCTGCCATTCTGTGCATTTAAGAAACTTGAAGAAAATGTTCTCCCTGGCAGGATTCAAACATGTGCACCCTTTGTAGGAATACTAATAACAATATTCAGTTATGTGCCATGTGTGATACACACTTAAGTGAGCATGTATCTTTCAATACATGACTGATGAGGCAGATTTTTTCCTGCAGTAGGTTGCTATTTCTTTCTGCATTAGACTAGTTGCTATTCAAGAGTACAGAACCCAGTCTGTCCTGCTATTTACCCATAGCCGGGGGGAGGAGAAGAGGATTCATACCTTTCCCAAGGGTATTAGCACATAAGTGAATGTAATGGATTTTACTGGAATTTGAACTTAGCTCTTCGATTCCTCAATCCAAGCCACTATCCATTACTCCACTGTGCCTCAATATTAACAATATTACCAACTATAGACACATAAAAAATGTTACATCACCAACTTTTAAAGAATCTATTCTTAAAGAATCTAACATATGTTTATCTAAAACAAATGCTATGTATGTAAAAACATTTCCAAATCAACCTACAAAAACAACCAAATAATGTATTAGACACATACAAATATACATCTGAATCCCAAATAGACAAACTAGAATCATTATACACTTTCACACATAAAGCAATATTTGTGATATTTCAGTCATGTTTGGAACATTGAATGGGAGTATCGTCTCTCCTTGAATTTGGAATGCAAAGCATTATACTAATGCTTGTTTAACAAGTCATATGCATGTGAAACATGATTAACCAATGAAAATCAAACACAAAATTAAAAAATACCAGAATTTCTTTCATCTCTTTCTCCATATCTTCTTTGATGAAGCTTTAATAAAAGTGAAACATGTTAAATGTTTCATATTTAGTCTTTATCTTATTGTACTTTATATATGTGTATGTGTTGTGTATATATATATATATATATATATATATATACATACATACACACACCTCTAAAAATGTGTGATTATATTGAGGCTAGGTAAAAACGTCTGAATGAGGTTTTGTTTCTTGAATTTACAACTATTTACATTTTCTACAATATTTTTCTATGTAACATAGTATTTTTGTTGAATTTTTTTTTTTTTATAAGCATTTCACCCCCAAGCAAGGCTGGAAGCCACTAGCACGCAAGGGGTTACATAGGATCTGGAGTGATAGAGGAAAAGATGAAGAGAAGGATAGTGGATAGATCAAGGCAACTGGAAATGTCTATTAACATTACATTTGAATAGTTGGAGATTATAGTTATCAGGGAAACAGGAAAAGTGAAGCAAGTTTCACAAGCAAGAAGTGCAAGATATGAAGCTATTTAAAAGAAAAAAAAAAGATCTACTATACATCCTGAAAATGAGTCTATGATATACAAATGAATGCCAATTAAAGACCAGCCAAGAATAACATTAAACCTGTTATAATGCTCATATATCAATCATAGCTCTTGTTAATAATACTGTAAGGAAACACTGGAAAAAAAAGGTTTAATCATACGAGAGACATGGATTAATAATATAGTAATAGCAAATACTGTAATTCAGTGTGGCAATGCATACAACTCAAATGCTACGCCTTGCAACCTACTTCAAACCAACCGTTCATATGAGTAGACGTTCTACTCATAGCGGACAGATGAATCCATGTCCAACAATTAGTGTAAAGAAGGACAGTCATCTTTCTATACAACAAAACTATATAATAATTATCAATATGTATTTATTTATTTATTTATATTTCCTGTCCTATCTGTCTTGGGAAGGGAGGTACATCAACTTAGTTAATTTATAGGTGATTACTTCCCTCAGTATTTTACAAGTGAAATATTTACCCACATTTAGACAAAATTATCTCCCAAGCAAAATAAACCATTTAATTAATCAGTTCCTTTACTCCTATGTTTCTTCAATTGTAGTCTTATTTGTTCAAGCCTTTTGTGTGAGGCACTCAGATACCTTTGTCTATTAAGTGATTGCTTTACTTCAACTTGGTCTTAAAATAGGCTTTGTCATTCTGTCACTATTTTTTCTTCTGAGAGATATTTCCATTTCACTGTTATGTTAAACACGCAATTTTTAACAGGAAAAGGCATTGAGTAAAAGGTAATTTATATAATATCAAGAGTCATTACTGAATCATAGAAATGATTGAACATCCCAAAAATATAAATGTAATGGATTAATTAAACACTTCATTGGCCTTTTATTTTAGTTGTGAATTCTTTACTGCTGCTTTATTGAATCTCAATTACATTGTTTCACTTCTTTTGTTTCATTGCATATCGCAATTAAAACTATAATTTCCCATAGTATGGGTTACACAAGTTAATAAATAGATCCTCTGTTGCAAATAAAGTTATTGCAATATTCAAAAAAAAAAAAAAAAAAAAAAAAGGAGAAGAAAAGAAAAAAAATTCTCCACTACGGGTTTGTTTATTTTTCTGACTGATCAAAACTTGTCAAACACCTTCTCTCGGCTTAAATACCAAAACTGATTCTCAGATTCTGCTCAATAAACAGCTGTTCATTTCTTTGATGTGATATTCACAAATTAATTTACCTGTGGCATTAAAAAAAAAGAAAAAGAGAGAGAAAGAGGAAAGAGAGTAGAAAGAGAAAAAATAGTTACCATAATTGATGGCCAAAAATATATACTCCTTTTTCAACAGAGCTTGTTCAGGAAAATAAACTTCAGAGTAATTTTCCGGTTTACAGCACCTAGCATTACCAAGCAGTTACTTATCGAGGTACTGACCTGGTTCGACATCACTTAACCAGTAATTGTACAGGGAACCAATGTTTCACTGTGATATGGTTGTAAGTCCCTTATGTGTGTGTTGGTAAAATGGTTTGTTACTCATTTCCAGTCCCTGTTGCAGATGCCTGCTCAGGCACATTTGTATTCATTCAACACCCACAGAGTAAAATTTGTGGTTTATACTGCAACTATGCTGAGCAGACCTCAATTGCAGTTTCTGTGAGAGAATGTATAATCTTGTGTGAGCGACAGTTTGAACAAGGCCAGTACACTCAAACCCTTAGTCATAGCACAACTATTGATAGCCCCCAAACAGTTCCATCTACCCACTTTCACTACCAAGGCTTGTGCCAACCCTTGAGATGGTTTTCAGACAATTTCTAACAGAGCTGCATGCTGGCTCGATAGCATCAAGAATTCCTCTTACAAATCAAACTTTGGTAAGATTTAAATACTAGGTCACATAGTAAGAATATGAACACTCTAACCAGATTATATATATATATATATATATATATATATATATATATATATATATATATAATAAAAATAAAGAACAGTAAGATATATAATCCTGTGTTCTTATAGATATTTTTTTCAAAATAGTGCTCAATGTAAATTTACAGAGCATTAATATTATAAATTAACTGATTTAAAATGTTTTTTTCGCTACACAGTTCTAACCATGTTTCAAAAATGGAAACTAAAAGCTAAATTTAATTTTGTAATTAAATTAAAGACATTTGTTCCATTTCATCCTCAACCGAATTTTGGAGTAACTTATTTTTAAAATTACTGGGTTTTAAAGGGACTGCAAAAATTCATAATACACGTTTCCAAGGATACAGAGAAATCCATTCATCCAGACAAGGGGTGATTGCATGTTCATTATCACTGTATTTTGTTGTATCAGTTACTTTTGAAAAAGGGTTTTTGTTTAGGTAGGGGTAGGGATGTATTTTTCAACGAACTCTAACATCCGTTAAATGCATGTCGTCTGGATTTTTTTTTTAATTTTATTGTTAATGGCAAAAATTCTTATGGCATTTTTTCTATTTGTATACTTAAAGATTTTGGGGGGGTGTTTAGGTTAGAATATGTTTTATTTAACTATGGTTTTAAAAATATTTTCACTTTTAATTTTTAATATACTATATTTCTTTTTAAAACAAGTAAATGTATTAGAATTACTTACAATATGTAAAATTATTTTCATATCAAGTATAAGTATGTATATTACCAGGTCACAATTTTTAAAAAAATTTATATTTAAATATTATTTAAGTAAAATTTATGACAATGACGGCAAAAATAGCTAATTCATTTCTCTGATTTAGTAAACTTGTATTTTTTATAAACTTCGTAATATATAGTTTCTCATGTAAGTACAAAGGACATGGGTCATTTAATGGCCTACATCTTCTAGCTTTTCATATTAATTTCATTTTACTGTAGGTGTTTTATTGGATTCTTTTAAGTGCATGTAGTACTTTGAGAGAGGTGTTTAGGTTAGATTACGTTTTATTTAACTACACTTTTAAAAGATGTTTAGGTTAGAATTCATTTTATTTAACTACAATTTTAAATACAACTTCAAAATATTTTCACTGTTAATTTTAATAGACTATATTTCTTTTTAAAATAAGTAAATGTATTAGAATTACTTACAGTAAGTAAAATTATTTTTCCATATCAAATACAAGTATGTATACTACCAGGTCATAATTTTTAAAATTTTATATTTAAATATTATTTATGTAAAATTTATGATGGCAAAAAATAGCTAATTCATTTCTCTGATTTAGTAAACTTTTATTTTTTATAAACTTAGTAATATATAGTTTCTCATGTATGCACAAAGGACATGGGTCATTTAATGGCCTACATCTTCTAGCTTTTCATCTTAATTTCATTTTACTGTAGGTGTTTTATTGGATTCTTTTTTGTGCTCTCTCTCTCTCTAATACATATATATATATATATATATATATATATATAGGACTTCATCAGATTAAAGTAATGTTCTAATTGATGGAAAGAGAGAGAGAGAGACATACATATTTTCATAACTCCCCTACATATAATTCCATCAATTAGAACATTACTTTAATCTGATGAAGTCCTTTTAGAGGGATTGAAACACATTAGGCTGCATTTTTACACATTATTTTGATATGTAGAAATTTATACAGCATTCTCATGTGCGTGAGAGAGAGAGAGAGAAAAAAAAAAGATATTAATAATATGAGTGAGTGTTAAAAAAAACTCTCAGGCCACACAAGCAAGGATAGAAAAAAAATTAAATCTGGTATTTGCTTAGATTTGAGAAATGTTTCAAAGCAAGATCTTTTCAGCAACATTTTGTGAGGAGATTAAACAGATTTTATCAGTTTAAACGGAGACACATAAAATTATTTTTTAAAACATATATTAAATTTAATAAAGCATTAAAATAAACTCAGATTTGTGAATGCAGAGATTAAATTCCGTTGTTTTTTTTTTTTAAATATCAGAGAATAAGGTAACTGAAAGAGTCAACATATGTTATGCTCCAAGCTCCTCAGGAAAATCATGGGAATGAACACCATCTGAGAAAGAATCTTGTTACTTTCAGAGAAGAAGGGTCATAAGGTTGCAAAATTTGACCACATGATTGTCCAATGTGATAATGGTCTAAGTAAGGCAGTGTTTCTTAAACTTTTTTTGTTTTGTTTTTTACTTCAGGGCACACTTGTAGAATAACTAAAACTCTGGGATGCACTTTAAATTTTTAAAAGGAAAAATTATTCATGAAATTTGAAAATAGGAAAATAATAAAGAAGTCTCCCGAAATAAACATTTATTTTTAAGATATGACATCTTGTGTCTCAAGCTTTTTAAAAATAAAGATTTTTTTTTTTTAACTATAAAAAAGAATTCATAAATTACTTTTTTGTTAACTGTGGGTGTTTCTGGATACCTTTCAGGGAACAATAGTGTGCACAGACCCACTGGTTGAAAAATGCTAGTATTTGGTGGTTTTCAGTTCAGTGAGAAAAAACAAAAAAGATCAGATAAACTAACTGATACAAGATAAACCCTCAGAATGGACAGCATAAAAGGAACAATCTACTCCATATAGATACAGTTTAAACATTCCCCAGACAGATATTTGAAGAAGGAAAGAGGGTACAAATGTCAAAAATGTTGTGATTAACCAAGATGAAGACATTGATGGGAATAGACCAATGTACAAGAGGCAAAGTTCATGGCCAGACCCAAAAAGTAAAAAAAAAAAAACAACAAATATTGTGATCTTTGATCAGATTTTGTAAAGTTTTGTGCTGGAAATTTTTAATCACTCATGCACACACAACAAACTAGATCAGGTGAGATCAATAATAAAATCTTACCATACTTTAGGGTAGAATAACGCATGTATAAGCAGATTCAAATATAAACAAACACCACTAGTTCTGAGAAATGGGCACAAATCCAAAGACCATTTACAAGTCATTTAATCAACATTATATCTGTCTATATCTGAGATAAGGTATTATAATTACTTACATTATTCAGACTGTTATCCTCATCTTCATTGCCATATTCACAGCATGAATATGGCAATGAAGATGAGGATAACAGTTCGAATAACATAAGTAATCAACACTATGTTCAGATGATGTAGTTTTGTAAATTCCTACATGTGGATTTGGTTTAGTCATAAATGTAAATTCCTACATGTGGATTTGGTTTGGTGACATATCAACCTCTACTGATTATTTAATGCCAGAATATTTCGTACACAATTTTATTTTGAGATAATAATGGTTTACTGATACAAATTTTACTGATAGCTTGAGGGAGAGAAGACATGGATTCATATGTTTCCCAAAGGTATTTGCACATAATTGAATAGAACGAACGTGGAGAATATTTTTATGAAACTTAATATTTTTATATCTAAGATATTTAAAGTGTCCTTTAGTATGTACTTCTAATTTCCTAACTCCATTACACAATAATTTTTTTTTTTCAATATTTCATTCATTTTATAAAGTTTCAACAAGTTTTAAATTTGCTTATTTTATTTTACCATACAACAATAGCACTAACTTGCAAATGTAATAAGATTTTATTTAACATACAAATTTGAATGAAACACATGCCTTAAAAAATTGCAAAGCATCTAACATCCTCTAAATTGATCCATTTTTACAAAGTTATTAATGCCTTGAATAGGGAGTATTATGTAATAGGATAATAAAAGCTTGTGCAAAAAAAAATAAATAAATAAATAAATAAAATAACTTTAATATCGTTATATAGGAATAAAATGTCGCTGCCAACACTTGAGTTTGAACATGGATTGCCAAAGAGTAAGCACAGTTGACCTCATCATAAAACAATTAAATCACGAGTAAAGGAAAAATATATATGGGAATTAGCAGCGTTTGACCGAGTATTCATCGAAGGCGTTACTATTATTGTATCACATTGATACAAAGTCTCTCCTACAAATGGGCATTATAAAAAATATACAATGTGCAATGGATCAATTGTTGTCTAAATTACACAAAAATGAAAATAATACCAACATCTCAGTTTAACAAATATATTTACCAAAATTACACAACATCTTGAAATACTAAAAAGTAAATCTATTCAATAAAATTGCCATTGGCTTCAACCACAGCCTCTAGACGACATCTGAATCTCTTGCAAATATTCTGCAAGTTCTCCCTATTTAAGTTAGTGAATGCTGCCATAATCCTTGCCTTCAGTTCATCTTTGGTGTTACAAGGAGTTGGTCTCTTGCTCCACTGAGCCCCACAGACAATAATCAAGGGGGTTGCAGTCTGGAGAGTTATGTGGCCAGATGTAAGTGGTGATGTGGTTGCAAAAATAGTCTGACAACCATGACTGGGTTCTCATGCTTGTGTGGCATGATGCAGAGTCCTGTTGCCAGACGGAGGGTCTTCCAGCAGCCACCTTCTTGACCCAGGGCAACACTGCTTCCTCAAGGTACTTGATGTAGGCCTCAGTGTTGAGTAGAGGCATAACATCACCATCACTAGTGATCATTCACAACACCTTCGTAATCACCATTAGACTCATCCAACTCTTTTCGATTCCTCTTCACTGTCTTCAGATGGACACCCACTCTGAAATGTTCATATTGGAGCTTCTGATGCAAGCAGCCAAGCAGTACAGCATGCAGTTTACAAATTTTGCGTAATGATACTCTTTCTCTCAGACAGTGCATAACTGACCCTACTAATATACTAGGCAGTCGACAAAATCAAAAACAAACAACATGCATGAAATTAAAAATATAAAATGGCGACAATTTACCCATTGCACTCCATATAATGATAAATGAAAGCAGAAATAAAGACAGTACGAACAATATTCTATATAATGCTTCTAAATTTCAAATACAGTGTTTAGTTAAACTTTTCCTGAAGGTTTACCAGATTGACAAGCACCAGATGATGGCTGGAAGGGACAACAGTTGAAACCTTGTAATAATAGCAACAAAAAAGTTGAATAATAATTTGAGTGTAAATAATTTAAACAAATTATGGCAAGCAATGAAAATTGGATATTTTATAACAATGTGAACATAAGATCATTTGGCAAGTAAAATAATCCACCCACTAATAACCTGTAGAGAGCACTGACCTGCCTTGTAAGCAGAGAATATATATTAAACAAAAACGAAACATAGGCAAATCACTTCACCTAATATAAACACTTATCAGGTAAGCAACATGGGAGAAATCAGTTTGGTACCATAAGATTATGTCAGTCAGTCAGTCACACAAAAGAGTAAGGATTGGAAGCTACTGGACATCATTAATACAATTGCTGGTTAATCCCTGCTGCAGACGCCTGTGCAGGTACATTAATGTTTCAACAACCTGCAGAGCCAACTTATGGTTTATACTGTGACAATGCTGAGTGAATCTTAGTATTTTTTTTTCTTGCAATAATGTTCACCCTGCCCAAGAGCCACCACTCTAAGCAAGGTCATAATGCCACCAAAACACAAGGGGTCAACAGAAGTGAAAGAGAAGGAAAAGATTTTTAAAGGAACCAGTAGCCCAATCCTAATCCTCAAAAAAGACACTGCAGAATGTGAATTGAGCTAAGTAACTACCTTGCTCAGTTTACTTGCCATGCCTCTCTAATGTTCAATTACCATTTGGTTTAAGCATCATGACAGTTTCCTGCAAGAGACAATCTTCAACAATGAAGACTTGGCTAAAAAACACATTTAAAGAATTCTTGAGTTCCAGGATTCTAAAATTCTGTTACTTTTGCTGGTAACAGAGAATTTTATAACCTTGTTTATTATTGGCAACAATATGTAAATTCTAATGATTTATATTTCAATTCAGAATCTGTACTGTAACTATATACTATATGGCTTATGGCCATTTTATGTTGAAATACTGGTTCTCATCTAATCACCTTGCCATAGTTAAGCCACATTGAGCCTAATCATTAACTAGATGGGTGACCACTTGGGGATACTAAGTACTATAAGCTTGGATGTGCAGGTAGTGTGATAGATAACAGCTCAAAATAAGGAAACTCGGCAGAGTTCCAATTCCAGTTGGATTTGTTACATTCACTTACACACAAATACCCTTAGGAAAGGTATGAATCCATCTCTTTTCTCCTCCAGCTATGGATTAAATAGCAGGCAAACTGGGTCCTATGGCAGTGATTGGCAATAAGTTTACCATAGAAAGTAGCTGCAGCCTACTGCAGGAATTCTTCTGCCAATCATGAATCAAAAAAGACATGATCACCTAAACAGGTCACATCCACCCATATCAGCAACACATTGGTAGGGTAATGGCTCATTCCTCCTCACGAACTACAAAAATAGTGGGATCTAGGGAAGGCCTGTGCTCAACAAAAACCTTCACAGGCTGAGCAAAAGATTACAACTATAAAAAAAAAAAAAAATGCTCTCAAAATAAAAATTTCAAAATCCAGTTACTTGACTTTAGTAAGACCTAAGATTATTTGTAATAATGGTGTTATAGCGAAGAGTAAGAGTATTCCAAATTAAAACATGCTGAAGTTAGTACAGGGTAAAAATATATGAATAGTTATTTATTTTCCTTCTTTTTTTATGGGTGAGGAGAGATGGGAAAACTGTTTTGTGACAGACTTTGAAGTGGGGAAAGGCCACCTTAAAAAATCAGCTAGAGTTAAAACTTTGAAAAAGAAAAGTTTCTTAACTTTTCTAATTTTAGATTCAATATCAAAAATTACACACAGAGAATAAGTTTAGTATTGCAGTCAATGCTGAATTTACTTACAGGCTTAGGGCCCCAAAATCTAGGGATCCTCCAGCCAAAGTGTATAATATTTTTAACACTGTTTTCATAATGCATTATAGAATCTAAACAACCCTTCAGTAATTTTCAACCCCAGTCATCAACATCTTCAGCTTTACTCAAATTCTTTAATTTAAAACTCTTCCATTTTCCTCTACTTGTAAGAATGGGGGATTTTGAAGCAGCCTCACAAGTGAAATAGCCTAGGGCCTCTCTTCATTTAAATCCAGCCCTAATTGCAGCCCATCAAGAAATGACTGGGGCACCTCAGCATGATGTAATGGTTAACAAGCTTGTCTTACTAGAACAATTATGACTGGGTAGTGAGTTTGATCCTCACTGGATTCCCCATACTTTCGGCCTTGTGCCACATCAAAGCCTCACTTAAAAAATTACCATTGTGGGCACCGCAACATGGTGTAATGGATAGCAAGCTTGTCTCGCTATAACAATTACAACTGGATAGTGAGTTCAATCCTCACTGGGTACCCCATATAAGCGATGCTTAGAAAAATCACCATAAAGTTATGACTTCAATCCTCATTGAGTATTTCAAACTAGCAGCCACATGTCAAACTAAACTAAGTTTATTAAAAATCCTAAAAATCTAACAAGCTTGCCACACATAAAGAAGTTATTTTCCTTCAGGATGTCTGCGAAAATGGCTCACCACAGATTCCTTACCTCTAATATCTGAATTACCATGCCTTGTTAGGAAAGATAGTGGAATGGTTTCTGGTTGCCACCTTTAGTTTAGCATTCAGAGTTTTCATTCACAGACTGGCTGCCACCCAAGTCAAAAAAGCCAAGTCTAACCTACTTTTTAACCCATATTTGGGGAGAAGAGAAACATTCATGCCTTTCCCAGTGGCATTTGTGCAAAAGTGAACACAATAGACTAGTCCAGAATTTGAACTGTTTGCCAATTCCACTTTCTGCACATCTAGCCTTGCATAACATTCCTAATTCAAATCTACAATGTATTTGATCCTCACTAGATGCCTCAACACTTGTAATGCACATGTGCTGCATTAAGCTTAGTAAATAAATATAACTGTAGAGACAATCCAGTGTTTGTGTGTAAATATTATATACAAAAACTAGGCTAATATTACTTAAACCAAACATCTTTACAAATTGCATTAAGTACTTTAAATACTACTTAAGAGAAAAAAAACTATAATCTACTTTTTAGTAGATGTGACTTTATTAATGTTTTTGTTTTACAATATAAACAGTTCCAAATATAAACTAAGTTAATCTCATAAAACACTAATAGAAAAAATAAAATAAAATAAATAGTTCAACCCTTTGAATTTGGTCATCTTCCAGTTAAGTATCTGTCACAATTTCCATACTATACTAATACTATACCTTACTACATTGCTTTACCTAGCCTCATATCCTGACCTTATTACATGTACCTTAAGGATGTAGGCAATTGTGTCTTTCTACAGCTTCCTTTTTATTAGCTGTGAATTACAATGCCTTCTTGCAAGAGTATAGTGGTTTCCCATTGCCTTCACCATTGTTTAGAATTCAGATATTTCCTTTTCTTAGACAGATTGCTACCCAAGGCTTGAAAGCAGGTCATAAAAAACAAAAAAAAAAAACAATGATTGATTTTCTTTTTAACGGGATCGAGTAGTTATAATACAAATAAAATTATTACATATTGGACTATTACTATTTTTCGTTTTATTACCAATGCAAGAAGATTTTCAGATCAAATTACAGGTTAACTAGTTCTATTATATTGTAAATTTTATTGATATAAATGTTGAATTATTTCAGTTCTTATGATTGCAAAAACAAATATAGGACCAAAATATGAAGTAAAGTAAAACAGTCTGTTATTTCAGATGCTAAACTGAAAAAAATATCCTTGAATATTTTAAAAAGGTGTATATAACAACCGTACATTTCAATTTTTGAAACTTTTAAGAAGAGTAATATTAATTTACATTGTTGTTATAAAGTAAAAATTAATTATGTTTTAACTGTCCAATGATTCTAGATACTTGAGAGTGATTGAAGGTAATAATGGCAAATTAATGACTAAAAAGGTGAATGATTTAAAATGGCAAAATATTCCTGTTATATAGGAATAACGTGCTGACACTGCTGGCACTAGAGTTTGAACACAGATCACCAAAGAGCAAACACAGGCAATCCCATTTTGAATAAGTACATCACATAATGGTAAAAATAATGTATATATGGGAATTAGTGTGGCGTGTAAGTGATCACTATAAGGATCACTATTCGGTGGTTACTATTCGAACGAGTATTATTGAGCAAGTACTCTTATCTTAGTGTGAGTGTTATTCGAGAGAATCTGACACCACTATTGTTCAACGGTGTTACTATAGTTATATCTGTGATTGCAAAGTCTCTACTACAATAAGCATTACAAGAAAGTAACAAATATTCAACATTACAAAAGTGACAATAAGAGTTCATTGACATCACAAAAATTCCAGCGTGGACCACACCGAAGTTTGTGATATCACAGAAACAGGTTAAGATGTCAGTATCTAGCTGCCTATGCAAATTTGAAACACCCTAATCTTTCAGTAACTCATTTTAAAAAAACTTTCACATTCCAGTTTAGTATTTTTTGTTTAATAAAGTTATTTGGTTCTTGCAATAACTTGTTTGTTCATTACTGTGAACGGCTTTCTGAAGAAATCCTTTGACACTTGTCACATCAACCATCATCAGTGGTCAGGCCTAAACTGAACACAATCTGGCAGACCTGGCAACTTATGGAGCCAGCTACTCCAAGAATGAATGCAAGGCTGACCTAAAGGATAAAACAGTTTCAACAGTCTAACTAACCCCAGACCAAACAATCCACTCCAGCTGGAACTGCCCCAGCCACCAGCAAGCCTACAGCAAATATGAAGAAATCCCTTAAATTTTTTTTCTCAAAGCCAGGCCTAGAGAAATGTGAATGGTTGTAAATTTTTTGCATGTTCCCATTATGTCACACACATTTCAGCACGGACTACAATACTCAATTTGTACCCATTTACAACATAACGATTGTAGAGTCTAAATGACTGTTGTAGAACACTAAATTACCTCCCCTATATTTATTTAAGTAGCCTCATATTCTAAGCTATTCTTTATAATTGAAGTCATGCACCCAAAATGAAAAAAAAAAAAAAATGAGATGTATTGTAGTTTTGCACATGTAACTTCAAAACACCATATATTTTCATTCCATGTATTAAAATTTGTATTATGACATTTAAATTGAACGTTCTGGAAACTATTACGATTTCAATAAACAAAAACAACACCAACCAAAAGAAAAGCCTTTTCTTTTGGTGGTTGTTGTTTTCTGAAAAGGTGTTTTTAATGAGAGTTAAAAAAAAAAAAATATTAATTAAAATTAAAAATTAATCAGGGTCTGAATGAATCTGTGGGGATTCGTTTCTAAAAATGATAAATTTACATTGTCATATTTTTTTACTACTTACAATGATTCCACATAAACTTTTTTTTTTTTTTTTTACAACAGAATAATTGTATTAATTTTTATTTTTTTAAGCATATTGCCGATTTTTTTTACCGCTCTCTAAACAATTATTTTAGAGAACAAACACTGAATTACTTCCCCCAACGTTTAACTAGAGCCTCATATTCGAAGCTCTCCTTTATTTGAAGTCATGCACCCGAAATAAATTAAAAAAGGAAAAAATGAGACGTTATTTATAGTTTTGCACCCGCAACTTCAAAACATTATACACCCCGTGAATTTATAATTGATAAATTGAACGTTTGAAAAGTTATGGTTACAATAAAAAAAAATTAACATAAAAAGGAAAAAGCTAAAGGTGTTTTCTGAAAACACCTTTAGCTTTTTTTTTTTATGTTAATTTTTTTTTTTTTTTTTTATTAATCATTTTTGGTCAAACCGTCACGGATTTGCTTATTATTATTGGTTTTTGAATTTTTATTAAATTGAAAACAGTTTTCAATTTAATAAAAATTCAAAAACCAATAATAAGCAAATCCGTGACGGTTTGATACCAAAAAAAATGATTAAAAAAAAAAAAAAAAAAAGTTACAGTTTTTGATTCCATCTAAAAACTCTCTGCAAAATAATCATCTATATCACGATTTATTTGGTCGATACACTTTTTTTTTTTTCGTTGTCACAAAGTATCCATGTGATTTATTGAGGGTGCAAAAATAGCAACAACGACGAAATAATTCAATTTCTGTGACCAGTCTCAATTTTCTTTTTCTTTTTTTTTAAAGAAAAATACCATTTAAAAATATAATTTACTTTCGGCTTTGTAATGAAACCGGATAACGTAGAATTAAGTAGATTATTTATTATAAATAAAAAAAAATCTACTTAATTTATAGATAGATAAATGATTTTTTTCCTTTCCAACAGATTTAATTTGTTAATGAACTTTGAATAAATTACATAGCATTTTTTATTTAAATTTCTGATGACTTTTTTTAAATTCTAAGGAGCAGTTAGAATATGAGGTGGGTTAAAAAAATTCTTATATTCAGTGCTTGTTATACGAAAAATCATTGTTTCGAACGATAAATAAATATTTTGCATGAAAAACACTTTATTTAATTTCCAGATTTAAAAAAAAAAATAATTTAAAAGATTACAATTAATAAGATGTTTAATATAAAACGAAAAACTTTCACATTTTTTTTCCCTTGGGGTGGGTAATGAAACAAAAATAATGAAAAACATCAAATATAAAAGAAGCAAAAATAATTAATTAAACGATAATAGATAAGAAACGAAAATGATAGTGAAAATAGGAAAATGAATTACGTCTAAAAAGAAAAATTATTACCTGTCAAAAATATTTAAATTTCATGCATTGTAATTAAAAACTAAAACGGTAAAAACAATATTTATTTTAGAAATATTTTGTTTAAAATCAGTCTTTTCTTTTTAATTTAGCATTTACTGTCTAAAATGTACTAAAAGACTTTTGGTCAAAGCTAGAATTTCATATTGTAATTTTATTTTTTTTTAAAAGACAACATAATCATTCAATTTAAAGAAAAAGAAAAGTTTCAAGGTGGAAATGTAAAATCGAGATCATGTGCATTTTCAAACCACAACAAAATTCTAGACATTGCTTTTCTACTTACCCAGTTTAATTTTTTTGTTTAACAAGCCAAACAATTCTTGCTAGATTTTTAAATTTAAAAAGCAAAAACAGAAAATATCAATATTTTAAAATAGAAGTAAAGATATTTTTTTCTTTTTTTGAACATGCTTCGTCTTACTAACCTGAAGTTGTAAACAAAAATAATAGGAAAATCCACGGAGAGTAAAAAAAAAAAAAAGTTAACCAGTTGTTTCTCTGTGTATATTCCCCCCTCCCCTTTTTTCGGGGGGGGACTTCAATTTTTATAACTTCCTTTTCAATTCAAAGAATTTCTACATTCAACTTGCAAATTAATTTAACTATTTCTAAAAACTGTTCTTTTTTTTTCTTCACAAAAATCCTTTTCACGTCAATACGGTTTTTTTTTTCATCCGTTCTCCGGGTTTTGTTTGTTTGTGGTTATTTTTATTTTATTTTTTTTTAACCCTACACCCAGGCCTTTAAATTCGAGGGAAATGGGAGTAAAAACATAACAACAATAAAAATCAAATAGTTTCTAAATTTTTTGATTTCTTTTCCTTTTTTTTTTTTTAAATCTTTTTGTTTTGTTTTTCTTTTACCTTTCTTTTTTTATTGCTATTTTTTTTACACCGGAACTTAGAGCAGAAAAGGAAGTTATGCCTGGGAAATACGCATGCGCATTTTAACTACCTGTACATAAACCGAAACATGACCGGATGTTTGAAAAGCGGAAATATGATACATGGGAAAAGAGCTTTATTTATTTTTTTTTTTTAAGCAGCGAAAGTGAGGCTTGGTAGTCAAGCTAGTTATTTCACGAGATGTTTTTTTTGTTTCTCATTTATCTTCATTTAGTAGTGTTCGAAACGTTTTTCTTCATATATCAAATTATTCAAATAAAAACCTCATGTTCTGAAACACTGACAAAGAAAAGAGAATTTATAAACTTTGCCTCTCATATTCTGAGCATACTTTTTGAAAAAAATAAAAGTTTTATTTTTTTCAAAAAGTATTTTATTATAAAACGAACCTTTTATTTTTCCATAAAAAGGCAATATGAAGCCAGTAAAAATAAATCGTATATTGATTTTCGTTCAATAGTTTTTTAATAATTTTAAATTTCATAATTATACTCCTAATTTTTAATTATAATATATATTGTGCTAATTTCACTTGACTTATGACTATTTGTGACAGTGAAAGTTGTCAGTTTTTTTAGACCATTATGAAATGGACAAAGTTCGACAATTATTTTCAGACATTTTTATGTTTATACATTCTTCTTATATAGATACAGATATTTAAGTAAATGCTCTGTTTATAAACAGTATTAATAACATTTAACAGCCTGAATGTGTGAGAAATTTTCATAGAAAATATTCGTCCTCCAACAGAAATCAAACCTGTATCCTATATGGAACCATCGTATATAGCCTGATGTGCCATAACAAATTGAGCCACAGAGGATCGTTCGGTTAGCAAAGTCGATTTTACTGCTTTTAAACTACAATCTTGCATGAATCTCTCACGTACATTCATATCTGCTCAATGCATAGCCAAATGTAAACAAATGACATCACACATTATGAAATTGACGACAATTATTTTAAGACATTTTTATATTTATACATTCTTTTTATAGATACAAATATTTAAGTAACTGCTCTGTTTATAATAAACAGTATTAATAACATTTACCAGCCTGAATGTCAGACAATGCTATTATATACATAAAAATGTCTTAATATATATATATATCTATATATATATATATATATATAAAGGGCAGTTGTCTCTGTGTGTGTGTGTGTGTGTGTGTGTGTGTGTGTGTGTGTGTGTATGTTTGTCCAGCTAAAAAATAACAACTACAGTCATTATGACAAAGTAAATATGTATATAGACTCATAGACCCAAGCCAGCTTTTTGTAAAAAAAAATACCATCATATGATTTGTATTTATGAAGATATTTTAAAATGTATTAGAATGCATTTGAAATTCTCAGAATTAAAAAATAAAAACAAACAGTAAGAATTCCTATTCTTGAATTGGATTCGTTTTTTTTTTACTTTTTTACTCTATCCAAGTATGTATTTTTAAAATTTCTATTCTCTTGAATTTATTTTCACATCTGTAGTAGATAAAAGCATAACTTTAAAAAAATGAATATTAAAACAATAAAATAAATTTAAAAGAAGAAGAATATTAAATACAATTATTTGACAAAAAGTTTAATATTTACTTATTCAAATATTTGAGTGTGTGTGTGTGTGTCCAGCTACAAAATAAATATACAGATAAATCATCAATGGACTTCAGATGCAACGAATAAAATCTGCAGGCAAAATACTTCCAAATCATCTACAATGTATTTCAAAAATTGCAGACTTAGCAGAGCAAGTCGTATTCATTTGTCGGAGTTAGCTCCTCCTTTGCTCCTTAAACCAGAAGAAAACAGATCATTTCGACCTTGACCTTTCGGTTGTGCTCCATACACGCTGTTAACCTGAGGTAGAGACTAGCAAGTTATCTTTTCAGTTTAGTTATATTACGAACCTAGTTGTAATATACTTCTAGGCATTTTTAGGTCTTGGTTTTCTTTTAGCTAAGCTCCACTCATTTTTATAGATAGACTTTACTGTGTTAGCCTACCCTTTCTCTTGCTAGTCTCCCTTACCACAAGACAGTGACTTCTCGCTAAATTTAATGTCGGCGACTGAAACGGTCGGTGTACGCAGTCTCCTGGCCTTAGTGGCCAGGACATCGACCCAGGCTGCGTATTAAGTTACACTCCCATTTTTTTTTTTGTCTGCCAACTTGACAATAGTTGGAAACTTTCCTACTCTCTCTACTTCGCTTCTTACTTCTGGTTCCTTGCCAATTCTCGGCATTCCGTCCCTACTGGCTGTCTGCACGTTGTCCATAACCTTTCCCGTCCACTACGTTTGTAATTATTACGGGAGGTTACTAATATCGGACACGACCGGCAGACACGTAACGCCTGCACTGGACATGTGACATGCCTGAACACCATTGCAACGCCAGCACCTCTTTCCTTCCCAACATGTCAAGTTGGCATCCCAGAAACGACCAACATCAACTTCAACTGCAAACGACCAACATCAACTTCAACTGCAAACGATCAACATCAAATTCAACTGCAAACAACCAACATCAACCTCAAACTACAATGACCAGCAGCAATTATCTGCAACGACCAACATCAACTTCAACTGCAACGACCAACTGCAACGACCAACAGCGATCATCTGCATGACCAGCAGTGATCACCTGTAACAACCAACCTCAACCATCAATGCCTGCACCAGAACATCTGCATCTCTACCGTTCTGACTACCTTTATTTCTTTATTACTTTTCTAGAATAAATTAGCTTATATCTTATATATCCTCGTTCTGTCATCTATGTTGTTTCACCTTGTCAGATTTAACGTCTTTGAAAAATGTTAGCAGGCCTCTTGTGACCTCATCACCCTCTTGTGATACGGGGGCGCTCGAGGGGTCCGCTACAAGTTCTTAAAGGGATGGGCCTTTCAATTGTAAAAAAAGACGGAAAGTACGATACATTAATGCGTACATGAGAAAGTAGCTATGAGAAATCTATTATTTTTGTTATTTTTCTTAATACATGTATATTAAATATATATTTATTTATGCCATATATACATGTTTATAGTATTTACATTATGATCATAACTACTGGTAGAGAACTTTCAGAAGGAAATTAACAGGAGATAACTGATAACTGACTTCCATTAAATATGGCACATGGAACTAGAACAGTCTACTCCAGTGAGGAAAATAAAGGGTTCAGTTTGACATTCCAACCACCTGAAGAAGGCCAGAGTGTACAACAGCTGAAACGTTGTAATAAATATGGTGACAATGATAAAGACAATAGTCCGAATAATGTAGATAATGTACATAATACCTCATCTCAGAAATATAAACAGATATTGATAGTTAAATTCATAAAATTCAACATGATTAATGGTGACCATAAGTCATGTCTGTCTCTCCTAATTTTTATTTAACTAAAGTTTTTTTCTTTTCAAATATAAATATTACTTTAAATTTAAATATTTGCTTTTCAAAACTAAATTCTCAATGTACCTTGCTTGCTTCTACTCTCTTTCAAAATAGTAATTAAATTCATATACAGAGAAATGTTTGCTAACATAATGTTTAAAAGTGAAACTTTATTTACTTGAAAAAAAATCAAAATTCCCTTCCAAAATAAATAGTAAATAATTATTTTTTTCAAAGAAGTAAGGCTCGCTATAGATTTTGTTTAAAAAATTATTAACTTAAATTTTTAAATATATCTTAATTTAAGGTTATTTACTTTTTATTAATAATAATTTGAAAAAAAGGTTAATGAACTTTTATCTAAGCTTGATTTGTTTGAAAGTAACATTAACAAAGTATTTATATTAGTATTTAAATCGAAAAATAAAGTGTCTTTTTGAATAAAAATATGGGGATGCTCAGCCCCCTAAGATACTCTTCTTTGAGCATGGTATTTATAGTGCTGTATTTTCCTAAATTTTGTTATTTTGTAACAAACCAAAAAAACAATGAAGTTTATTTTTTAAAGATTGAATAAAAAATTATTTTTCATAAGATGGCTGAAAAATATCAATAAATTGTCAATAATAAACTATTATTCATAGATCTTCCGAGCAATGCTGGGTATCCCCGCTAGTATACACACACACACACATATACATATATATATATATATATACAAGATGACTTGTGACTTTGTGCTAGCACAGCTGTTCGATGATTGCCCAAATGTTCCGTCTACCCAATTTCACTCACAAGGCTTGGGTCAACCATGGTATGGTTTTCAGGCCCTTTCCATGCTGGGATCATCCCCCTCCAGAGTGATAATATCAGGCAGTCTCTTTCCTGACAAATCAACCATGGTGCGATTCAAACCTGGGTCTCATGGTCAGAAAGCCAACGTTCTAACCACTCGGCCATGTGTTGTTTTAAAGAATGTTGCTGCAAAACTAAAATTTTAAACCTCTGATGTTAACTGTTTACTACAAAATCCAAATCAATTAAAAAAGCCACTCTTGGCCTTTTGGTTGTAAAGCAAAAATTTTCAGTAGCTTGTCCTATCAGACAGAACTTCCTCATTATATTTAAATTAATAGGGCCAGGAAAAAGGCAAATAAAATTTTGGACTGTTGCTATGAAAAAGCAACAGAGAAAATATGTAATATTTTCATGTAAAATAAGTTATGTTTTTAATAGGGTTTGTCAGTGGTTAGAAATGTATGCAAGCATTACTGATAGAATACAGCTATTATATATATAATGTAAATGCACTGCTAATGATTTTATTATAGGAATGCACTGAAAATCAGTAAAGAAGATATTTTCATTAGTAGGATTCGAACCTGCATCACCTTTTACAGACGGAACTGTCGTTTGACCCAACTTACTTTTGACCACCCAGCTACAAAGGCCTTCATAATCATGATTCATAATTACAGGACACAGGATACTGATTGATTATGAAGCTCTTTGTAGCAAAGTGGTCAAAAGCACATCAGATCAAATGAGTTTCTTCTGCAGAGGCGGATGCAGGTTCAAATCCTGCTGGATGTTGCATTTTTTCTTTAATAATATTTCTCGAAGGTTCAGGCCGATAAATGAAATAAAATACTTTTTAAAATAATTGAAGCATCTACTCAAATATGGCTATCAAATAAAAGTAATGTTTAAAGTAATATGTATACAGGATGTCTCTTTACAATTTAAAAATCTATTACAGAAGCAAATGAACAGACAAATATATGGAAATTGTTACAAAATGGGGAATAGATATTAAAGTATTTTTAACTAATTTAATCCACTTCTATATGGGCACCATTAGTTGCACAAAGCACATCAAGATGATACTTGATTTCTTGCCATGTTCACTGTAGCATAGCCTCATCAATGCTGCCAATGGCATCTAAAGCAATATTTTGCTTTAGATCAGTCATGTCCCGTATCTTTGTTCAATATACAAAATATTTAACATAACTCCATAGAAAGAAATTCTGTAGTTTTGTTGAGTTTGAGTATCCAAATTTGTTTCAATAAACCATGACACACATTGTGATTTTCTTAAGGAGTAGGGGTTTTAGGGGTTCATTTAACAGTACCGCTTTCTCCAATAGGATATCTGAAATATTCAAATGCAATGTGAGCACATAGAACAAATCTGATTAAGATATCTCATTAATTGCCTTTGTAGTATATTTTTTAAATTGTAAAGAGACTTTATAGAGACCCTATATATATATATATATATATATATATATATATATATATATATATATAATATAATATAATATAATATAATATAATATAATATAATGTAATATAAAAGGCTCAAACACTAATATTCCATGGTTATAATTTATTACATTGGAATCGTAATCACGATCCAATTCATCAGACCTACAAGTTCAAAAAGAAATTGGAAACTATAACTCCGGATACATTTATATAAAGCTTCATCAGAGACTGAGTTACAGAGAAAAAGAAAGAAATTCTGGTATTTTTACTTTTGTGTTGTTTGATTTTCATTGGTCATGTTCATGTATTATGTGTATCCAACACTTTTAAACCAACATTAGTATAATTTCTTAACAATTTGGATGCAGGCAAATTATATTGATGTTGGTTTAAATAAGTCGATGGCACATGATATATAATTAACTAATGAAAATCAAGCAACACAAAAGCAAAAATATCAGAATTTCTTTCTTTTTCTCCATATCTCAGTCTTTGATGAAGCTTTAATAAAAGTGAAACATGTTAGATTGATAAACTTTTTTATCATCCTGTCAGATTCTGATCTATATTTGATCCTATTTCATATCGATGATCAATATAATAAAGAAATATCCAAATGTTGGACAGGTTTTGTCTTTATTTTCTTTTGACACTAACTTGGAAAGTCTCATGATAAAACATAATAGACATTAGTTGTCAGTTATATTTAACAATATATGTTTGAACAATGATCTGCTACCCCTATACACTAAATTCAAGTTATGCAATGCTGCAGCATTAAATGATCCCAACACCAAGAAATTTTAATGGAACCTCATCGAACAACAAATAAACACATCAACACAAGCATTACAACAGCTCAACACTGAAATTGTATGTATTAAAGAAATCTTACAATCTTCTACCACCACTGAACAATTCAAGGAAATATTGGCTTTATTACATAATACAACACAAAAGGGGTGAATCTCATAAAAAAGTCATCCAAAAAAAGCTAAACAAATTATATAATGGAAAATACTTCTACCAAACATCAATGACAGTTTCATTATCCAATTACCAATTCACCCCGAATGAAATGGAATTTCCTTAATTCAAATTTTCATGTTGCACAGAAACCTAATCTAATGTTTAAAAACAAGCAAATTGAAACTTTATACCAACAAATACTTCTATTGCAAGAAAACCATATTACTACACAGGTAGGTTTAAAAGATTTACTTCAAGCTGAATCTATTAAACACTCATACCATAAATATCTAAATGGGATTATAAACACTCCTTTAATAAAAGCAGCTAACAACTAAAAATAACAAAAGGATTGTTATCCAACAAGTTGATAAAACTAATACTTTTATTATTTGAAACAAACATGAGTACCACTCAAAATTACAGGCCATTTTGAACGATCACAATAAATTTAAAAAGTTAACTAATAACACCACCTTCCAACTTAAAAACCATATCAATAAACTTATTACTGCTAACAATGCTGCAACAGGATCCTATAAACTTCAAAAGATTATAGGTGACTATGGAAAAGCAAAAATCCATAAAAAAGATCATCCCCTCCAACCTATCATTTCACAAACACATACACCAGTATATTACCTTTCAAAAACCCTTAACAAATTAATTACTCCATACCTCCCAAGTAAATATTGTATTAACTCCACAAATAAATTTGTTCAAATTCTTTATACTGTAAAACCAAACAACCAAATAATAGCATCTTTGGATGTACAAAATTTATTTACTAATGTCCCTGTCCATGAAATGATTGACATCATTATCTGTGATGTATACAATCACACTTTATCACCCATTAATATTAAACCCACTATTTTTAAAAAATTATTATCAGCATGTACCACTCAAATATCTTTTCATGAGCCCCTAGGCAATATTTATACTCAGTATCATGATGGGATCCCCTTTAGGCCCCCTTTTTTCTAATTATTATATGGCATATTTAGAAAATAAAATACTTAATGATACTAATAAAATTCCATTCTTTGATGTACTTATTGATTCCAGCACACATAAATTCACTACTTCTCCATATAGGAAACCCACTAGGATTAACTTGTGTCTTCTTAATTATAATTACTTTTTATAATAAATTAGCTGTTATAAAAAAAATTAATCCAACACATACAAATGATATCTTCTTCCAAAACGATATTCTATAAACAATTACATAATAATTGGGTAGGGTATCTATTTTCAAGCCTTGAAATAGATACCCTACCCAACCTTAGCAAAACCTCTCAGAGGATGATGAATCTATTGATAAGAATTAACTCCCTGACCACTTAAAGAAGGAAAAAGGTCTAGCCACTCCCACAATAACAAATTCTGTAACGGACCGTGCCTAAAAATACACGTAAACCGAGAGATAGCTTATTCCTAAAATTTCGCTTGAAGATGAAATGGGACTAGACACCACAATCCAACTTAATTTTATTAATTATTTGGATGATTTCAGCTCTCGTTTTTGAAACATGAGAACTCTTATGTAGCGAAGGAATCATATTTTTAAACAAAAAATATTATTATAATATAAGCTCTACTTCTGTATGGAGCACTGTCTTCTTAAAAATAAAAACAAAAATACTAAGGAACCCCGGATTATGCACCCAACGTGTTCTTTTCTATTTTCTGCATACCTGCACAAGGATATATATATATATATATATAAATATATTGGCTTTTTTTTCTTTTTTATACATATATACGTGTGTGTGTGTGTGTATAAATACTATATGTGTGTGTGTGTGTGTGAGAGAGAGAGAGAGAGAGTGGGAAGAGAGCATATGTGACACTACCTGTATTGTTTTATGCTTTTCAGGTTGTGACAAGCCCTAACTGGTTCAAATAACCATATTCTGATCAGAGCACCTGGAAAAAATTAAATATCGACTTTTATTTTTCTTTCTAAGTTCTTTACTCACCAAGGGGTAGACCAACAACTGTTTTTTCGCCATTAGAAATTCAATCAACAAAAAGAACTTATAAATTCAGTCGCAATCATTTCAATTTACTTTCGCACAACAGAAAAATTTCTCATTTATTTTACACATTTTCTACCCAAGAAAATTTTCTCAAGTAAGTTGGTCCCTTTTTGATTGGTGTTAAATGCTTTATTGAACATCAGATAAGCTCCAGTCAATTTGAATTTAAAGTAACAGTATCATGGCATTTAGGTAGCTATGAGTACTGGTAGTTTTTATGTCTGGGTAAATAGTTTACCAGATATCTTGACTTGAGAGGTAGTACACAGAATATATTTTGCAAGTTTTTTTAGTATAAAAAAAGTGTACTTTTTTTGGTGATATCAAATATGGTAGATTTTCTATTTCATTAAATTTTGTGAAATACTTTTTCTTTTAATTCATTATTGTTAAATGCTCTTGTTGCTGATTTAATATTTTTCATTTTTGATAAGTACTTTTTTACCTTCTGTAGCTTAAATGTTTCTAAAATAATTTTCTATTTAATCTTTTATTAAAATTTTCTTTTCTTTCTTACTTTTTCCTTTCTTTCTCTTATTTTTTCTTTCTTTCTTTTACCTTTCTTTTTTCTTTCTTGCTTGCTTTCTTTTTGTTTTTCTTTCTTTCCTTTTACTTTCTTTTTCTTTTACTTTCTTTTTCATTTCTTTTCTTTCTTTCTTTTTTCTTCTTTCTTGCTTTCTTTTTGTTTTTTCTTTCTTTTCTTTTACTTTCTTTTTCATTTCTTTCTTTTTTTTCTTTCTTTTTCATTTCTTTCTTTTTCTTTCTCCTTTCATTCATTCTTTTTGTTTTTCTTTGTTTTTCTTTTCTTTCTTTGTTTCTTTCAAATTTCATTTTTTTCTTTCATTCTTTTCTTTTACTTTCTTGCTTTCTTTCTTTTTTTCTTTCTTTCTTTCTTTTAAATTCGTTTTTCTTTTGCTTTCTTTCTTTTCCTTTCTTGCTTTCTTTCTTCTTTTCTTTGTTTCTTTCAAATTCTTTTTCCCTTTTCTTTCTTTCAAATTCTTTTTCATTTTCTTTCTTTCTTTCTTTCTTTTATTTTCAACAGTGGAAATTACATTTTGTCAGCCTATGCCATTCAAGAGATATAAAAGAGAAAATGTGCTTTTGATGAGAGTTCAAATCTGTGTTTCTCTTTGTAGGTGAAACCACCATATGATCTTTATCTCACTAAGCCCTACAAAATAGGGACACAGGTCTGAACCCCATGTCGAGCACATTATTCTTTCAAATGTGTAACCCAGTAGATGTAATTCTTTTTATCTACAACAATATTTCAGCTGTTCTTTTATCTCTTTATGAGGGCATCTGTAACTTACAGGTACAGCTAAGCCAACTTTGCAGTAATTTATCCACTAGTGTAGATATGCAAAGCATTTTTGCTGTCATTGTTGTGAAGCTGACTTTTTATGATGTCAGCAAATACTCCTTGTCACTTTTGTGATACTCATTGTAGTAGAGACTTTGTAATCACAAATACAACTATAGTAACACTGTTGAACAATACTAATGTCAGACACCTTCAAATATCACTCACACTAATAGTACTTGCTCAATAAAACTTGCTTGAATAGTAATCTGTATAGTGATCTGAATAGAGAAATAGTATAGTGAATAGTGTAGAGAATAGCAGTCCAAATAGTAATAGAGGATAGACTAGAAATAGTGATCTGAATAGTGATAGAGGAGAAATAGCGATCATTCTTAACGTCACACAACTTCCTATATATGCGTTTCCTCTATGGTCACATGGTCTACTCAATTCAATAATAGGATCACCTGTGTTTACTCACTGGTGATCTATGTTCAAACTCAAGTGTTGGCAGTGACACTTTATTCCTATATAATACTAACATAAAAATGCCAATAGTTATATTGAAAACTGATTTGTCAGCGCATGTCTACCATAAGCATTTGTTGCAAGTGTTTCAGAAATATAATAAATTTTGAAGGGCTCATACATTTCTTTTAATCATTTCACCCCATGCAAGGCAATAAAGCCAGTAAGACACGAGGGGTTACTGGGTGTGAAAGAATAAGAAAAAAGAGGCAGCAAGAACAACAGAGGAGTAATCAAGAGGATAATAGATAATGATTGATATTACATTTAAATTATTGAAGATCAAAATTGGCTGGAAAGCATGAAGACAGAAGAGAGTTCCACAAGGGAGAAAGAAGTGTGAGAAAAGAAACTGTTAGCATAGAACTTACAGTTACTTCAACTGTGAATTGATGAGACTTTGCCACTGATCTAGTACTACACTTAAATTCATGAAGTCTAGGTACCATAGTGAAGAGCTCAGCTGAACAATTACCATGAAAGTATTCATAGACAAGGCACAGGGAAGATACATTAAGGAGATGGGAAAGTCACTGAAACTGAGATGCCAGGTCAGGACCAATAACATTGCAGATTCTTCTTTGGCTCTTACTGAGAATATCCAGATATACAGCTGGAGCACTGGATGTTGGTGATAAAAGTTTTACCATTCTTGTTTGAAAATGGATTTTATAAATTGTAAAAGATAAACAAACCCATTACAAATTATAAAGAATAAGCATTTCAATTGCTTCACATGAGAGTGATTTTTCAGTAAGTGCCCTGTAACCAACTCTAAGTAGAAGCTTATGAAGCTGTTATAGTCCAGAATGATGATGATATTTCATCATTCTAAAAATAACCTTGCCATCAGGGTTGATAGAAAAGGAGAATATTTCATCATCCTAACCCTCATCATTATAAAAACAGCCCCTCCACCACAAGAGAGTCAGTAGAACATAGTAGAAAAGAGTAGAATAGACTAGGGTATCTGTAGCAGTAGTCAATGATAAGTAGCAGTAGCAGTACAGAAACATACATCTAGAGAGCACTTTGGGAAGATCAAAAACAAACAATTTCAACCTCCATCCTCACAAACAAAATTCTTGGAACCAAACCAAGTAAGTGCTGACTTTTAAGCAAAAGAGACACTGAGAACATTTTTACAAACACCATACCAATATTCTGTAATTCACATCACAAAAAGAAAATAAAAATTATGTTATTTATGTCAACACATCATGTCTCAAGTTTTTTTGTTGCTATGTTTTATGCATTTTAATTTCTGTCATTAATTAATCCCATAATGAAACTTAATTTAATTCATTCTGCTTTAGTGATAAAAGAACATTTATTTTATTGTGATGGATGGTTACAAGCAAGACGGGAGATGGGATGTGCTTATTTTATTACTATATGTCCCCAATTCATATAAGTGCCCCATCACCAAATAAGCACTTCTCCTACAGGTCCCCATCTTGGGTATGATGACAAACTACATCCGTGTCCTGGGTAAGGCGATAAACTATGTCCAAAAGCAAAGCCTCTGATCAGTAAGTTTTGAATGGTATAGAACCACCTTTTAATTGCTGGTGTTCCCAGGTCCCAGGTCCACCTTGATCCGGGTGGTAGCACCTGTTAGGGTTCCAGCTATGGGCAAATAGTTACCCCCCCCCCCAAATTGGGGTCAAAACACTATGAAAGTGTAAAAATGTTTTAATTCCAGAAATACTGTGTAAAAAATTATTACCAGTGATGTAATGAATATGCATACACCTGGTTCCCCCTCACATTAATATGATTGGCTGGTGTCAGCCATAAATACAGACTGATGTAGAGGTACAGGAGGATGCCTATGGACTATGCCTATTGTCTACGCCTATTGCCTATTGCCTACCACTACGATGAGGACCAGTCCATTACGGTTACCTGCTAGATTGTTCTACCCGGTTACAGTAGTCAACAACCACTTTGCTACTTCGAACAAATATATCCATTTCCAGGACATATCAACCAGCAATACTTTTTTGAAAAAAAAATACCAGCTATACATTTTTGAAAAAATATTACCAGTGATACATTTTTGAAGAAAAAAAATATTACCAGCAGTAACAATTTTGTCAGCATTAAATAACCTATTGAGGTTGATATGCCTTAAATAAACCAAACCAAACCAAACCAAACCTACAGGTCCAATTTCTAGACAAGTATCCCAGGCTCTTATTTGAGAAAATTGACAATTTTTGTAATAACCAAGAGAAAATAAACAGTGATTATGCACCAAAGCTTCTTTTCTTTTGTGCAGAAACTTACTGCTGAAACTGTTGTAATGCTTGATAAATTCTTCCTTTACAAATTTTTTTTATTGAAGTCAACAAAATTGTTAGGGTCTTGAAGTGGCTTGTATATCTACTGAAAATGAATATATACCACTCCAAAATGTTTTTCAACAAAAATAATACAAAACAAAACAAATACACAACAGGTTGAAATTTTATGAAATATTTAGTCCATAAAATAGGAATTATCATGACTCTCCATAACTTCCTATCTTTTTTAGTTCTGAGCAACATTTGTCATTCGTCTCCCAGCCTCCATTCTGACATCCATTTGCACAAGCTCAAGTTCCTGTAAGTGTTAAATTTGCCAAGCCTTCCTTTGTCATTATGTATTTCAGGGATTTGAAAGGTCTCTTTCTGATTCTAAGTGTCCTTTTTGTTTCCATTTTCGTTTCTTACATTCTCTGTCCATAGAATTCTCAGCATCCCTTTGTAGAATGATATTTTTGTTGCTTCCATTTTTCTCTTTATCTGTGAAGAGATTGTCCAGAATTTGATCATATACAAGGTTGATCATGCATAAGAGTTCATCAGTTTTTTTTTTTGGTTCTAGCTAAATTTTTCTGTTTGTTACTTGGTTTGGTTGGTTGATTTTGTTTAGCAGCATATCAACACCTCTATGTGTTATTTAATGCTGAAATCTAAATATTTTGAATACATTTTTATGGCTTCAACTAAATATATTTTGAATGCAATTGAATCCCTTCAACTACAGATAAAATGTATTGTTAGAAATTTTGCTTGAAAAATGTACTGCTCGTCATTTTACTATAAAAATGTATTGTTGGTCATTTTACTATAATAATGTATTGTTGGTCATTTTACTATAAAAATGTATTGTTGACCATTTTACTATAAAACTGTATTGCTGGTCATTTTACTATAAAAAGTATTATTGGTCATTTTACTATAAAATGTATTGCTGGTCATTTTAATATAAAAATGTATTGTTGGTCATTCTGCTATAAAATGTATTGTTGGTCATTTTACTATAAAATATATTGTTGGTCATTTTGCTATAAAAAATATATTGTTGGTCATTCTGCTATAAAATGTATTGTTGGTCATTTTACTATAAAAATGTATTGCTGGTCATTTTACTATAAAAATGTGTTGTTGGTCATTTTAATATAAAAATGTATTGTTAGTCATTTTACTATAAAAATGTATTGTTGGTCATTTTAATATAAAAATATATTGTTACTCATTTTACTATAAAAATTTATTATTGGCCATTTTACTATAAAAATGTATTGTTGGTCATTTTACTATAAAAATGTATTACTGGCATTTTTACCACAAAAATGTATTTTTATACTTTCATAGTATTTTGTTTTTGGTTGGGGGTTCACTATTTGCTCATAACTGGGACCCTAACTGATGCTACCACCCCAAATCAGGGTGGACCTCAGAACAACAGCAATTAAGAAATGGTTCCATGCTCCTCAAAACTTCCAATCTCTCAATCAGGATGTAGTTTATCATCATACCCAGGATTATGTTTGTTAGTACTTTGCTTTGTTTTTGAAAGGCATCTTTTGCTATGCCAATGCATCTTCTGATTATGGTGTTACATTTTACATCCTCTGTTAAAATACTTGCCAGATATTTAAACTTTTTTATTCATTTGATGTTGGTATCTCGAATTTGTAGTTCACATCTTAAGTTTTTTCTTTTACATTCTGTCTTAAAAGTTTGACAGTGGAAAAAGGTTTGCCTTTTTTTTAACAATGGTTCAACTCGAAAAGTTTACACTTCTGAAAAATGTAATGTACTATTACACAATTGGCTAGAGAGGAGTGCTTCTTGTTAAGGTGTGTGACCCTAGGCATTAACCCTAAAACACTAATCATGGGTATATAGTACTCAGCGCAAATTTTCCTATTTTTAATTACAATTTTCAGTCATCGAAAGATACATGATCGCCTAAGCATGTATCACACAGGGCACATAACTGACTGTAATTGCATGCATGAGTCTCAGTACAAATATTTTTAAATAATAATTATTGACCCATTTTATCATTGTGATATTTTGCATTATATCAAGGATTAAGAATATAGTAACTAAGGTCTGCAAATTGGAGGAGAGAGTTATCAATGATGACTTTGAATCAGCATTTATCTCCCTTTAATCCTTTCTTTGTTTTTTATTTTTAAATGTACTTTTTATCATATAAAATTTGGTAAGGTGCAAGCAAATTTTTATTCCAAAAAGTTTGGCAACCACTGTGTTACAGCAAGGCACTGACAGATACTGAACAGAGTTACTGTCACCGGGTATGCATAGCAGCCATATAAAGCAGAACGAATTCTAAATGATGATCTTCCTTTGCATTTCAGGAATGAATAGCTTAATTACAGTCTTTGATTGTGGATGTGATGGTGAAGGAGCTTCAGTAGCTTTAGCCTTGCTCCAAGACACCCAGTTTCGCATCCGGGTGGCCACTGATTCTCTCTCTAGCCTGGATAACCGACTCCTGCAGAACTCACACCAGTTTGAACAGTATCAATTTAACTGGAGCGATCCAAGCTCAATTGAAAACTCTCTTCGTGATTCATATGGTTGTTTCCTGAAAACAAATACCGACTTTTCAAGAACAGACTGCATGGCAGAAGAAATCCATAAAGGAAAGGTGGTGGCTGACGCTTGCAAACGTACCGGTGTGGCACATGTAGTATTCAGCACACAGCTCAATACAAAGCAGGTCACAGGAATTGTGGTGAGGCACATGGTTGCAAAAGCAACTATTGAGGAATACATGAAGAATCTGGTGCTGCCTCTTACTTCTGTTATTGTTCCTGTATGCTATGAAGACTTCACCAAAAGTTACAAACCAATCAGGTCACCATCAACAGGGCTTTATGAAAGTTGTGAGTATCACATTATTAAAAACATTATCATTTTCATTACATGAATCATTGTCAAACATTATTACACTAAGAATACACTACTGAAAGACAAGGAATCAGTTAGCAAGCTAGTAATTCCCAAAGCCAGTCTGCAGGGTGTATCCTGTGCTTACTATATAGTGATTTTCCAAGCATAGCTTGGATGTGGCACAAGGCCAAAAGTAAGGGACACCCAGTGAGGATTGAACTCACTACTCATTCATAATTGTTTTAGCGAGACAAGCTTGCTAACTATTACACCACCTCGAAGTGCCCACTGTGCTTACTATATATATCTACTGATATAGTCAGTCCACATATGCGATAGGGAGTGTGGGACATTCCATTACAGCCTTGTTAATTCTTATTCATTTTTTACTAGTATTTCTTTCATCTTCATTTCAATTGCTTTATTTCCTCTAATTGCATTAGATGAAACACTGTCAATTATTACTAATTTTTAATGAAAAGAGAGAGTAATTTTTAAATTTGTATTACATTGAAAGTATATAAAAATTTTGGAATCTTTTCCAGTAAATTTACATCTTGGACCATAAAATATAGTATGACATAGGATGTAGGCGATCATGTTTCTTCACAGCTTCCTTTTCTTTATTATCTGTGAACTGCCTTCTTTTTCTTCCTCTTTTCTGATGACCAAACAAACCATAGAGGGAGCATGAGTAATGATCATGCAGCCAGCCACCACCAACCAAATCTGTTTTCCATCTCGCAAAACAGTGTTGGAGTGTCATTCTTGTTGTCCATGCAGCTTTTGAACTGCCTCCCTCCTATGCCTATCCCCTTCCAAGGTACCTTGGGTAGAGTATTGTGTCATATGACATGTCCAAGCCACAACAACTTTCCCTTCTTTACTGTTGTCAAGAGGCAATCCCAGAGGCTGGCCAGTTGTGTTACTTGGCCCTGTACAAAGTCATTTGTCTTGTGTTCTCTTCTGGAGATCTCAAGACATCTGAAGTCTTTCGTTTCAAATGTTTGAACTCTCTTGGTTTCTGCTATCAGAATACAGCTTTCACATCCATAGAACAGTATGGACAACACCAGGGTCTTATAGAGCATCATCTTGGTTGGAAAGCTGATGTTTTTGCTCTTCCAAATCTTACTGAGTTTTGCCATTACAGATGTTGCCATAGCCAGTCTGGTCTTGATCTCTGTTGCAGGGAGTCCATCTTTGGTGATGGTAACATCAAGGTATTTAAAGGCATACACTTCTTCCAGTTGTTCTTAAAGATCAAGGCCCTGATGTTGGTTGTGCTGCTGACAAGGACTTTACTCTTCTCAGTGCTCACTTCCATTCCATACGCTCCTGCTCTGTCTGTCAATCTGTTGCTGAGACACTGCAATTTGGAGTTGCTGCCACCAAACAAGTCAATGTGATCAGTGGAGCAAAAGTTGTTAATGATTCACCCCCACTCATGGATATAGTGAACTGAAAGTCTTGGAGGCTTAAAAAATGTTAGGGAAATCAAACAGCTCCCCAAAACTTCAATTTCTTTAAATGTCCCTTCATAATGTTGATGATAAACTCTCCACAGTTTCCTTTCTTTAAATTCCCTTTCAGGGCATAGGTGATTATAGTTTGTCATAGATTCTGTTTCTTTATTATCTGAGGACTACCATTGCTGTTTGAAAAAAAATAATGGAATGTTTTCTCACTGCCTTCCCCTGGTTTGAATTTACTTCTTCTCCTAGACTGGTTGATACCCAAGGCTCAGGATTACATTCTCTCCTGTTATTTAACTGATAGCTAGAGGGAGAAGATATCTTTTTCAAGGGCATTTTTTTGTTTACAATACTGTTCACACTATACAAGGTCAAAGAGTCACTCAAGGTAGAGATTTACAGAGTAAGAGATAAGAGGCACAGTTTATGGGGATATAGGGTGAATTAACAGTTAACCCAAGAATTGAAAAGATTATAATGATTGGGAAAGCCTTCTCCTGGGAGTCAGTTTTACAAGGTAGTGGTACATGGAGAAGAAGCTGTTTGAGTGGAATTTACATCTTACCAATGAAATACAAAGGCGGGTTGCTACAATGTGTGTCACAGGTTGGGTGGGTCTTTGCTGTGAAGGTTAGAACTAGTGAAACTAAGGAATGTACTTCATGTGAACACTATTGTAAGAAAGTAAATATAACTGACTAGTCCAGAATTTGAACCCTGCTCACTGGTTCTATTTTCCGTGTTAATAACCATTGCACTATTTGCTCATCCTCAAGAATAAGTTATTAAATACTATTATACAGTAAAGTGACTAATACAAAAGTTGGTCTACCACAAGGCCAACAAAATAGGAAGCACTAATTAAGAATCAAGTACAATACTAAGAGTTGATCATTTTACACACCTCCCTGGTCTTTTCAATGTTGAGTAGAGATTTATCCCTTGTTTCCTGTTTAGGATTGGGTTTCTGGTTCCTCCTAAAGTCTACTTTAACTCTATACTTCTAATGTTTCCACCTAAACTATTTATTTTTCCTCAATAGGAGTAGAAAGATTCAGCTATCATCTGGTTCAGATTCCTTCCCGTTCTTTTGAACAGGAGTAGAAGTTTATCCCTTGTTTTCTGTTTACAATTGAGTTTCTGGCTCCTACTAAAGTCTACTTCAACTCTATACTTCTGTTTCCACCTAAAGTATTTGTTTTTCCTCAATAAGAGTAGAAAGGTTCACCTATCATCCGCTTCAGACACCTCCCCATTCTTTTGAACAGAAGTAGAAGTTTATCCCTTGTTTCTTTTTTAAGGTTGGGTTTCTGGTTCCTTCTAAAATCTTTTCATTCTCTTTCACTTCCAGTAGCCCCTTGTGTTTCTTTTTGCCGTTGTCACCTTTCTCGGGAGGAATTGATTAAAAAAAAAATAACCAAAATTAGCTTACTAAGACCTCTATGATAGATTACAACTCTGTTCACAGGCATTTTGCTAGTAGGCAAAACCAGATTACCTGGCCTTATTGGCAATTATATCCACCCCTCTTTACAACTCCTTTCCAACAAACAAAGCATTACTAGCCTCATTCTATATTGCTGTTTTTATTGCAAATGTTCAGACGAACTACATGTGATAAAATAATCAGGAATAATCTCCCTCATTTTCTGATTACCTCCCTTTGGAGAACTCTTTCGTTTGTAGAGGATTATAAATAGTATCAATTATTCTAAGCAGAATAAATGGTATCAATTATTCTAAGCAGAATAATGCTTCCTTAAGCCTACTCTTGCTCTCTTTGTTATTATACTACCTTCTTTAGTTCCATCAATTCAGACCTTCACATCTAGTACCTGTCATGACATATATATGGCATCAACTCATCCTCATTCCCTTCGTATTCTTTCGGTAAGGAGGAGGTTTCCTTCAAACAGGTTCTTCCCCAGAATTGTCACTTTGTGAAACAGACTCCCAAGAGGATGCTTCCTTGACTATTACAATTTTAATCTCAAGTCTAGGGTCAACTGTTATCTATCCTACATATCCTGATAACAGTCACTACCTCTTATGACATTACAAAAATCTAATTCAGTAACCCTCAACCTTGAGTGGCTCTTGGGCTTTGTGCTGCATGAACAATAGTATAAAAAAAAAAGATTCAACTTAGTTACTCTGAACCACCTTTGTTTTCAGTCATCCCAATGGGTCTAACCCCACTAGACATGATCAGCCGAGAGGATGTTGGACATATTGTAGCCAAGATATTCCAAAAGAGGCCAAAGATGCTACATAAGACCATCAGTATGAGTGGAGACAAACTCACAATGAAGCAAGTTGCCGACTGTCTTACCAATTCTCTGCGTCCAATGGAATTCAAACACAAACAGGTCTGAAATTTATGTTGGGATTTTTTTAAATGAAGAATTATCAGCAAATATGGACTTTTATGCCCACAAAAAAACGAGGTATCCAAAGGATGGTTTTTCCCATGACACCACTTTTATTTTACATTAACGACTATGGCAATGTTTATTGTTTTAAAAAGTGATGGTTAGAATTGTAATAAAACCCAAACATATGATGAAAGTGAATTTACAAATTTTTTGTTCTTGAGAATTTACAACAAAAATATTAAACACCATTTATTTAAAAATGTCAGGTGTAAAAAACTCTCCTTATTGACACTCGGTTTTTTGCAGGCATAAATGTTCATGTTTGCTGAATTATTATTTGAATCGGCAGGCTCATCTTGGTTGTCATAATCACAATGTTTAAGCTGTTGTACATACGGGATTTCTTTGGATGTCTGTTCTCTGTAACTTTGTTGGAATTTTGAGCTGGACCTTGTGTTCAATCCACAGTGCAGAATGTTTTAATTCCGCCTTTCATGCTAAGGGGAGACAATTCTGATTAATCAGGGGAGGTAACTCATACCGATTATTAAAATTCGCTAGCCCTATTCATGTTTATGTCACTTGGCTGTTTCTTCTACTAAACCAGAGTATATGACTTTTTTTAGCACTGCCGGTTCTAGAGAATGAACTCATTACTACAAAAGCACCTGATATATTTTAATTCACTATAATAGACCATGCATAATAAATAGTTCAGTTCAAAAAGATTATTTGGTTCAATTACAGACACTGGAAGCTTAGTGGATAAAATGGCGAGAGTATAACAATGAAAATGAACATGCTGGTTTGAATAATTAGGTATATACACTTGAGTTTCAAATAGATGGAGAGGGTGGGATAAAAGGGATGATTGGGATAATAGGTGACTGAAATTTAAATAAAAATTTGTAATAATTATTTTACAATTTTCAGTAATGAAATGCTTTGTCCTGTGATACTTGCAGATTAAATTAAGGGGTGGAAAGAAATTTCATGAATATTTAAGAAAAGTGGGGGTTGGAATATGGACGTCTCAGGTGGGTTTTTCCCTCAAAAATGATAATCATCTCAGTCTGTCTATTTGAAACTCAAAGATAATAAGTTTGAAATTTGTTTGTCATTTTCATTGAAAATATATTAAAATGTGCTGTTCTATAACACGCACACACACACATACATACATACATACAAATCACATACAATGACAAGCATTCATTGGTTAATAAATCACCACTATATTATAATAGACAATTTACAAATTGCAGGAATGCGACAATTTTGTAATCGCTCTATTTTCATGTAGTCAATTTTGTGCAATTTTAGAAGAAATGGATCCCAGAAGCTTTCTTAAGTCTCCCCAAAACTTGCTTGCTGATTGGTCAATGCCAACCAATCAGATTGTCTGCATGTGAAGAGTAACTTTTCCCGTGCAGTGATCTGGAGCCTATAGACACTTATATAAGCAAGAATTTTTCTTAGGTAATTAGTGAGAATTCAGCCTGCAAACAAATCCATGACAGTTGAAACCATGTACCAACCTTCTTACTCACACACACAACTCAATGCTGAACATTCCTTAGACACTCACAATCTTTTCTGACACAGCAAAATCTTCTGAGAACAGTCATTGTAAGAAACTCTCATAAACATTCTTCTAGTGAACTTTGGAATACTAAAAATACAGATAAAGAGAGACAACTCTTGTTTTATTCAACCTTTTCTTACTTAAATGCATGCTTACTTTCAATTCATTGTTTGATTGTACATCTTGTTAAATACATATTTTATGTGCAACGATGTCTTTTGCTTATTCTTTACCATGTCAGTTTTGTTTCCTAATCTAAAGTTAAATTAATGTGATGAAGTCTGCCACAAGAACATTTCCATTGGTGGACCTGTGGGTTATCCCACTTGGCTTTGTCAAAATGATTGCTATTTTATGCTCTTTAAGCCTATGAATAGGCAATCATATTCTGTGTCTTTCACTTTTTAGTTCTTTTTAACTCTTGCTTCCAGATTTAGTCAATGTTAATAAAGAACACTGCCAACTAGGCACATTCACTTTCTTGGTCCTCTGTGGACTTTTGATCTCTCTCACACACAGACATCCACACACACTTGCTTAATATATACACACACACACACACATAGTTTTAATGTTTTTTTCCTTTTATTACAATTGTGTATGCATGTAATTTCTTTTGTTATTAACATACATTGTCAGTTGTTTTATATGCATTGTTTTGTGTTTTCTGTTTTTACCCTGACTCACATTGTTTGTGGTATAAATGCTCCAGGAGCTCATAAATATTTACTATAAAATGTCTATATACATCACAACCAAAGCAGTGATTCCAAACCCCAACATAATGGTGACTTATTTCTACCCAAGCATTATAGTATTCCACTGCAGATCTGTGATAAAACTAATGAAGTTTAATGTTCAGGGTCCCTAATCCCAGAGCAACTATTTTTTAATGTGCAAATTTCTCAACAAAATCAATGGGTTTTTTTAAGTGTTTGTTATTGTTATATTCCGTGCTAATAGGAATATATACTTGAAAAACAAGGTGGATAAAATAAGTAAAGGTTTATTGTAAAAAAACCAGTACAATAAGAATAAAGGTAACAGTTATGCACAAGGTCATCGCAAGTCGATCCAGTAGTGATTGCTACTATTGGAAGGTCAGTAGTTCTTGCATAAGTCTGAGTTGTACTCAACAGATCCCAGCTAGTCTCTGTAGTCTGTTGACTTACAGCTACTTATAGGTAGTTACTCATGGTGGTGACAGGTTATTCCATTACACCCCCCCCCCCCAGCTGAAATTTTCCTCTAAAAAAATTCAGCTTTCTAATACTTTCTCTTTTTCAGTTCTGGACTTAACCGCATTGTGGGTTTTCTTTTCCTTGTACTCTTTCGAGGAGAATAATATCTCAATCATATGGGCAAATCTGGTGTAGGAGATGTATCCATGCGTTCTGGTATGTTAGTGGGTGGTGTTATTTCAAATGTGTCATACAAGACATCCATCAGAGTTTCTTCATCCTGTTGAATGATTTCAGTGTATCTTGGTTTTAACTGGTTTATGGGCCTTTTGCATACACATCTTTTTCCTTTCACCGTATAGATTACTTTTCCAATTCTATTTGAAATAATTCCATCCTCCCAAAAACATTTTCCACTTCAGTATTTCCTGAAGAAAACTGTGTCATCAGTCGTATACTTCTTTGCACAGAAATTCTCTTTGTTATGAATTTTCTTTTTTGGACAAGGCAACAATCTGTCGAATATTGATCTTATCTTTCTTGCAAACATCAATTCAGCAGTTATTAAACTAAGGCCATTTTAGTTACAGAATCAGAAGCCAATGTGTTTAAGTAAATAATGTTAACCTTAGAATATTCTCTAATACCTATTTCCCTGGAATTGATCAAATATTAAAATTTTCTTAAGGGCTTGCAGCACCCAAACTCCCAGGTGTATTGTTAAACTCACCAGAATCTATTTATAACATACATTTTGCCAGTTAGATCCTTGAATCTTTTATTGCTGGTTGTGAAGGGTACCTCATATCTGTTCAAGCTTCAGGCCTTCAAAAATGTAGGTCCACTACTGAACATTTCTATATATATATATTTAAAAATAAAATAATAATTCACCTCCTAGCAGGGTGATAATGCTGCTAAGATACAAGGAATTACTGGCAGTAAAAGAGAATGAGAAGACTTTAGAAGGAACTGTAAACATAATCTTAAAACAGGAAACAGATAAACCTCTACTCCTGTTCAAAAGACTGGTGATAGTACCACTAAGACGCAATGGTCTACTGGGAGTGAAAGAGAATTAGAAGACTTTAGAAGGAACTGGAAACATAATCCTAAACAGGAAAAAAGGGATTAACCTCTACTCCTGTTCAATATATGGGGAAGGAGTGAAAATTGGGTGATAGCAAACCTTTCTAGTCTGATTGAAAATCAAATGATAGAAAAAATAAAAGAAAGAGACAATAAAAATAGTTAAGAGAAAAAATAAAATAAAATAAATAAAAGAAAAAATGAAATAAAATAAAAAATAAATAAAAAAATAAAATAAAAAATAAGAGAAAAAATAAAATAAGTAAAATAAAAAATTAAAATAAAATAAAAAATAAAAAATTAAAATAAAATAAAAAAGACAACGATTATAAATCACTGAATATCAAATATCAAAACAAACAAAATTTCTGCAAGTAAAGTACTCAATAATTATTCAAGAGCAATAATTATTGGATCAGAAGTAATTTAAGTTCACAACTTTGATCAGAGGTCAACTCGGAGTTTCATGATTCCTCACTCATCAGAAACAAGAACGACTGTATTAATTACAGAATGTTTATTTTGTTATTTTAGAAACACTTATTTATATACACTGAATTTTCAAATTTAAAATTTTCTACACTTACAATTGTCAATCTTGTTCTCTATAACAACTGAAAACCGATTTAAATTTTTTAATCTGTTATTTTTAGTGAATACCCAGATTTGAGTAGAGGCTCTGTTTATTTTAAACAGTATTTACTTTGTCTACCGGCCTGTGTATTCAAGAAAACAATAAAAAATATGCCCACCAGTAAAATTTGAATCTGCATCCTGCTTTGTAGGAGGAACCACCATCTGATTTGATGTGCTTTCACTGCTCAGCTACAGAGAGCCTCACAATGAAACTTGGTTTTAGCTTGCTTTAAAAGCACATTCACTAGTTCAGAAACAACAACAAAAAATAATGAACTGTAACTGTAATAGCTGTCCTCCTGCATGGCAGTGGATGCTGAACAATTTCCTCAAAGATGAAGAGACTTGAAACAACAGAAATGTGGTTCTACAGAAAGATGATGAGGATACCATGGACTGAACATGGAGAAAATGAAAACAAAAAGGAAACTCATACTTAACATCAGGAAGAGGCAGTTGAAATTTCTGGGGCACATAATGAGGAAGAAGGGCTTGGAAAATCTGATACTCACAGGACAGATTGAGGGAAATAGGGACAAAGGAAAGCAACGTATAATATACTTTATGAGCTTGAGTAAATGGATATCAGAACAGGGGTTGGGAAAAATAACAAAAAGATAAAACTTATTAAGAGCTAAAAGGACAAGACGATGTGGAGGGCCATGATCGCCTACATTCTGAAGGGACGTGGCATATAAAAGAAGAACTAGATCAAATTTTTCAAAATGCATATTTGCTCAGTTCTGTATCAAAATATAAACAAAGTAATTTCTAAAAAATTAATTGAGTTTATTTCTTTTTAATCCAAATTATTTTTATTACTACAAGCATTATTTTTAGCGGATACCCATATTTAAAATAGAAGTAGATAGCCATATTTAAAGTAAACAAAGCCTCTACTCAAATATGGGTATCCACTAATAATAACACTGAATTAATAAAAATATTTCGGCTTAAAAAATGTTCATTAATTCTTTAGAAATCGCTTCTTTTTTTTTAAAAAACCATTCCATCCCAAGCAAGGCAATAAAGCCACTAAAATACAAGGATTAATGAGTATTAGAGAATATGAGAAAAATATACTATTAAAGAGAGAGGACAATAAAAGAACAAGAATAAAAAAAAAACACAAGATAACAATTGACATTGCATTTAAACTTTTGAAGTTGACTGGGAAGCAAGAAGCCGCAAGAGAGATTCACAAGCAAGAAAGGCAATAGAAGAAACTGTTAGCATAGAACTTACAGTTCCATCTAGCGATTTCAACTAATGATGAGACTTTGATGCCAATCTAGTACTGCACCTAAATTTATAAAGTCTAGGTACCATAGAACAATTACTAGAATAATTTGAAACATAACCATTAGCACCGGCTAAAATAACAGTTAGAATAATACACTAGACTACCAACAATGCATCATTGACCTGTATATATAAATAGTTAAGCAAAAACATAACATGCATGGCCTGACAACTGGGGGTTTTATTAACCTAGCCCTCCACAAAGACTATATATGGGGCGTTATGGTGTCTGGGTGAAGCAGTGTTGTATAGTTGAGATGTTTTGGTGAAAGGAACAATATACAAATGACTGGATGAGTGATTGAGGCCAGCTAAGTTATCAATAGGACAAGTAAAGATCAGCCTCCCCCTTTGCTATTTTGCCCTTGGGGTGTATTTGTGCAATAAATATTTGGTCTGATGATTGCATTTAAGCATGAAACAGACTGTCATTTTGGCTGTTGACTTCAATGTCCACTTTTTTTAGTATATATATATATATATATATATATATATATATACGCATGCACACACAAAGTTACAGGGTGACTGAAAAGTAACTCCCTATTTTATGTATGATGGACTCTCCCATCTTACTATAATTTTTATAAGACAGGAGAGTCTATCATACATAAAATAGAGAGTTATTTTTCAATCACCCTTATATATATATATATATATATATATATATATATATATATATATATATATTAAAATACTTCCATGACTGAAAATATTTCTTTTGAACATGATAAATTCCTTTCTTTGAAACTTCTTCATCACAATTCTTAAACAACCTTATGAGAACTTCTTTCAAAAATTTTTGTTTCAAGTAATGTAGAATGTCAACATCTTGATTACAGTATTTTCTTGCGTATAATATGAGAAATTTCCAATGAAAATTAAAGACAACAAAAAGGGGGTGCAGATTATACAAAAGTACACATTTTCAGAAATTTTTACTCCATTTCTAAAAACTTCTTATTTGAAAACAAGACTGCAAATGCACTCAGCACAATAGATAATAAAACACAAAATAGGCAGGTGTTGATAAAAATCATTTAGAAAAGGTGTTTAATATTTGGCAAATACTCACAGGACAGATTGAGGGACAAAGGAAATCAGTGTGAAACATACTTGATGAGCTTGAGCGAATGGATGATAGAACGGGGTTTAGGAGAAATAACAAAAAGACAAAACTTATTAAGAGCTACAAAGAACAGGAAGATGTGGAGGGCCGTGATTGCCTATGTCCTGAAATGACATGGCTCATAGAAGAAAAAGAATGAACTTGAGTAAATGGTAGAACAAGGTTTAGGAGAAATAGCAAAAAGACAAAATTTATTGAGGGACATATATAAGAGATAATTTTTACTCCACTTCTAAAAATATCTTATTTGAAAACAAGATGTCAAATACACTCAGCACAATAGATAATGAAACACAAAGTAGGTAGGTGTCGATAAAAATTGTTTCCAAAAGGGGTTTAATAAATATGTTGGCAAATATGAAATGGCTAAACATTCAGCTCATTTCTATTCGTTAATATGAAAAATTAAATATTTTATTGAAATATATGTAAAACATTTTAATGGATAATGAGGCACAACTTTTTAAAATAATTTACTCAGGGATGGCTGTACTATGACATCATATTATATTCATGGATGTAATTTATTCCGTGTTTTTAGCTTTCAAAACCCAGAGTTGTATTAGACACAAGAAAATACACTCTGTCATTATTTTCCCTTCGAGTTACACATGATATCCATTTTAACTATTGCCACTTTTGGAAGTCATCAAGTGATGTGGAGGTTTCTGTTATTCAATACAGTTTCTTGTTTGTAATTCTGTGATGCCAGTCCATGAGGTTTGAAGAAGGATGGTCTTCCCTAAAAACGATACACGTCACTTGTTTGAAGCCATTTTTAAAAATTAATCTCTGAGAAAGTGGTTTCATAGAACACTGACAGTTTAGACATTCCTGAACAAGTTTGGTACCATGCCGGACATCCATATGAAAGTCTTGATCTAATGAGATTATTTAAGAATAAATAATTTAGGATAAAGTTTTGGCTTTGCAGCAACTTGAGGTATTGTGTGAAACTACTCCTTGTGTAGCCTATTCGATGTTCCATTTCCTTTTCTCCAATGCTAAATTTGTTATAACTGATAAATAGACTGAGATATTTGAAGTGTTTAGTTCACTCCATGTTCTGAATTTTTCTGATGAATTCAGGGTAGGTGTTTCTTTTTTTTTAACCTTATCTTGTAATTTCTTTCATGTAGATCACTCCAAATGAGTTCAGCAAGATTCATGCTCTTGACAGTGCTTCAGACGTGGCGTCAATGTTCAGCTTTCTCCTGCGTGTTGATCAAAGACATTGGACAGAGACAACCCGAAATATCTACCCGCATGTAAGATCTTTCCAAGAATGGGTCACTGGTAATCAAAATATGCTGAGGAGAATTTTCTGAGACACTCTTTCTCTCTCTCTCACACACACACACACATGTATATATATGCACATGTCTGTGTGCATACTCACATGCATGATAAGTACATTAATGTTTTCTTACCTTTTTTTTTAGCTATCTGTACATAAATAAACATAATTTTCCTTTCTCTTTTGTAAGATATATATATATATATATATATATATATATATCAAATATGTGGTGTAGTTCAATTTATATTACAATGAATCATTCATACAAAATGTAGTAAAGTTAATGATATAAAATGGCAAAAATCACTTCGCTAGCTAAATTTTAAAGAGGTGTTAAAGATGACCGAATGTACAGTCAAAAATACTTGCGTATTTAAGAAAGACCTTATACAGCTTATAATTTTAAAAAACAAGGATCATAACATTCATTGAGTGATTTGTAGGTTAATGCATCTTTAAAATTTTGTTAGTGAAATGATTTCGCAATTTTATATCATTAACTTTACTCATTTACTTTTTGTATGATTGATTCATTGCAATATATATATATATATATATATGTATATATATATATATATATATATATATACACCCAAGTATATGATTGGTGTATACGGAATAAATTCCAATAACCAACAATTACTATTCTTAAAACAGTGCTCAGTACAATGTAGAGTGAATATAATTATTTATTTAAAAATTATAACATAAATAGGTCCTACAATCTACATTCAACATCATCACTTGATATGACACAGGAGGTGTTGAAACAAAATGGCTATTTTTGCAGTGATATTATAACATATTTATGTTATAATTTTTAAATAAATAGTTATATGTATGTATGTATATATATATATATATATATATATATATATATATATATGCATTTTTCTCAATGGTGGCTGTTATGGAGTTGGTAGGTAGGATTATGCATTTGATTTTGTTATGGTGGTTAGGATTATTGCTATGTGTGGGTTTTTGTGTCTTGTATTTTTCTCCTAATGATTTTGTAGGCTTTGCTTTTGGTGTTGTACAGAAAATAATACAGGTATTGGAGGAGTCTGAAGGTGTTTCAGTGTAACCCTTTTTTCTGGCAGGAATTGACGGCTACAAATTCTAAGGGCTTTTAAATAAAAATCTACCACTCCGGATTTTGTTTTATTGTTGTGGTGGGATTAAAAGTGTATGAGTAAAGGTGTATGAGATCATTATTATTTGTTGGTTTTTGATAAACCTTTAGGAAAATATCTTTGTGTGTGCATATTAGCATAATGTCAAGATATAGTAAGGTATAGTTTTGTTCTGTTTGGTTGATAAAATTGATCTTGTTTAGTCTATCAACCAGTTCTGGTAGTGGTGTGTCATGTTGGTGTGTTAGTAGGACATTGTCAGTATATCTGAAGTATATTGTGCTTTTAGGGAGAGTATGTTAAAAGGGGTGGCCAAACTCTAAAAATTCTAGGAAGAGGCACTTTAGGTAGTCCAAATTTCTGTCTATAAAAAATCCTGTTGAAAAAGAAATAGCATTGGTTTATAATGAGATGACAAATTGCTATAATTTTGTCTGTTGATATTGGGAGGTTTATTTTTTACTTTTTAAAAGCATGATGGAGTAATGGATAGCGACCTGGATTGAGGAATCGGAGATCCGAGTACAAATTCCAGTTGAATCCATTACAATCACTTAGGTGCTTGGGAAAGGTATGAATCGTCTTCTCCCTCCAGCTATGGGTAAATAGCAGGACAGACAGGGTTCTATAGCCTTGGATGACAACTGGTCTAGGAGAAGAACAACTCTGAGTTCAAAACCTGCGGAGGGTCATTTGGGAACTTTGTGGCATATAGTGCACCATGTCTCTGTATTTGGTCCTTCAAAAAGTGTGGATGGTTTTGCACAAAACTTTCACCACTATAATCAAATCTCATGTGCTGTTGTCAAGCTGTCAGTTCCTAGGAACTAATCTGCTTGACATACGTTGAATTCAATGGGAGATTTGAGTATGTATGTATGTATATATATATATATATATATATATATATATATGTGTGCATACATATTTTTTTCAAATAGTGTCTGTTATGGAGTTGGTAGGCAGGATTGTGTGATTGATTTTGTCAAGGTTGTCAGGATTATTATTATCTGTGGGGATTTTTGTGTCTTGCATTTTTCTTCTGTGGATTTTGTAGGTTTTGTGCTTGGCATTGCGCAAGAAATGATTTGGGTATTGGAAGAGTCTGAAGGTGTTTTCAACGTATTTTTCTTATTCAGCCAGGAATTTCAGGCTATATATGGGACAACAATATATAAACTTTTTATATATCAAAAACAGAAAAGTCTATAACAAAGTGGAAAAAGTTTCATGTGATAGTTTTGTCCTTTAGGACTTCATCAGATTAGGTGTTTTTTTTTTCCATTGATGCAACTACACATGCACATGAATGAGAGATGTTGGGAATTTTAAATTTAGAAAAAATAAATTTTTTTTATTATGTGTGTTTTGAGTTTATATTGGCCATTACCAATTAAATTCTTTTATTTTTTGTTTCCATCATCTTTGTTATTAAATATGGCACATTTTCATAATGGAAGATCTGCTAAAAACAGTGAAACTTGGATGTAAATTTACTGTGAATGAACTTGTGATTGAAGCACTTTCTAAATATTTTCTTCTTCAATTATTTTCTCTTTCAGAGTAGCATTTCTTATGTCAAAATTGTGATCAGTTTCATTACAGTGAACAACTAGTGTGTTTTATGTGTTGTTTTTGAAGATGTCTATTCTGTGTTCATGTAATCTTCAGGACTTCAAGATATATATATATATATATATATAAGCGAACATTGAAGTCAATACTTAGATGGCCTGACAATTGCGTCTAGCATGAAAAAACCTGTCGCCTTAAAGTGTTATCTTCAATGTTCACTTTTATATTTACACACGCTCTATCTCTGATATTGAGCACTTTATAGCACACCTTAAGAGTGTATTTCTTTATATATATATATCTTAGACAATGTTTTCAAAAATATTTTTTGTTAGAAAATAAACTTCTAAAAAAATTAAGATATTGTCATACTTTTCAAGGGAAATAACTCGAGTAAATTCTAAGCGTGATCACATTTCAAGGGAAATAACTCGTAATAACTCCAAAAGATGGTGCAATATCTTTAAAAGATTTAATTAAAAAGAAAAGAAGAAAATTGTGAAAAACTGACACTTTCTCACACCTCACACAATTCTTAAACAACCGTATGAGAACTTCCTTCAAAAACTTTTGTTTCAAGTAATGTAGAATGTCAACATCTTGATTACAGTATTTTATATTATAATATTACAGTATTTCATATTATAATATGAGAAACTTTCAATGAAAATTAAAGGCAACAAAGGTGGTGTTGTATTATGCAAAAGTACACATCATTAGAAATTTTTACTACGCTTCTAAAAACCTCTTATTTGAAAGCAACAAGATTACAAATGCACTCAGCACAATAGATAATGAAACACAAAGTAAGCAGGTGTTGATAACAATCGTTTAGAAAAGGTGTTGTAATATGTAAATATATATAAAACATTTTAATGGATAATGAGGCACAACTTTTTAAAATAATTTACTCAGGGATGGCTGTACTATGACATCATATTATATTCATGGATGTAATTTATTCCGTGTTTTTAGCTTTCAAAACCCAGAGTTGTATTAGACACAAGAAAATACACTCTGTCATTATTTTCTCTTCAAGTTACATGTGATATCCATTTTAGTTATTGCCACTTTTGGAAGTCCTCAAATGATGAGATGGTTTCTGTTATTTTATATAGTTCCTTGTTTGTGAGTCTGTGGCACCAATCCATGAGGTTTGAAGAAATTTGAATTCCAAGTAACAACCTACATGGTTTCCCCTTCAAAGTAATCCCCATCTAATGCACTTTTCCATCATTTTCTGCCACACTTCTATGCACTGCTAGAATGATTCATCTTGAAAGACCTTCAGCTCTATCATTATGGCCCTCTTGATGGCCTCCATGCCTTCAAAACAGGACCCCTTGATGATCCCTTTGAGCTTGGGCAGGGGTCACATGGAGCTAGATCGGGTGAATAGGAAGGTTATAACAATATTCTTGATCAGGAACTGTCAGATGCTCAGAGTATTGTGAGCTGTGGCAATGTTATGGTGAAGCAGACATGATTTCCCCTGCCACAACTCTTGCACATGAAAAAAATGCAGTGATTGCAGAAAGCTAATATTACAGTTATATACCCCAAAGATTATATCTTTTACTTCATGTATTTAAAGCAAATAAAAATCAATTGTAACAAGCAACTTTGGAATTAAATAAATATGTGGTCCAATAGTTTTTGAAATCATATATTCAAAATATGAGTCCAATTTAAAAAATATAAATAACAACAGATTTACAGCCTTTCACATAAATTATATAAACAGATTAAAATGTGCAAGGATGATACAGTAGGTGTTGACAAAACAAAACAAAAATAAGTCATATTCATCTATATTAACAATGAAATGGTGATGTCTCAGGTCCAGATGTCCAATGGTAATATATGTCTATGTTAGAAAGTCAAGTAATGGGCATTGCAAGGTCTCTGATGACAGCTTCATCCCAAGGCCCATAGATATTACTGAAAAACAAGATTTAAAAAAAAGAAATAAAACATCTCTGAGATTTGGATCAGGAAAGTGTGTGGAAGTAGCATCATGGTTATTGGGGCCAAAGTTGAAAAATGTGAGCAGAGTTCGAATTTTCAGCCTAGCCCATTGCATTCACTTTTACACAAATTTAATTGGAAAAGGTATGAATTTATCTCTTCTCCCACCAACTATGGCTTAAATAGCAGGGCAGCTTGGTCACTCTAGTTGTGGTTGGCAACCAGTCTAGGAGAAGGACAACCCTGAATTCAAAACTGCCAGCAACTGCCTATTCCATAATGAAGCATTATCTCTGCAATTTTTTTCTTTTACATCAAGAGAGTGCTTTAAAGGCAAATAGTACCTTACTTGACTGTGAAGCTCTCTGTTGCTGAGTGGTTAAAGCAAGCCAGACCAGACTGTGTTTTTTCCAGGAAAGAGTGATGCAGGTTCAAATCCTAGCAGAGGGCACATTTTCTTTTAGTAATTTTTCTTGGGTTTGTGTAGGTCAGTAGACAAATTACTGTTTCAAATATAACGGAGAAATCTACCCAAATATGCATATCCACTAAAAATAATGTTTGAAGTAAAATACACACAAATACAACAACAATAGCTCTCCCCTCATTGTACAAGGATGGTTACCAACAGGCTAAACCTGATGGTACCTACACAATTTTTTTATATCAAGACAAGTGAGAGTGCTTTAAAGGCAAATAGAACCTTACTTGACTATGAAGCTCTTTGTAGCTGAGAAAGAGTGATGCAGGTTCAAATCTTATCAGAGTGCTCATTTTCTTTTAGTAATTTTTCTTGGGTGTGTGTATGTCAGTAGACAAATTACTGTTTCAAATAAAACGAAGAAATCTACTCAAATATGGATATCCATAAAAAATAATATCTGAAGTAAAATTCACACACACAAAAAAAATGGCTGTCCCCTCGTTGTACAAGAATGGTTGCCAATAGGATAAACCTGATGGTACCTACACAATTTTTTATCATCACACATAACTTGTGAAGCCCTACGTCGACTGTCAACTGTCTTCATCCAATGACAAGCACCAGTCAAGATAATCAGAGACTGCCTGTGCCACATACAATTTGAGTAGAATGATGGTAAGACACCAGTGGGGTCATCAATGCCTGAATTATTATTTTTTATTTTTTTACAATAAGGTTCTTCATCTTGTACAGGGCTCAGGGGCCACTCAAGGTAGAGGGTTATGTTAGGAAACACTTTGTACAGATAGGAGAGGAAGGTAATAGCTAACCCTAGACTTGAACAGGTTAAGATTGTAGTGATCAGGGAAACTCTTGGGAGTCAGTTCCACAGAGCAGAAGTTTGTGGGAAGAAGCTGTCTGAGTGGAACTTTATTCTCACTGATGGGATATGGAGGGAATGTGGGTGGTTTGCTACAATGTAAGTGGCATGGCAGGTCCTTTTCATGAAGATTAGGTCTGGCAGAAGTATAGAATGCAGTTTATCTGTGCACTTTCCATGGAAGTAGTGACAGCACAGTCAGAGGCTTGGCACATCCCACCTGTGAGAGAAAGGTTGGAGGATGGAAAATAAAAAACTTATCTCAGCTGACATGTTTGGTCCTATGATGGACTTTATCAAGGCAAATACAAAAGTCCATCAGAAGACAAAACATGTCAACTAAGATAGGTTTTCCTGATGTTTTCATTCACATACATACATATATATATATATATTATAGTGGGTACCCCTATATTTGAGTAGATACCATTAATAAATCAAAATCCATCACTTCTTTAGAAATTGCTTTGTTTACGTTAGGATACAAAACTGACCAGATATGAATGATTTGAGAATCTGAGAAAGATTTGTGTTTATAAGGCACTATTCAACTATGCTTGATCATCGATGCACTTTGTGGCCAAGTGATCTAAAGCTTATCTAACGATGGTTTTCCCTTCTCAAATATGGGTATCCATTATGAAATAATGTTTAAGTAATAAAATCATATATATATATATATATATATCATAGATCCGCCCTGAAACGTTATTATCGTATGGATGGATAACGCCAGGTTAGGATCAATATATTCCATACGATGATATTCCTTTTTTATTTCTCACTTAACGTTCAGTTAAAGGATTCTTGAATAAGGGTTAGAGTTGCCTCCCTTGTATTATATCATCGGTTGAATAGATAAAGTAAAAAAAATAAATATTAATTCAATTAGGATTTAATTGAATTTAAATTTTCCCGGATCCCCTAAATGACACATTCGACCGACCGTAGACCAAAGACAAACGAAACAATCGATGTTAATAAATATAAATATTTTAATAACATGAAAATGGGACAAATGACAATTTGTTTGTTTGTTTGTTTGGGTTTTATGGCATATCAACCACTGTGGGTTATTTAATGCCAAATCCAGTTTATATGAATTTTAAATGTCTATTTTGCATGGAATAAAAAACGTATAGCTGGCAACATTATTGTTTCAAAAACGTATAGCTGGCAACATTATTGATTCAAAAACTTAGAGCTGGAACATTATTTTTCTGAAAACATTATCAAGACCTTGCTGTTGGATGCAGTTTATCGCCATACCCAGGACGCGGATGTAGTTTACCATCATACCCAGGACGCGGATGTAGTTTACAGTCATACCCAGGACATATCGGGGATGGGGTTTAGGAACTTATCTAATATTTTGTGATTTAGCGGACAATTTCGATAACCGTTCTTTTTTTATATGTATTTCTTTTTGATGACTGGAAGTTAGATCTTGATCTAGATCATGTCCTCCGCCTTGGGGTTTGAATTCAGGATTCCTCCTTGAGATGACGATATTTGAGTGGCGAAGGCCTACTGGATTAGACATTTTTACATTCTCGGCACTGGAACAATCTGATCTGTTTCTCTGTCTTGGGAAGTGTGCAGTCTCAGCTTATTTATTTGGAGTTTGCAGTTGATGTGACTTCACTTGTCAACGGCTGGCCTGCTACTAATTTTCTAGAGTCACAACGTGCGTCTCTTCCTTTTTGCCGCCTAATTTCCTGCTTGCTGATTGGCTGCTCTTGACCAATCATGTTGCTGCTTTCGCGTGCTGCTGCTGGATTTCTTTTTAGCTTTCGCCTATACGTGTGTGATTTAGGTCATGGTGTGGGAAGGGGATGGTCATTATAAGTCGGCTTCCATTCAGCACAATATATATATATATATATATATATATATATATATACACACATAGACATATATATATGAATAAAGACAAAAAGTGGAAACTTATCTTAGCTGAAGTGTTTCATCCTCTGTTTTGTGATTTTATACTACTTTGTACATAAAAAAGCAAAGAGAAAAATTTGTAAAACATCACTGACACACTTTTGTTTATTAGATATTTAATTGTATCACTTCAGGTCCTCCATAGTTTGCCCGACATTTCAGCTAACCTGATGAATATTTATGAGCGTTCCTAAACTTAAAAATTTTTTAAAAATCAATTTTTGTTCTTGTGGAAAAATACTTGTTAGAAAATATTATCCTTGTATTTACCTTGATAAAATCACACCGAGGATGAAATGTTTTGTCTAAGAAAAGTTTTCTTTTTTCTCTTTATTCATATTGTACTTTTACAGATATGCTCTGAGATTTTTTTCCCACATGCACATATATATATATATATATATATATATATATATATATATATATATATATATACTACACTGAAAACATGTTTTAAGTGCAATATCTTAAAACAAAAAGTGGAAATAAATATAAAAAAGTGAAAATAAATAAAAAAAAACTAAAATTAAATTAAAAAGGGAAAATAAATAAAAAATGTAAAAAAAAAAAGTTTTGAAAATATGTACAATTTTTTTTCCAAAAATAACTGATTTTTTTCTCCTGTTCAATTTTCTTTATAATTTGTTCTCAATTACCTGATGCACCCCATCAACGAAATTAAAAATGTGTGTTTACAAGCACTAATGAGTTATAAAAATCACGGGTACATTAAATTCTTTATTCTCCCATATCCTAAATACAAACAATCCTTTCAATTTTATAAAAGACCAAAATGGTTAAATTTATTCATTGTAAATCATTTAGAAGGATTATTGAATTGGTTATGACATCAAAATTCAATTTGATTGATCAAAAATTTGCTTTTTACAACATATCGTCTTTTCTAGCTAAGATAATGCTTAAAGAAAATAATATTAAAATAGAAATTGGTTAAATATTTTGGGTGGGTGCTTATATATCTCGGTCATGCAGCTCTTTCTCAAGCATGCAACCAAGGGTCAGCTGGATTGGTATACGTTTGTATGTTGAGTCTGTCACTGATATCAGGTAGATCACAGATTTCCACACTAGCCAGATAGGCATCTGTCAGCTGGCTTCTCTGAAGGACACTGTGTACAAAATCTATACTGGCATTATTTAGAGTGAGACTAGTAAGTTAGTTACTACAGTAAGCTAGCTATGCCTGGTTAGTACAGGAAGCTAGTTATATTTAGTTTGATTATATTAAAGAGAACACACAAGACCTAACCTCTTATATGTAATATTATATTTTATTCAAATTAATACTTCATTAATTACCATGAGCCAGGAGGTGGAGGTGTTCTACTCGTGATGTATTTTTCTACTTTTCAATTCTAGAGTGGGAGTTTATATATCAACCCTTCATTTCCTTTTCCTGTGGGAGAACATTTTAGGTGCAGTTGTGTTGACATATTTCCTTGTTGGCAGGACTCAATCTGCAAATTTACCTTTTCTTGTTAAACTGAATAAAAGCCAAAAGAATTAAATTTTCAGAAAATAAAGAATGGAACTTGATGTGTTGTCGCAGTGATTGACGTCTCCATTTTTACACAACAGTTACTGTGGAGAGGGATTATCTTTGACTCTGTGCTGCTAAGTCGGGAATCTGAATGTTGGTGGATCACAATAAGTAAAATGAAGACACGATTAGAAAATGACTAATGTTTATTGATGCATGTAGGTACAAGATGCAAAGATATAGAGAATGGTAGACATCAAGTCAGCTGGGAATTGAGTGAGGGTGATTGAATCTCCCTATCAGTGGAACTGCTACAAAACACATCTGAATTCAATGGTTGGGAAATGAGAAGAGAACGACCATTTCCTTTCCGGAAGTGGGGGTCATAAAATGCATACATGACTGGAAACTTTGATTTTCTTTGTTGCATCATGGGAAAAATCAAATTCTTTATTTTTCTATTATTTTATTTTCATTCTATTAGGCTGGTGCAAAAATAATATCGTTTTTTGACGTTTTTTTTAACGTCAAAAAACGATATCATTTTTGCACCAACCTAATACTACAATTTTGAATATTATTTCATTGATCAATTGGTTACTTCAACAATGTAATTGTGTACTAATTAACAAGCTGGTCTCACTAGTTTGATTGCAACTTAGTTGTGAGTTCAATTCCCAGTGGATGTCCTAGATTTTCGGCCTTCTGTAGGAATATTATTATTATAAATAAACAAAAATAAAATAACAATGAAATTTATAAATAAAATAAAACAATAACATAAAAACGTTGTATAAATCAAATTAAAATTAAAAAATAATCCCAGCATGCCACAAAAACTGTTCCTGCCAGAAATACAAAAGATATTAAATTTAATCTCTTTACCTTGGTATGGGCAATACGCATCTCATGATATGGCTTGTAATACTACAGAGTAAATTTCTCCCTTTTTATTAAATGTACCATAAAACAATTGTAACCTAAAAAATACACACACCAATACATACTATACTTTAAGCCATTATCAATGATGATTTTATTTTTTCAGTTTGAGCATTATGCGTATGTTTTTAGTGTGTTATGTTTTATTTTCCAAACATGGTTAGCACATTGTGGCCTTGTTCATAATTAATATTGTTATGAGTTGGCTTTTTTTTTTTTTTTTTTAAAAAAAAAGAAAACGAAAAAAAAATAATAATAGGTGGATGAGGTTATTCTGTGTGTTTTCTCGTATGATTCGAATGAAGTTTGGTAGGTTTGTGTGTGGGTGTGTTTAAATAGGTTCTAATAGGGCTATGGTCAGATAAGTGTAAGAAGGCATCTGGATAGGCATGTAGTTGTGTGACCTAATTATTTATGAGTTCGGTTTGATCAAGCACAGTTCTTTAACGGGCATTTGAACTCAGATATTGTTTGTCCATTGTAATTTTGACTTAGCTAGTGTTTTATTTTTGATAAGGTTAGCCGTCTTAAATTTTTTTTTATAGTAGAACTTTTTTTTTATTTCAGTCAATTGGGGTAGTGTATTTCTTTATAATATTTCTAAGTGAAGATTCATCTTCGTAGTTAAATGCTCTTTTTTTTTTTTTTTTTTTAAATTATATAGAAAATATTTATGTAATTTTTGACTGTATATTCATTATCGTTATTTACTTCAGGGAGAAGTCTGATTAGGTCAGGGAAG
>OZ010615.1:260000-262500 GCA_963932145.1 Acanthosepion lycidas
TGGTCCCACAGACAAAAATGCAAAGGATTGAGGTCGTAGTATTATAAAATAAAATAAGACATATCTCGGCTGATTTACAGGCAAATACTCAAGAGCGAGAGCCGGATGTGAACGGGACAAAGCCCCGTCACAAAATGACCATTATCTTCGTTTACAAATGTTCGACACACGAGTTCCGGTCGAAAAAATAAAATAATATTTAAAGTGTTCTATTTTTCGTCCAATAAAAATGCTTCCGTGTGACCCCTTTTATAGCGTTTTCTTATGGCTTAACAGGCTCGAAAAACGAAGCGAGTATAATTAGAATTATACTCGCTTCGTTTTTCGAGCCTGTTAAGCCATAAAAAAAAAAATAAAATAAGATAAATAAAAACTATAAAAGGGGTCATACGGAAGTTCAAAAAGCAGTCAACAGGTGGCCAGGGACGAGACCCGTCACGGTCAGCATCAACCACCGTCAACATGTGTGAACTACTATGAGAGATCGACCTAGATCCGAAGCCGTCTTATGAACTATACCACAAGGGAGCTGTCCCAAACCCTCACGTTCCTGTTGAAATAAACCACGTAAATCTATTTCTGCTGTTGTATTTCTTTCTTGCAACCATACGCTTGTCTATAACAGTAGGAAGATGAAAGCTAGCACATCGAACAACGTTACTAAAATGTGCTGGATCTCCATGCATGAACCACGTGTGTGTGTGTGTGTGTGTGTGTGTGTGTGTGTGTGTGTGTGTGTGTGTGTGTGTGTGTGTGTGTGTGTGTGTGTGTGTGTGTGTGTGATTTAGAGCTTAAAACGCATCAACAGAAAATATCAAAAGAATATTTTTATTATCACATTACTTTAAATGTAATGTACATTAATTAAAAAAAAAGAAACAAAATAGAAATTGTCTTCCTAGATAAAAAGAAAAAAATTCTATGCCAACTAATAATCAAACACGCACGCCCACAAAGACAAAATGCACAAGTGTTCCTGTCCAGAGAATAATACCAGCTCGCGCCAACTTTTCCCGCACTTCAATGCACTATTCTCGCGCATGTGCTCTCTCTACTAGCAGCTGCGTACCTCAGATTATACCAGACGACAGAAACTGACGGGACAAGGGTCAGTTATAGGAACTTTATTCTTTAATTTTTTTTTTTTTTTTTTTAAATGTAGTTTTGGAACGCGACCAATAGGTAGAGTAGAAACGTTGCGCAAGCAATAATTTATACAAAAATTTACAATGATTTAAAACTTCATGCTCGGAAAAATAAAGATGATTTGGGAGTAGTCATTGGAGATGTTTTGAAGTTGCCGGGATAAGACAGCACTTTTTGTTCAATGTTATTGATGGTTTGAGATTTAAACAGATGAAATGTGAAGATGACAACGGAAGGGAAAATAAAGTATTCGCTTCCTAAATATAATTTAGTTTCTTCGGAAATCAAACTCAATATTTTCGTAACTACAATATTTAAAAATTAGAACAATGAATAACAAAAAATTGAAATATACAGAATTTTGAGAGAATGCTAGAAATGCATTTCTAAATGAAAACTAAATATATTTATACAAAAATGTGAATATTTTGTACATTTTATAAAAAGAGCAAAATTTTACGCAATTCTTTGTAAACAAAAAGGTAGTCGAAAGCATTTTGTAAAAACAAAAAAGTTGGGTACAAATTCAAAATTTAAAATTTCGAAAAAAAAAAAAAAAAAAAAAAAAAAATTTAAAAACAAATTAAAAATAACGAAAAGTTGAAATTATACAGATCTTGATTATTAAAATTATTAACGCTTAAATTAGCGTTAACTGTAACTACTAAAAAAATTTATTTAAGTGATTAAAAAATGTTTATAATTTATGAATATCAACAACTTTTGTAAGATCGTATCTACAAACAGGACATTTGTGCTCGGTCTGCAAAGAGAAAAAGAAAAAATAACGACTGAAACATCTTACAGAAGAAAAAAAAAAAAAAAAAACCAACAACACCAACAACAACAACAACACCAACACACCAACACCAACAACAACAACAACAACACCAACACACCAACACCAACAACACCAACAACACACCAACACCACCAACAACACCAACAACACCAACACCAACACCAACAACACCAACACCAACAACACCAACACCAACACCAACAACACCAACACCAACAACACCAACACCAACAACACCAACACCAACAACACCAACACCAACAACACCAACACCAACAACACCAACACCAACACCAACAACACCAACACCAACAACACCAACACCAACACCAACAACACCAACACCAACAACACCAACACCAACACCAACAACACCAACACCAACAACACCAACACCAACAACACCAACACCAACAACACCAACACCAACACCAACAACACCAACACCAACAACACCAACACCAACAACACCAACACCAACAACACCAACACCAACAACACCAACACCAACACCAACAACACCAACAACACCAACACCAACACACCAACAAC
>OZ010615.1:267500-302500 GCA_963932145.1 Acanthosepion lycidas
CAGAAAAATTTCTGCGTCTTAAAGAGTTTTTCTCCTGATAGCGAGTATCCGGTCTCACAAATTGCGTAGATTTCGTTCTGGCTAGCACGTATCAAATTCTGACCATTATCGTCAGTTTTTTTTTTTTTTTTTTTTTTTTTTTTTTTTTTTTACATATTTCACTAAATATTTTCGTTTTCAGTTTCTCTTATATCAGAGTTTGGTCTATTTATATACATTAACACAGGCTCTAATTTGGGGCCAGAGAAAATCTTATATCCGGGTTACACTGTAATCATTTTTTTTTTTTTCAGCGAGACAAACTGCAATTTATTTTTTTTGGACAGAAATGGTGCAAGCTTCCTTAAATCAATAAAATATTAGACTTTTGAAAGTATTTAATTTTTAAAAATTAAATTATAGTTAAATAAGCAGGTTCACTTAAAATGCGAAAATACCGTACGATAAATTGCCCTGACATTAGTTGCCGAGACATTGACGTAAACGTCAATTCACACCTCCAAAACCAATCAATGATAAAAATTGTTTAAGTTTGGAGCCATTTTTTCATCATGGTATGCTTTTTTTTTTAGCGAAGTATTGAACATAAAAACGTTCCTAGAGGCGCGTCATTTGTCAGAATCGAAAAAAAAAAAAAAAATATCGACTTATAGAAGTTATTGTTCATAATATCGACTTGTACAAAGTTCTCTGTGCGAAAACACTTTAGAGCGATTTGTTTTAAACTGAACAAACTGATCTTGACATTTTTAATTAAAAGAATATATATATATATATATATATATATATATATATATATATATATATATATATATATATATATACACACACACATGTGTGTGTATGTATGAGAGGGAGAATATTCTTGACTTTTTTTACAGAATATTCTGAATTTTACTTTTCCGCATACGAAAACTAACTAAGAAAAATATTTTTCTTAAAATTAAAAACAGTTATGTATTCATTTTTAATTAAACAAAGCGTTACATAAATTAGTAAAAGTATCTTTTTTGAAAATAAAGTATTGTTCTCCAAATATTTGTGCCTGCGCTTACGAACGCCATCACTTTAAAAGAAAGTTAATACGCATATATCTGCATCTGTCTATATTTCTGAGATGTGGTATTATGTATACTATTTACATTATTCGGACAATTGTCCTCATCTTTGTCGCCATATTTATCACAACGTTTCGGCCCTTTAGTATCTGTATATTTTTGTTAAAGATACAGACAATACTCCGAATAATGTAAATCTGCATATTTTGCAAGTCTCAGACCTTATATTGTAAAAATAAAATATCGCAAATTGCTGCGTGCAAGTTTCCAAGCAAAAAAAAAAAAAAAAAAAAAAAAAATTTACCATTTGTACTCTATATCTACTTGTACGCCGGAATTTACGATACATGATAAACACATTCACTTCTAAATAGATGTTGATTCTGACAAACGTCTTGATCTGAGGAAGATTTGAATGTTACCCGGAAATTATTTTTAGGTGGGAACCAAGTATATTTACACGGCCAGCCCATTAAGACAGGATGCGAGTCATTTTAAAAATGACGGAACGCCATATAAATACGTATGAATATAGACCAAGGACAAAAGAAAAAAAAATGCCTAGTCCTCGTAACCACTGCCATCGATATTACACTGAGCTACCGCTCTTACTGCAAGAGAAGAATGTGCTGCAGCAGAGTTTGAATCTCCGGAAGGGAACAAGTACTCCCTTAAAACGTGGAGAAATGTTTACTACATTTGACACAAAAGGGGATATCTGGGCTGAGTAAGAGTGAACCAGTATTGCCAATAAAAAGGTTCAGTTTTAAAAAAGTCCCCAAAGGTTACCCAGATCGACAGACACCTGAAGTGTATCGGCAAAACGATTTCAGAGATAAATTAAAAGGAGTAATTCTCGCATTGTCATGACCAAAGATAACTATATTTTAAATCTTAAAAATGAAATTGTTTAAGAACAGAATAAAGCTAATTACGGCCCGCAGCGTTCGTGCAGGAGGAGATCATTAACGTAATGAAAATCTATTGACATACTTGCGTCGTTTGGCTTCTACTTCGATGATCGGATTGTGAAGTAGTGTTTTCGAGTATTCTCCGCAGATTGCTTCTGGAAACGGACGCTAATCTGAACTGTTCAGAGAAATCTGGAAATGGACAGTCGCTCTGATAGCCAGCCAAGAGAGAATGAACCTGGGAAAGAGAGGCTTAAAACTTAGATCCTGATGACAATGGCGCTGTACTCGCCAGACAATACAAGAACACTACAATTTTTTGTTTTATTAAGAAAAAAGCCTTCCATTGTTATTTTTAGTACTTTTAAATTAAAGACTATAGTGTTAGGATCGGGTTCCAACTTAAATGCTCAAATGAGTAAAAATTACATGAGATGTATATATCTCGACAGCCCTCCCTCTTAGCACGTGCTTTTTATTACAATAACCATAATTTTTGCCCGCTCAAATTTGTGAAAAATCCTTTTAATTGCCACTGTACATTGTAGCGACATAAAATAGAACATTTAAATTGTTTAAAATAATAAAAATGAATCCCAGCATCCAACAAAAACTGTTCCAACCAGAAATACAAGCATCCCGCCAAAAGACGTTAAATTCAATCTTCACTACGAACCCTCGGACAGGCAACACGTATGCAACCTTTCCCCTGTGATATGGTGTGTAATACGATGTGACTTCTCCCTTTTACAGTGTAACCCGGATATAAAAGAGTTGTCGGGACCGGAGAAGTAGTCTCTTATATCCGGGTTTGGTCTATTTTGTTTAGGTAAGTATGGCTCTAATTTGGGACGAGAGAAAATCTCATATCCGGGTTACACTGTATTACATGTACATAATTGTAAACTAAAAAAGATACAAACCAATTCACACAACAATATGTAAATTGTATGAAATTAACGTACAATTTACCATACCTTTGTTATCTGTTCTATTTCTGCGATGCGCGTTTTTTTTTCATCTCCGTAAACACAAGGCTAATTTCCGCTGCTATGATGCGGGTGACCTCCCACCCCACACACAATAAAACGTTACCCCCACCCCATCGCCAGCAACAAATTAAAATGCGAGAAACAAAAATAGAACGTTACCATTGTAATTTCATTTATAGAATGTTCAAACACCTGAAATATTAAAAAAAAATTCTTCAGATATTTTGAGAGCAGATTATTACGCGAAAGATAAAGTGTAGGAAATACGGCCTTTCGTGCACGGTTCACTCAACCAAGAAACATTTTAAAGAACGAACTTTGGAAAAGGAAACTTAAATTCTAATCAATTGAGGATTTTGAAAGTTAAAAAAAAAAAAAAAAAAAAAAAAAAAAGTCAAGATCAATACGAATCGGGTGCAAAGAATTCATTGAACTAAGGAATTAAGAATTCACGCTACAGATTCAATAAAAAACATTTTTAGTGCATGTGAACAATTTTTTTTTTAGGGGCACATCAACCCGGATGGATTATTAAATAACAATTTACATATTTTTCTTTTGATTTTGTTTAGCGGCATATCAACACCTATGGATTATTTAATTCCGAAATCTAAATATGAAAATTCAAACTATCTTTTTAGACCAAATCTTACAAAAAAAAAAAAAAAAAAAAAAAAAAATATGGGTGTCATTTTACTATAAAAAATGTATAGCCAAGAATGAACGGAACAACACGAAAGCGCTCAGCCAAAGTTTGGTGACCTTTGATAGAGATCAACGCTGAACGTTGGAGAAAAAAAAAAAAAAAAAAAAACTCAACTTCGAATTAATTACTTTAAATACGTTTGATATTTTTTGTCAACTTTGCACAACAGAATTGAAGCAATTGAACTTGAGCTCACTGTGGCGAGAAAAACCTGCAAAAACGTCTAAGAGCTTGTCTGTCAAACAGACATGACTGAGGAAACTGCAATTAATGATTATTTTGTGGCTTAACCCTATATGGGTTATTTAAAACCGTAACTGATTTTGATTGCAAGAAACCTTTTTGCAAGTGAATATTGCATTAATTTTGGCGTCAAATTTTTTTTCCAGATAGAACCACTATTTAACCCATAACCTGGGGAGCGATCTATCAGAAACAAGAGATTCTCAGAATTAAAATACTTGGTAAAAATACATTTAACGTATCAGATTTAGCATGAAAAAAAAAAAAAAAAAAAAAAAAAATTAATGTAGTCAGTTTGCCTGTGTGATCTAAACATGTAGCGTCAGTTTAAGTTTTACTGTACGAAATTTTTCTCCCCGGAATCGATCCTTCAGATCTACAAATCAACAATTCGCCTTGCATAGAGTATTGTTGCCATATATGGTCTGGAGCCCCTTCTGTTTGCCTCGGGGTTCTTGATAAGATCCAGAGGCGGATATGCAATATAATTGGACCCGATCTGGCATCTCTCTACAATCGCTCTCACAGACGCGCCCTCGCCTGTCTTTTTTATTTTTTTTTTTTAACAAATACTTTCATAGTAATTGCTCAGAGGAGCTGCATTCGCTGGTTCCCATACTTCAATTCAAACGCCCTGCGAGGCTGGCATCCCGCTCTCAACCTTTCACAGTCGAAACTATTAAATGTATCCGTCTCTTCAATAGCTTCATATCTCGCACCTCTCGCCTGTGGAACTCCCTTCCCTGATAGCTATAATCAACTACTCAAATGTAATGTCAATCGACATCTCCAGTTGCCTTGATCTATCCACTATCCTTTCCTCTATCACTCCTATCTGATCTTGCTCCAAATCTTCTGTAAGCCCTTGCGTCCTAGTGGCTTCCCGCCTTGCTTGGGGTGAAACGCTTAAAAACAAAAATTTTTTTACACCAAGCTTATTTACAATGAACTTTCAGTCCTATAATCCGATAAAAGACTAAAAGGACGAAACACGTCACACGAGAATTCTCCATTGTCGTAGATTTTTCCGAAATGATTAAGAGTCACTTAATACCAGCGCTGCTAAAATTTCAGTTGACAGGAGAAAATGTTTTGACTTAAAACAGATTTTGATAACACTTATCGCTTGCAAAGTACGGATTTCTCTTGAAATTCTATAGGCGAACAAATTCCTTAAAAAGGTGACTTGTCTAAATCTACTTTAATAAAAATTTTCAAACCCTTCCACAAACTCGTTCCTTTTTATAATTAATGACCAGTGGATGGCACAAGGATAAACTGTGCGTGCGTGTACAATGTACAAGAAAATTATCGTCAAAACTAGGTACCCCACTTTTTCGCGGAAAATAGCGCAATGAAAAAGCCACAAAATTAATAAAAAAATGTATATCAATATGGAAGACCAAAATATTTTGATTAATTTTTAAAATTTTTTAATCTTTTCGAACTTTCGATTAAAAATCTTATTTTGTTTACGTCATCGCGGTGGCATAATTACATTCACTTTTTATGCACTTTTTTTCCGTTGAAAACATTGATTTAGAAATTCTTGTAAAAATCAAAATGTCAGATTTTAATGAAATTTTCGGGACTTATTCACAAATCAAAAGTATCTTTGAATTGTTTTTTCATCGTTAAAAATAGACTCCGGGTAATGTAAATCGCGTAATTTTTTTTTTTCAAACTTGCCCTATTCAAACTGAAAACTTGCTCAGAGTTGAAAAATAATGAATGCAGTAAAACTGACATTTAATTAGAAAAACTTGCTTTTGTAAGTTATATTAATAACACTATTGCCTGAAGAAATAAAATTTTTCTGATGGATAATGAATTTTTACAAGAATTTATTTAATTTTAATAACTTGGTTTAAAATCGTGTGAAATTTTGTATTGAGCTATTTCCTTTTTCATGTATGAAAGGCTAAACGTAAAATTATGAAAAGATCACGTGATCTAAGAGACGTCTCTTTACAGAGGAATTAAAGCAAATTTTATAGTATTTTAATTTTTACATAACTCATCTTCGAAAGGTAAATAAAAGTCATTAAATTAGATAATTGCGCAAAAGATGTTCATTTGTAAAAATTACTAGGTTGTTAAAAACCAAGAAAGTCTTCACTTAGATTTCGTAAATTTTATGTCAATTTAAGTCAGCCATACTGTCATCGCTTCGTCACTCAATCATCCATCAAACATCGCTTCAGATAAACACGGCCGTTCAATAACAAATCGTTGTATAATACTTTTATGCTATAATATTCATTTCAAATCAGATTAATTTAAACTTTCTAATTTTACTCAAATAACGTGTCATTTTTTGGAAAAGTTTTGAAATCGATAGATTTGTTTAGAACATTTAAAATTAAGAAAACGGCCGCTTAAGAAAATTTTAAATTGGAATTAATTTGACATTCCTATCTACATATTTTCTATCTGAACTATCAGAATATTTTACTTGTTGGAAATAAATTTAATCCTTTAGCTTTCAATTGAAGCTAAAATGAAATCTTCAAGAATGCCTTTTCATTTTTAAAAATTCATTTAAACCTTAGGTATCAAATCTATGCCGAAAAGTGGAGGTACCTAGTCAAAAACCATTAAAGATGAAAGATCAAAGGATTGTACGCAAGTTGTGTTTTTTTTAATCTTTTTTCGAACCTTGAAAGTTTAAAATTTTGGGAGGTCTTTCCAAGTGGTAAATTTCACCTAGGTACCGACAATTAAAAAAAAAAAAAAAAAAAAAAAAACAACTTTCGAACATTGGAAATGTTTCTTGCATTTATGGCGTCAATAAATCAATGACAATTTTAAGCGTTTTTTTTTGAGTTGTCGGATTTTTAAATTAGGAATTTAATCTGAAACTTGTTACCTTCCAATCATTTAAGTTAAAATTCGAGAAATTCTTTTAGTAGCGCTTAAATGTTTATATTAGTTATAAGAATAAGCCCCGAGAGAATTTAAATCAGATTTCTTTGGTAACACAGAACCTAGAGTTCCAGAAAATCATATCCGAATCAAAATAAAACAGGCAATAAAACAGATTAATTAGAAAACATTAATCGCTTTTATGAAGAAAATATAAAAGACACTATTGCCTCACAGAAATTCGATTAATAATGAATTTTCCAAAACTTTCAATTTTTTATAAATTTAAATAAGAAATTTAAATCAAGATTTTGCATTAATATGTAACGATTTTGCATTAATATGTAACGGTTATTAGATCATAAACGGTAAATCTTACAATTCATTCAACGACCCGCAATATTTAAAAAAAATACAACAAAAAACTTTGAATTTATTTTATGTTCGTATAAACGTGCCTATTTTTGTAAATTCACGACATTATGAATAAATAAAAGTGGAGACTATAGTAAATGAGATTTATTGGTAATTTTGTACTATTTCTTCAACAAGCGTCTTCGTAAGAAGCCAAAGTACCTCAAATTCAACAAAATATTAGAATGTTTAAAATTGAGATTACAGTGTGTATGCGTGATGGATAAATTGTCTAAATTACGCAAAAAAAGTTCTCATTTTAACATTTACCAAAATTACACATATTTAAATACTAAACAGTAAATTTATTCAATAAAATCGCCATTGGATTCAACCACGGCCTCCAAATGACTGGAATCTCCTGCAACTCTTCTGGATGGTCTCCTTGTTAAGTTGGTGAATGTTTCCATAATCCTTGCCTTCAATTCATCTTTGGTGTTACAAAGTTTTGTTGGACTAGCTCAACTACGCCCTCATACATAATTAAGGGGGTGTCGGAGTTAGCTCCTCCCTGGCTCCTTAAACCGGAATAGGACAGGTCATTTCGAACTTGACCTTTCGGTTGTGCTCCCTACACGCTGTTAATTACGAGGTAGAGACAAGCAAGTTACCTTTTCAGTTTAGTTATATTACGAACCTAGTCGTAATATACTTCTAGGCATTGGTTTTCTTTTAGCTAAGCTCTCATTTTATAGATAGACTTTACTGTGTTAGCTTACCAATTCTCTTGCTAGTCTCCCTTACCAAAAGACAGTGACTTCTCGCTAAATTTATGGTCGGCGACTGAAACGATCGGTACGCAGGCTTCTGGCCTCCGTGGCCAGGACGTCGACCACCGGGCTGTGTATTAAGTTACGCTCCCATTTCTTTTTGTCTGCCAACTTGACGATAGTCGGAAACTTTGCTTTCTCTCTCTATTTCGCTTACTTCTGGCTCCTTGCCAATTCTCGGCATTCCGTCCCTACTGGCTGCCTGCACGTCGTCCATAACCTTTCCCGTACACTACGTTTGTAATTATTACGGGGGGTTACTAATATCGGACTCGACCGGCAAACACGCAACGCCTGCACTGGACCTTTGACATACCCGAACAGCATCGCTACGCCAGCTCCTCTTTCCTTCCCAACACGTCAAGTTGGCATCCCGGCAACGACCAACATCAAACTACAATGACCAGCAGCGATCATCTGCAACGACCAACCTCGACCATCAATGCCTTCACCGGAACATCTGCATCTCTACCATTCCGACCACTTTATTTCTTTATTACCTTTCTAGAATAAATTAGCTTATATCTTATATATCCTCGTTCTGGCGTCTGTTCAACCTTGTCAGATTTAACGTCTTCGAAAATGTTAGCGGGCCTCATCACCCCTTTTGTGATACGGGGGCGCTCGAGGAGGTCCGCTACAGGGGTTGCAGTCTGGGGAATTTTGGTGGCCAGATGTAAGTGGGGAGATCTGGTAGCAGAAATTGTCCGGACAGGTCATCCAGCAGCCACTCTTTTGAACCAGAGTAGCACTACCTCCTGAAGGTACTTGATGTAGGCCTCCATGTTGAGCGAGGCCCTGTGGGAAGATGGAGATATATCGTCATCACTTCAAACATCTTCGTAATTGCCATTAGACTCATCCAACTATCCCGACCCTCTGTACTGTCCTAAGATTGACACCCAAAAACTGAAATGTTCGTATTAGAGCTTCCGGTGCGAATGCCAAGCAGTACATGTAGTTTCCAAGTTTCTGGCGTAGTTAATTGCATCATGGTGATCATTTGTCAGTACCCAACTGACTACTGTGCGGTCGACAATTTACCCATCGCGCCATATACATATTAAAAATTGAATATTTCTTATATATTATGTTTGAATTAAAAGCTTCAAGACTTTTTTTTTTTTTTTTTTTTTTAAGTACATTTGAATATTGCTTTTTTTATATTATTGATTATTTGGGGTGACGGTATATCATGTTATTGTGAGTTATGGCTTTGGAAAAATATTCCTCCTCACACATGCGCAAAAAAAAAAAAAAAAAAAAAAAAAAAAAAATGAACACATTTTAGCGCAAATTTTTTTTTAATGCCATACTGAAGACACTGGTGATGCTTTTTTTTCTGATTCAAGCATTAAATTATGATTCCAAATAAAATGATCATTTCTAAGCAGAATTTATTCCGATTAGAAATACACGTTGCTTTTCTTAAAGGGGGGGGGGCAAAAAAAAAAAAAAAAAAAGTAGCCACAACCAAAAACTTACCTCGGATACTTCAGCAAGCAAATCCTAGACGGAGAAAGAAAAAAAAAATAATTACATAAATAATATAAATTACAATTAAGCACTAAATATTTTCCATTTTTTGGAAATGAATTGTCATTTTAATTTACTCGCGACTATCTTCATTACAGATGCTAATTTTTTTTTTTTTTTTTTTTTTTTAAACGAATTTACCCTATGCAAGGCAGTAAAGCCACTATGACAAGTGTGTTACTGGGTGTGAAAGAATTAGAAAACATTGAAGGAGCGAAAACTATACACAATTCATTACCATACGTAATGTTTCGAGCAAGAAACCTTTAGCCATTTTCAGTTTAACCCCTGGATGATTGGCTCAGCTGGAAGCAAAAATTGGCAACATCTTAATCCTTCGTTATCTGAAACCGAAACATTCAAGTCCTTGGTGACTGAATATTGCATTAATTTTGGAAATAAATTTTCAGATACAAGTTTTAGTATTTATCCCATATGTTTGAAAAGATAGATTCATACCATTCCCAATATGGTAATTGAACATTAGTGAATAACGAATTCGACTGTAATTTGATTTCGACTCATTTTACAGAGTACAAAACAGCCCCCCCCCCCGCAACCAAATACAACACAACTCAAAATAGGATCCAGTAACTTGACCCAAAGAGTTACGAGTTCAATATCTACAGTGGTGAACAAAAACATGGAGAGTCGAGTTAAACGGAGATAAACATCCGGAAGAAGATTGCATGTGGAACTAGAACAGTCTACCCCGGCACGAAATAAAGGGTTCTGTTCGAAATTCAAGTCAGATGAAGAAGGCCGGAGCGTACAACAGCAGAAACGTCATGATGTGTCAAAGATGAGGACAACAGTCCGAACAATGTAAATAGTATAATTACATCTTAGAAGTATTTACGGACATTGAGGGTTTCTCACATTATTTAGACCCCGGCAGAAACACAAATGACAGTATTTAACCCGGACAAAATTTAAAACGAAGAAAGTTAAAACTTACGTTGAGAGCCGACATGTTTTCTGAAAAAGAGAAAAATAGTCTCATATACAAAATGTAAGCATTTGTTTTTTTTTTGTAAGATTCCAGCCATACAGTTTTATATACTAAAATTTGTTTTGCAACAGACTCACGAGGGAAATCCTCACAGTATTTAAGTTATCGCTAACATTTTTTGTCGGATTTACAAACTATGTATACTATTTACATTATTCGGACTATTGTCCTCATCTTTGTCGCCATATTCATTACGTTTCGGCCGTTGTACACTCCGGCCTTCTTCAGGTGGTTGGGATGTCTAACTGACGCCTTTATCCACTATGACATGTAATAAATATGGCGACAAATTACAATAGTCCTGATAATGTAAATAGTGTACATAACACCTCATCTCAGAAATATAGACAGTTACAAACTATGTTTCGTTCAGTTTCGCAAATCAATCGATGCAATTTGAATAAGCAGAAAACAGCCTCGGTCTGCCTACCTTATGTCAAGGGATTATCGAAAAAAAAAAAAAAAAAAAAAAAAAATCTTGTCCGTAACACCAGGACGACCTTCTAGAGTTATTAAACATTTCGCAGACACCTCTTAAGAGTAAGACATCCCATAGAGGAGGACATGATTAAGGACTGTACGCCATCCTATCCAGCTGTAGCAAGCAATATAAATTAGAAACATGCCTCCCCTTTAGATAAGACTGCAGGAACAACGTAAAGCCGTAACATGAGGGGGAAATAGAACACGGCGTGGCTGACCATATATGGAGGGAGAAAGAAGTCATCGCCCTTTCCCATGTGGAATGAGGTTGAAATAATAGACATCACTGGAAAACACGAAAACTTAAATCAGCACATATGCTACGCCACAAAAATCTAAGCCGGACAAGGATAGGCATGAATACTCTATTAGAACCAGTAATATAAGATTGCTACAGAAAAAAAAAATTGTAATACGAGCTCTGGAAAAAATGTAAACCGAGATGTTATATTTACAAGTCAAGAAAAAAAAAAAAAAAAAAAAAAAAAAAAAAAAAAATCATACACCGATGTCCCTCAAGAATTCATGGCCTAGTGCATAAAAACGTTGGTTGAAGTAATCCATTGAATTAACCGAAAGAATTGTGAATTCAATTCAGTGAACAGAAACTGAAAGGAGATCCCGAAAAGGCATGGCACGTGGAACTAGAATAATTTACCTCTGTGGACGAAATAAAGATTTCGGTTCGAAATTCGAACGTACATCGCCAGAAAGACAGAACGTACAACGGTCGAAACTTCGTGAATATGACAAAAACGAGGACAATAGTCCGAACAATGTAAATATAGTGTAAATAAGCAAATTCGTTTGGAAAAATACTTTGACAAAAACTACTTCGCGGTTTAATAGTTTCTTTGATCTAATTTTATAGGACTTAATCGTGAACAAGATTTAAGAATTTATTTTCTTTTTTTAATAATGAAGAATAAATGCTTAGGATTACTTGCTCTTGGCATGCAACATACAACTGACCGTACGTAAATATTTTTTTCTGGCATTAATTTCTAAGTTTTTGAAGAGTTTGGCCTCGTGGTTTGTTTAGTTCTCGCAAACGCGGGGCTAACTGGATTTTGGTACACCAGTTTTTTTAACAGGTGCCATCACCCCGGGTTAGGGTGGATCTGGGATCACCAGCAATTAAAAGGTGGCTTCACGCTCCAAAATTTCCTGATCAGAAGTCCTGCCGCGGGAGGTAATTTATCGTCTTACTCAGGACGGGGGCATGCAAGTGATTTTTTTTCTTTTTCAATTACTTGTAATTTGAAGTGAGATTTTGAATTCTGTATCGTTTAATAAATGACATTTTCGAATATGGACATTTCTTTTCAGGTATATTATATATATATATATATATATATATATATATGTCATCTTCGGATAACATCCTTATATTTTGACCTTAGAAAAATGCATGCAAAGATTAGTACATTGATCCATTTTGCATATACTGATAAAATTTTATCTCAAAATAAAATATATACAATATTTAAGAGGACTTAATAACTATATCAGAAAGCTCTCATGTTGAAAATCTAAAGTCCTCGATAGATTGACAGACCTTGTAAATGTGCATATGCGCATAAGTATCTCTTAAAATAATCCTTTCGATTGTTGGATTTTTAGTTGTCCGTATAATGTAGGCATGGGAAAAACGGACGAAATTCTTTCGGCTGGTTACTTTACCTGGGCGTCTGAGTATCACTTTTTTTCGAGACAAAGGAGGAATTCATTTCAAAATTGTCTTGATTTCCAATTGAGTCAAGAAACTAATTTGACCATTCCCCTTTTCTTCACCTAAACTTAGGAATGACCTTTTAGCTTCATTTCTTTATATTTCTTTAATAGCAAAACAAGTTTTCTAATTTTTTTTTAATAGTAAACTTTTTCCTATTATTACAAGTGTACCAATCATCTAAGTCATTATCAAGTCACTTTTTGTTCAATGTTAAATCAGTATAAATGGCTGGGGGGGGGGACTTCATCGAGTGAAATTTTATGACAAACGCTGGAAAAAAAAAAAAAAAAAAAAAAAAGCACTGAATTAAACCCCAAAGTCATTCGAATAGATTTTTAATTTCTTTATACTTTTAACCTTGTATCAAAAAGTTTCATGAAAACGCATAAGTGTTTCTACTGGTTAAGTAATTAAATTTTTATAACTCGTTTCATGGTAATCGTTAGGATATGCTCTTCCCTGTTGTACCTAGAGTTTTCAAATTTAAGTGTAGTAGTAAACTAGCGTCGAGATCTCATCAATTGAAAACTGAGCTGGCTAGATGTAGTCGTTTCTTTTCTCACTTGTGGAACTCCTTTTGGGCTCGATACTTTCCAGCCAACTAATCTGCAACAATTTCGCTATCTACTGCCCTCCCGATTACTTTTTTCTCTTTCCACTCATTCCTTAACACTTCCTCAGCCTGTAACCCTCTTGTATCTTAGTGGCTTTATTGCCTTGCGTGGGGTAATAATTAAAAAAATTACTTTTAAGAATAAATACAAGTTTCTAATTTTATTCCTTTTGAAATTTTGATCATTCGTAGATCAAATTTTACGGACGCTTTTTTGTGGGGAGGGGGGAAATAGAAGGCCACTGCGCACAAATAAACTGTATACTACCTATTTAATTTTAAGCTATTTAATTTAAATTTCTAAATCAGGACAATTGTTGTCTATTTACTTCTGGTTCAGTTGTCCGGGAATTGTCAAGTACCTAACATTGATCGCCATGGCTCTACCACAAACTATCATGGAAGTCATTAAGTAATAAAGAAAAAGATTTGCTTCCAAGCATACAGGTCTACAAAACAGATAAGATCAACTACTATCAGATGGAGATAGTAGTTACCTATTTATCCACTTGTGGAGCATGCACACACACACACACATATATATATACATATATGTGTGTGTGTGTGCGCACGCGATAGAACTTATTTAAATAGATGGTGAAGGGATGAGAAAGTCATAAGACGTAAGAGTATGTAGCTCCAAAATTTCATTAAGAGGATACATGAATGCACAAAATGTCATCGTCAAAACTTGTTAGGACTAAAGGATTTATGTAAAGTAAAAAACGTTCCTAAAACAACTCAATTTTGATTTATTCCTCAAAGTTTCATTAAAGTCAGACAAGTAATCGACTTTTTGCACTGAATAATGCCGCTCAAATTACCTTCAGTAGTTTATAGCCTCTCGTTGACGCCAAAGATATTTAACCAAGATTTCTAAGGTTCTAAAAAGGATAAAATCACTTTTGCATAAAAAAAATCCATTTATCTTTCCTCTTGATAAGAATTTTCATAATGAAATTGTTTTATATGTTCTGCGAATTATGGGGCGGCATAATTTGAGTCAGCGTTTATGCTCAAGTAAAAAATAAATACATTCTTGAATTACATTTTATGCAAACCGTTTGTAAGTTACGAGAGATTATGGTCGTATTACATGCAATGGAGTAAATTATCGCGCATTTGAGTAAACTTGGGCGACAAGGGCAAAAAATTGTGGGTCATTTGCGCCTTTATGAAAGTTTACCAAAAGGCTTTCTTTTAATTTACTTATAATTTTGTCTACTTTTATACGTTAAAACACTCCAGTAGGTTTTAACCTTAGATTTTCGAAACTCATTTTTGCAGAAACGTACGTCTTCTAAAAAAAAAAAAAAAAAAAAAAAAAAAAAATCAGTAAGTTTAGTCTATGTTGGTCTACCAGATTATGCATGCAAAAATTATTTCAGCTTCCTATATTTTAAAAATCGCGGGTTTACTTTTTGTAAATTCTGTGTAAATTGCACCCCCAACCCGCAAATATAAAGGTTCCGTATTTTTTAAGTGCATAAAATAAAGAGAAAGACCTGTGCCAAATACAGTCGTATTATGGGTCGGGGTAAACAACTAAGAGCTGTACCGGAGGCTAGGGTGCCGAATGAGCCAGAGTCCACTACGCATAAAATTTGTTACCATTTTTCACCCCCTTAAATAGTGATCACCCCAAGCAAGCTAATAAAGTCACCAAGACAACGGGTTATTGGGTATGAGAGAATTCGAAAACTAAAACATTAGTAACAATCGAGCACAAAGAGTAATCAGGAGGCGATCGACATTGCATTGAAATTTCTGAAAATTAAAATCGACTAGAAAACGAAGCGAGAAGTGCGAGAAAAACTTAGCATAGAACTTACGCTTACATCTAACCTACTCGACTCGTCGTCAGTCTAATACTGCGCTTAAATTCATAAAGTTTACGTACAATAGTGAAGAGCTCATTCGAAGAATTAACATGAAAGTATTTATAGAAAAGATACAAGGAGGCAACTTTACGGCTGTGGGAAAGCGAGTGAAGCCGAGCCGCCAGATCAGGACTAATAATATTGCTGATACTTTGGATTTTATCAAAAATCTCTAGATAAAACACCGGACCAAATGTCACAGAATATTCTAGGCAGAGACGAATGGTGGTAACAAAATATCGTAAACAAGCCAAATTACAGTCAATTGTGCTACTATTAATATGTATGGTAGCCTGTACGGTTTGCTGATATAGGTTTCGGCTAAAATGCATTGTTATTTTCCCTGTTGCTTGTTGCATACTTCCGGTAATATTCAGTAAAATATTTTGCTTTGTATCTACAGTAATTATCTGTAAGAATTCATTCCCAGTTATTGATTTGTCAGTTTGCTTATGTACAAGTGTACTCATTGACAAAGTATTTTTCTGCTTTGACAAATTTTTTATTTTCTTTTGAAAATAAAAAGTTAATGATATACTTTATTCCAGTAGTTTCTTTGTAATAATGTTCACCCAATATAAGGCCCAAGAACCACTCAAGGTAAATGGTTACTGTGCGGTGTTGTATGAAAGGGCAAGGAGTGAAGTTTTTTTTTGGGGTGGGGAGGGGGACTATGTAGGAAGGATAACGGCTAACTGGTTTGAAGGGATCAAGATTTACTTTGAATAACGTTTCAAAGTACAGTAGGAGACGTTAGAATTACAGTATGGAAATAGATTTTAGAAGGAACCGGAAACCCAGTCCTAAGCAGGAAACAAGGGATAATCTATTACTCAAAACAGTATAGCGTTGAAGTAGATGTTAGAAGTGGCCGGAAACCCAGTCCTAAGCAGGAAACAAGGAACAAACCTCTAATCCTGCTCAAGAGTATAGCGTTGAAGTAAACGTTAGAAGGAACCGGAAACCGAATTCTAAACAGGAAGTGAGGGATAATGCGGTTAAAGAGAACAATGTTAACTGGATGATAAGCGATCCACTCCTATTAAATACGGTTACAATATTGTATCTGCATACAATAAATACCCCCGCTACAAAGCCACTTTAAAATATTTTTCAAACATAAAACACTAAAAATTTCCACAAGATATCCTTGTAAAATAAATTTTAAATATAAAATCTAGGTTTTCAGTCGAGAAATGTTTTGTAAGGTATGAAAAACGGTTTAGTATTTTTGTCTTGCGTAGAGGGAGGGGGAAGCAATTGATGGTTTTCCATAAGTTCAATCCCCTCTCAAAATTTAGAGAATTGCAATATTCTCGATCTGGAATGTTCGGAGTCTTTATTCGATAGTACTGAAAAAAGTTATTGGAAAGGTGCGTTTCTGTAGAAACGCCAAGAAATCTCAAACTATGGTGAATACCCGCCAAGTCCGTTAGTCTCGTTCGATAAACGAGAGTATTTATCAATTACCGTATTGGCGCGATTACCATTATTCTTAGAAAAAAAATAGATTTCATTTAGTAGCATTTTAGTTCGTGAAGTACTATAAAACTTCAAAAGCGTGTTCGTGTGTGTGTGTGTGTGTGGGGGGGGATTCATGTGTCTTATAAACTGAAGAATTAAAACAAAGATTCTTGCATTTAAGTTTTGCTTCCCTTCCGCTACACGTAACTTAGTCTTGGCCCTCAATTGTCCACAAATACCGGTTGCAAAAAGCGCCGACGACTTTTACGAGATTAAATTTCCGTTACAAGAATAAGTCTTCTACTGCGTTAGCTTCATGTTAACCTCAATTTAACTAGAATACAAGTGTGCAAAGTTTTAAATAGTGACGTACATCTTGTACAAGGCCCGATAGATACTCAAAGTAGAGGGTTACAAAGTAAGAGGCACAGTTTAAGCGGATACGTGAGGAAGATAACGGCTAGCACTAGACTTAATCAGGTTAAGATTGTCGTGATCGTGAAAAACAGCTTCTCGGAAATCGGCTCCACAGAGCAACGGTTAGCGGGAAGAAACTGCTCGAGTGGTACTCACATAACACGAAGGGAACGAGGGTGGTTTGCTACAATGGCCAAAATTGCTGCAGTCATAACGAACACCCTGCTCAGCTGTAACCCGCCATTCATTAACCTACGGTAAGGTCTCGAAAGAGTTAGTATATCGAGAATTAAAAATGCATTTCCGCTACTCACCGCACAAACCAGAAATCACAATATTCACCTCGTAAAATGTTAAGTGAGACGAATGCATATTGGCATTTGTTATAACAAAAAAAAAGTAAGGAAACTCTGGTCGAGTCTATTTCAGAGGCGAGCTTATTTTGCTAAAAAAAAATTATGCGTATTTTTTCAGCTGCATCCGCCTCGCTACCAAATGTGCTATTTAGTTGGTTTGGGGTTCATCCCCTTCTCTCCTCATCGTCAAAATATTGGATTTATTTATATATATATATATATATATATATATATATATATATATATATATATATATATATATATATATATATATATATATATATATATATATTATCATCAAATTTTTAAATCACGGGGTGCATTTTGTATGGAGGATTGATTTGTGACGGACGAGTTTTTGTGGTGAATTTGCAAATTGTAACGAATGAATGTGTCGTGAACCGGATTAGCTAGGTATAAGATAGTTAGTGAAGACCAACCTCAACCCCCCTTCCCCCTTTTCGGCTTTGTACCACAATTGTATTTTATATACAATAAATATCGTTGCTACCAAATGTGACACAAAGTCAGTCTAAAGTTGGTTTAATGACAAAAAATAGTGGAAAAAAAATTACTCAAGCTCCCTCGTCTCTTCCCCACTTTTGGGACGCCTCAGACACCAAGCAAGTAGTAATGATGGAAAATCATTAATACACAAAGCCGAAACTGTGAAGCATCCAGTGAGGATCGAACTGACTATTTAATCGTAACTGATCTAGCAAGACAGGCATGCTAAACATTATACCACGTCGAAGTGACCTTTTGCTAAAAGGTTAAGAATCATGCTAGCAGCCGGACAAAAAGAAAATTAACTTTAATTACAGGTGATCCACTTCCTCGTTCTTCATCGTCCTTTTTTTCACTAAAAACGTGTTAGAGTTCATATAAAGTCGTGGTCAAGTGTCAAATTCTCTAAGCCCTCCTTCCTTATTATATGCACTAGAATTTTCAACTCTCTTTCTGATGCTACGTATAAGCGTTTAGTTTTTCTGTTTCCATTTTCCATAAGACTTCCTCGTTACTCATATGTTCATTCTATGACATTCTCAGTATCCTTCCGTAGAACAACATTTCTGTTGCCTCAAGTTTCTTCATTTGTCCAGTATTCACAATCATATAGGCGGACTGATATTAAATAAGGGTCAGCATTCATTTCTTTGTTTCTAACAAAATTTTCTACGGTTTATCAACACTTTTCATGTTATTTAAAACCAGAAAATATTTTTATATTGTAAGATTTTTTTCAGATAATAATAGTTTAGTGATACATGTCTTACTAATTAACCCATAGCTAAGGGGAGATGAGACGGATTCATACCTAATTATAATTTGATAAACAAACAATGATTATAATATGGATATAAAGTGAGGGATCAATTCTATATTACAATCAATATATAAACTGATCCCTTACTTTGTGGTTACAGTAGTTTCTGTACATTTATATTGCAGAGAATCTAAATAAATCTAAAAACATGCCTCTGTAGCTAATCAGTATTCCATTGATTGATTGATTCGTTTTTTACGGTTTATCAACACTCTGCAAGTTACTTAAAGCCAGAAATATTTTTTGCTTGTAAGAATTTTTTTATATATAATAATAGTTATATTATAATAAACGTCTTACTAATTAACTCATAGCTGAGGGGAGAAGAGGTGGATTCTATCTCATTAGAATGTGATTATTTAACGCCAGAAAATATTTTTAGATTTTAAGAAGTTTTGTTTTTGCATAATAATATTTGAGTGGTACAAATTTTACTAATTAACCCATAATTGGTGGACAATGGATGGCTTTATATAATATATTTGCACGTAAGCGAATCTAACGAACGTAACGGGAACTGCGACTCGGCTCTCCGCCTCGAATATACTAGTAATCTCTTATTAACATTTCTGAATCATTGTCCATTACCCCACACGCACATCCAGGCTTAGAGCACTTGGTATTCCCAAGCGGTTACCCAACCAGGCTCAACGTTGCTTAACTACAGGAACAGGTGTTTTAGCGTAAAGTGGCCGTAAACCTCAATTCATTTCTTCTCTTTCCCCACAAGCTATGGGTTAAATACCAATATATACAAGGCGGCTGTGTGCTGTGGTGTAATGGATAAAGGCTGGGGGGGGGGGCATCGGAGAACTGAGTTCAAATACCAGTCGGGTTCATTACATTCACTTACACGCAGATAACCTATGAATCCATCACTTCTAGAAAGAAACGGCAACCCACTGCGGGCAAATCTTCTGCCTAGTCAGTCATGGACTGAAAGAGACATGATCGCCCAAGTGTGTATCACGTGATGGCACTTTACTGGCTTTATCTCTTCTCACCTCGGTTATGATTTGAATAACAGGACAGAATGGGTCCTATAGCCTTGGTTGGCAACCAGTCTACGACAGAAAGAAATGGCAACCTACTGCGGGCAAATCTTCTGCCTAGTCAGTCATGAATCGAAAGAGACATGATCATCCCAGTTTGAATCGCGTATGGCACTTAGCTGACTGATTGACTGATATACCAGTCTCACTAGCTTAAGGTGGCAACTAGTCTAGGAAAATTCAACACTGTGGTCAAGATAACGGGAAACTAATTCTCTGTCTTTTTTGAATTTACAGGTAACAATGAAACCAACGAAGCACGACATTAAAAACAACGTATTATGTTTGAAAACCACAATATTCAGTCAACTAAACATTCGCAACTGTCTACAAAACTAGTTTATTAACCATTACTCTCCAACAGACGTTGAATTGTGATAGTACTCTCTTAGATGCAGCAATAAAGTTGGTGGTGTAGACCAGTTATAGGAAGAATGCGACCCGATTGGCATTCTGAATGGCTCAAAAAAAAAAAAAAATCGACTATCCTCCACACGTCTTTTGTTGTGAAAATGTCTGCGGTATCTTTAATGAAAAATTACCATTTTTTTTAGCAGTTCGGCTAGCATTGTGTTACACTGTGTCTCATGCGACCCGTTCGAAAAGGGATTGCCCATGTCTGGTACAGACGAAATACTGGATCAGCCCATTAGAAAATATCACCAGTGCAATTGCAACTATTACTCATGGCTATTAATCTTTTTACGATAACGCTAGCTTTCTTGAGATATTTTTACATTTAATGGGCGCGCGATACTATGGACACGCACGTAGAAAAAGTAGATGTGGTTTTATCTTGATTATTAAGTGTTTCTAGGTTTCTAAGTGGCTTCCACTTTGAGTGAAGGGGGACAGAAAAGTAAAGAAGTGGATGAGGGTATTTGGGATATCAAGTGATAACATAACTGGAAATAAGGTATATCCGGGTACTGGTTAACAGAGAGAAGTAAGAAATAAGAGAGAAGTATTCTTGTTAAATCATTATATATATATATATATATATATATATATATATATATATATATATATTGAATATATTAGTCGTTAATATACACATACATATGCAATCATATATCTAATATATATATATATATATATATATATATATATATATATATATATATATATATACATACATACATACATATATATATGTATAAAAAATAATTCCAAGAGGATAGAATCCAGGTAGAACTCAATGTCCAGGACAAAGTAAGGATATAATAAAAAGGCTTAAACACTAATATTCCATGGTTATAATTTATTACATTGGAATCGTAATCACGATCCAATTCATCAGACCTACAAATCGTGATTACGATTCCAATGTAAAAAATGATAACCATGGAATATTAGTGTTTGAGCCTTATATATATATATATATATATATATATATATATATATATATATATATATATATTCACAAGAAACAAGAGAAATTAAAGCAATGTATTACCAACCTATTCCTACGATTTACAAATGTGATATTCTGTTATTATGGTAGTACAAGGCATATTTGCTTATTGGAGAAGACTAATACCTTCTGCTACTATAACAACGTAATATCCTATAAGTACGGAGAGATTATGCTGCGAGACCGATAAATAAACTAACATTTTTTTATATTGAAAAAAAAAATATGTCCGCTAGTGATAAATCATAGTCGGGCTTATGGTTATCTCTGTAAAGATTGAATAATGGTTTGTTTTTACGGCTTATCAACCTTTTATAGGTTACTAACAGTAGAGCCCGGCGTTGCCCGGGGATGTAACAGTAAGAGATAGATCAAGTATCGACCATCATAAGGACTGAAAAATAAAATTGACAAAGTTTATTGTTTAAGGTTGACGGACACGCATGTCTTAATTAGATTTTTCTTTTTTTTTTACGAATTGGTCAAACTCAAACAAAAACATTGTTTTCAATCGTTATGAGTCTACAGATTGAATAGAATTTTAAACAATTGTCTTGTAAATGGAATTTTTAAAGCAGTCTGAATGTAAAAATAAAGAAAAAAGTGTGGAACATAATAAGAAACACTACCTGCCAAAAAAAAAAGTGAAGTTTTGTTGAAATCGGTTGAAAAATGTAGGAAATCCGATCCCATATATAAAGGAACACACACACACAACCTGGGTTTTATAATAAATAAGTATAACTCGATATGAGTTGTCCCCCTTTCATTCTCGTGATGCCTCTTAATCGTGTTTTCAAATTGATTTCGTGCAAAAATAATTGTGTTTTTCCAATTTTTGGCACTGTCAGAACCACCGCAAGGTAATTTTACGTAGTCCTGTGAAGTTTTGTTGAAAAATGTAGGAAATCCGATCCAATATATAAACGTACAGACACACACACACGCACACAACCTGGGTTTTATAATAAGTATGATTTAGAACCGAGACTTTTTTTGTGAGAGAATTTATTAAGTTTGGTGAGATTGGCAAAGACTAATTTACTATGAAATGCTTCATGACAACCAAACGGTCAATGCTAAGTTGTATGTTGAACAGGCTTAAAGTGGCAAAAAATTTCATCTGAAAAAACTTGACCGATGATAGCGTGATTATTCAACACGACAATACCCGTCCCCACGTCGCTAACATGACCAGCTCGGGTTGGGAAGTTATGCGACACCCACTATATTCTCCTGATTTAGCTCCTTCAGGCTACCACCTTTTTTGATGAGTGTTTCGTTTAACAACGTTATTGGCGCTTAACAAGTGACTTGATGATTTGGTTTGGTTTGTTTTATGGCATAACAACCTCAATGGGTTATTTAATGCCGACAAAAATTTTTATTGCTGGTAATATTTTCTTTTGTCAAAAATCTGTTTCTGGTAATAATTTTTTTCAAAAACGTATTGCTGGTACTATTTTTTTTTTTTCAAAAATGTATTGCTGGTAGTTAACTATTTGCCTATAGCTGGGACCCTAACAGGTGCTACTACGCCGGGTCAGGATGGACCTGGGAACACCAGCAATTAAGACGTGGTTCCACGCTCCTTAAAATCTCCTGATCAGAGGCCTTGCTGCTGGACGTAGTTTATCGTCTTACCCAGGACGCGGATGTAGTTTATCGTCATGCCCAGGACGGCAAGTGACTTGATGAATTTTTCGAGTCAAAACCCAGTGATTTCTATCATCGAAATATTGAACAGTTAGTGGATCTTTTAAATCATTTCACCCAAAGTAGGGGATAAAGCCACTAAGACGCAAGGTTACCGATAGAATGATATGAAATGCTTCAAGACAATCAAACGGTCAATACTAAGTTGTATGTTGAACAAATGAACAAGCTTAAACTGGCAATTCAACTGAAAAGACCTGACCGGCGGTACTGCGTGATTATTCATCATGAAGATGCTCGCCCCCACGTCACTAACATGACCAAACATGCAATTAAAGAGCTCCGTTGGGAGTTTCTGCTACACCCACCATATCCTCTTAATTTAGCTTCTTCAAACTACCACCTTTTTCGGTCGCTTTCTAACAATTTTTGTTTCGTTCAACCATGATGTGGAGTTTAAAACGTGTCTTGATGAATTTTTTGAGTTAAAACCTTATGATTTCTATTGTCAAGATATTGAACAGTTAGTGAATAGTTGCCAGGAAGTTGTGAACAATGAAAAAGAATACATTGTTGAATGATTCATTAGAACTATTAATAAATGATAAGTATTAAAATAAATTATAAAAAACGAACGACTTTATCTAACAATCTAATAATATGGGAAACAGGGTTCGCGTTCTTATTTCTTGACGTAGCCTTTGTTTTTCATCTTGTTGCCTTGTATGCATGCACCACACCCTTTCCCAGCTATCGGTGGACACTGACAAGATTGAGAACCAGAATTCAACGTGGGGGTAATTATTGACCGCTTGATGGAAAGCTTTATGGTATATAGAGATGAAGTAAAGGCCAAATTTTACTGTCTATAGTACCATTTATTGTTGACTCCATTTGGTTACAGTGTTTAAAATGGTTGACTATCGTCATAGTTTTTTTTTTTTTTTGTGATTTCAGAATTCATACAGGGTTGTTGCGTTGCTTCTGGTTGACGGAAATTAATTTGTTGCATTCATCTTTCCTTCTTCTTTCTCTTCTGAAGTTGTACGTGAGGTCAAACTCACAGTCGATGAATCACCAACCCTCGCGTCTCGACATTCTACCTCGAATCAAGTTCCTCTCCACTGCAGCGTCTCTCGTCTCGTACGGGGTTTTCTTCGTTTTATTGGGGCTGACACATCCGTGTTTCCCGTTTGATTTTTGGCGGGACGTGTCGTCATTGGTTGATTTTTTTATGACGTTCGCTGGGCCACATAAAGGAAGTCCGTGTTCATGCCCGTTACCGAGGATAGGAACAATAGAAGGAAAGGAAAGGAAATATATAAAAGAGAGGGAGAGACAGTTTTCTTTGTCACTCACTTAGTAGAGAGGAAAGTGTATATTTTCGTATGGTGTTATTACTACCTTATACCACTACAGCTTCGACCAGGGTTGCGTTGTATGTTCACAATGGGATTTATTTCTATTAAATCAACTGTTTTCCTGTTTTCTATGCATATTTATTTATTATGCATCTGTGTACAGTTAATTATATGAAAAGTATGTTTTTCCATTAGTTGGAAATACAATAAATTAAACATTTCTATGTGTACGAATATTTGTTTCCCCTCACTGTATTTTTGTGCCTAAAACGGCCTGGTATAGCTGCACATTCGAGGCAGTGTAGAAGACATGGAAAGTCCTGCGCAGATCGAACGGCCATAATTTGAGAAATTGACTATGATGAGAATGACTTGTCAACAATTGCTCTATAGAGATATCCATCCACAATGATGTGTATCATCAGTGTGGCTCAAACACATCCACATCTCCAGAGGGCAGCAAATGTACGTATACAGTATTATACGATTCATTTAATACTTTAATTCCTTAAAATTATTTTTAATAGATTTACTTTCATAATTTTTATTATAATTGTTATATACCGTATCTACGAACACTAATGGGTATGTCTCAATACTCATAAATACGTTGGACACTATTTTAAGTGGGGGTAATATGCTGTCTAAGTAGTCCACCACTAGCAGTGGTTTACTTCTTCACACTGCTGGTGAATATTGTATTTTGTAGATGCTATAAAGATTATCATTTCATTTCCAACTTCCGTTTTGGTTACTCATCATTCAGTAACTTTTTCTTGGTTACAACAACTATAAAAATGCATTTAGTGATCCCTACAGTAATTTCATTTTGGAACGGTTGTTACAACTGAGAAATGGAATTTTTACAGTAATCTACGCCATATTAAAATACATTTCAAAAATGCATTGCAAGTGATTTTTACTATAAAAATGCAAGTTCAAGATATAATATGCTGCTATTGGTTGTGGCATTATGCATCATTTAATCTATATCTTGGGAACACACATACATATATATAAGATTAGAGTTTTATACTCTATAGATATTTAGTTCCTTATTGAATTATGTTAACGCCATCATTCAAAGATTATGAGGAGATAATAAATAATGAATTCAACTGAAAAAAAAAGTTTACTCAGGCAGAAAATGCTGAAAGAAAATTGTTATATGCCATACTCTGTCCCAATCCTCATAAATAATAAATATGTTGGACACTATTGTAAGTGGAGGTAATATGATGTCCAAGTAGTCACCCACCAGCAGTCGTTTACCTACTTCACGCTGCTGGCGAGTATTGTATTTTGTTGATGTTATAAAGATTAGCATTTCATTTCCAACTTCCGTTTTAGTTATTTCTTATTCAGTAAACTTTTCTAGTTTACAACAGGTGGACATTAACAAGTTCGAGAACCAGAATGCAACGTGGGGTAGGTCATTGGCCGATCGATGGAAACCTTGTGGCAAGGGTCGCGCTGTCTCTTTACACGTTCATAAGTATATTTCTTTTTTTTTACATGCGACTATAAAGTTAATTGTATAGATAACAATTCTAGATTACTCACATAGATTGGATTTATTTTTTGTTTAATGGCATATCAACTCCTTATGAGTCATTTAATTTTGAAATGTAATTGATGAAAATAAAAATATGATGTTATTCTGCTTTCATAATTGAATACATGGTAGATGATTCCCAGCTTTTGTGTATATACATGCTTGTGTTAATTATCAGAGAAGTTGATATGTGTGTTTTATGTTGTAGTTTTGTTGAAGTTTGTTGATTTTGTTTAACGGCATATCAACCTCTATGGGTTATTTAATGCCGAAATCTAAATAATTTTAACACAATTGCATACCTTCAACTACAGATGAAATGTATTGTTGGTCATTTTGCTATAAAATGTACTGTTGCTAATTCTACTATAACCTGGAGTCGAAATTAAATTTTGATTCTTTTGTTGCTACGTGGGGCAGAGTTGGCGAACCAGTTTCAATAGATCAAAATGGAAACCGAGGAAAAAGAAAACATTACAAAACTATCAACTCCTTATGAGTCATTTAATGCTGAAATTTAATTTAGCTTTGAAGTAATAAAAATATATGTTATTCTGCTTTCACAGTTGGATACATGGTAGATGATACTCAGCTTTTGTGCATGTACATGTTTGTATTGACATAATTAATAGAGTCAGCGAAGTGTTTTGATTTAGGATTTACCGGACGTTAATCCGAGTCACGCTACTAACAAGGTATTCAATGAAATGGTTAATTATCTTTTGATTGATTTCTTTGTTCTTCTTAAGTCTTTATTTGCGGTTATAATACTGCTTTATCTTAACATTGAAGTTTTGAGTTATACTTAATTATTAATGGCCACCGTACGTCAAAAAAGGAGAAAAGAGGAAGGAGACTCAGAATGAGAGAGAAAGATATCGGCGAATAAGAATGAAAGAGAAAGAAAAAAAGAAACAAGAAAAACGAATAAGAAAAAGAGAGAAGACGGCAGAAAAAAGAAAGCGTGAATATTAATGAGGGAGAAAAGAAATAGAGAAAGAGAAAAGATAATGAAGGAGAGTGAAAAGAAAAATAAGTCAAAATTACATTTGATGATTCAGTTTTTAGAATGGCCTTCTTTTCAAATACATTTGAATATCTTGTCACTATTCAAAAAGAAACGTTTAAAAGTACATGGTTTTTGAATTTTTCATCCATAAATTGCTAAAGAATAGTCAAAAATGAACTTTTAAGAAAGCAGTTACTCGTACATCAGTGTAGATGGCAGGACAAATGGCGAAACAAGTCAGCCTGAATAACGATTATGCCATGACGAGGCAACTTGAAGAATTAAAAAGAAATGAGAACGTGAAAAGAAAGAGACAATAAAAATGTGAGATAAAAGAGAAAAGAGAAAAAGAAAGATAGAGAAAAAGAGAACAAGGAAAAAAAGGCAATGACTGAGAGATAAAACAGAAAGTGGAGACAAAGAGAGAATACAAATTAGAGAGCCAATAAAAAGAAAACAAAAAGAAAGAGTGAATACGAATGAAGGAAAAAAGAAAGAGTAAAATAAAAAAAATAAAAATAACTCCAATCTCTCGGTCAGCGGCTTTGCTGCTGGATGTAATTTAGTAATTTATCGTCATACCTAGAACATCACTCACACAGAAAATATAACCATTGTAAATGCAAGTAGTACTTACATAGCACTCTAGTGTTTTACTCAATAAACGTGTTAACTTACTTTGGCTATTTTTACTTTTAATGATTTAAAAAACAGAATTCTTTCTTACATGAGACACTATTGTCTCACGAAGTAGGTTGATATTGAAACCGTAATATTGGACTCAATTTGAAAGTTGTCGTTTCACATGATTAGTAACGGCACAAAATATTTTTAAATTGTTACCGTCTTTTGAGGAAACGAGTTTAAAGATTACGTTTTTAGGTCCAAAATCATAGCTTTGGAATTTCATTCCGTTGATCAATGAAAACTTTATAGCACAGCCTTATAAAATTGTAATTTACAAATTGCATATGGATAAGATGCATGGCACACGCCTATTGTTACTAAAATAAATCATTGTGCCATCAAATAAGACCTTCATTTACTCCAAAGGGAAATTATACTGAATAATTTAGCTATTTTATGATGTAATTTTGTCCTATAATTTGTGCTTAGCAGTTTTATGGTTTTATATACACATTTATCTATTTTTTATTTTTATTAATTACGATCTAACAAATATTCTAACAGATCTTATTCATTAAGTAGCCTTTTTGGAAATCTTTTACAATTTCTTTACACATTTTTTACTTATCGAATATTGTAAAAATATTGCATACTTTGCTTGTACAGTGTAACCCGGATATAAGAGACCATGATATAAGAGAGACTCGGATATAAGAGCGACCCTGATATAAGAGAGATTGTATCTGGTCCCAAATTAGTGCCATACTTACCTAAACAAAATAGACCAAACCCGGATATAAGAGAAACCCAGGATATAAGAGACTTCTTCTCCGGTCCCGACAACTCTCTTATATCCGGGTTACACTGTAGTGATTGATAATCAGAATTCTGGTTTGAATATATTTTCTATTCATGTATCTAATACAAAAGAGATTTAACTTTATTTGGATTTATTCTTGAAATTTTAAGGTCAGTTTCACTTCAAAATTTTAATATTTTGAAGGAAAAACCCGCAGAAATTAGTTATCTCTGCATATTTTTTTTCAGACGATCTTTAAATTCTCAGAAATTCTCAAAAATTGGCGAAAGATAAATGTTGTAATCCAAAATATTATGAACAAGAAAATATAACTTAAATTGAGCTTGAATTGTAATGTCTTTATCGTGTTCCAATTTGGAAAGTATTCTAGTCCGAATATCACTATGTGATTCAGACGTCAGTCCTGCGATAAAAAATGAAAACATTTAAACTGCTCCTCTTTAAAGGAATTTAGTTTAATTTTTTCACATTCTCGATTTTCGATGCCACCGAATGTCACATAATCGTCTTCATCGTTTTTTTTTCTAATTTGAGACAATTAAACCTGGTATTAAAACAGTGACTGTTTTCCCCCAAAGATTTCCTTTAGCAGTTCTACTGTTTCTGTAAATGTGAAATCCGTTGGCTGCTTTGGTAGGATGTGGTTTTTGTAATGGTCGTGTTCCTGGATTCCCAGTTTCCGAATTAGAAGACGGATTTTCCAATGTTCGTCTTTCTGTGAAAATTCGTTTTGCAAAATGAATATTGATCTTTTGTACCACGAAGAAAAAGGTTTTCCGCTTTCATTGTCGTAATGGAATTCTGTTGTCAGCGATGTTATCCACAGAATTTATGTTCAAATTCCTTCCTTCGTTTAAAATTTCCAGTTGGTGATTGAATTGTTGATTGAACTGTTGAGTTATCATAGTCAACAACTGCTGTTGACTATGATAACTATTGACTGTTGGTTCAATATCTCTTTATGTCTGGTGATATCGCCATTTTTGTGAGATTTGATTATCATCTCCGTCGCCAAAAATTTGTGGTAACCCAAAATATTAGGAACAACAAAATATAACAAAGCACATTTAAATATATTTTAAAACACAACGATATTCGTTTTTATTCTCACCGACTAGGATACAGCCGGATTGGGTTCGATAAACATTTTACTGTCTACAGTTATTGCCAGCATCCATGTTGTTGTCTGATATGACACATTTTTTTTTGTGTGTGTTTTCAATGATTCGTTAAGGTAGAGTTGTCTTCCCTAACAATATGAATCTACTTTTCGGTGTCAGTACTTACGACATCAAACTCCAGCTTTCACACTGAGTGAAATGATGATTTTCTTAAAGAGGGAAAAAGCAACCTGCCATATTTTCTCATGTAAAAAAGAATTCTGAGTTGATTGTATAGATAAAAAAATCAAGATTAATCTTCCAGAACATATGTGTATTTTTAAGTGAGCCAACGTCGTTACCGAATGTGACACAAGGTCGTTGTTTAGATTGGGTTTAACGGTAATACTGTGGAAAAATTGTTCAAGGCCACTTGGCACTTCTGCTCTTCGAGACACCTCAGGTGCCGGGCAATAAACCCAGAATCCTACCAAAGGAGAGCTACTGCCTGGTGGGATGCCCCTGCAATCAGGAGCTGTTCATCCAGAAAATATGACAAGGGCAATTGCAAAATTGCTTAATTGTGGCCACATGTTTGACAGTTCGAATAATGGTAGCATTCTTTCGATATTTTTAGATAATTGAAAAGACACAATACTTTTTTACATGCGACAACAGATCAAATTTTTTCTATCGGTATCACCCCAAGCAAGGCAGTAAAGACACTACGACGTAAGGGATTACAGAGTAGTGAAAATATTAGAAAACAGAAACATTGATAATTAATAGAAAGAGAAAAGAGTAATCAGGAGGACAGTAGATAGTGATTGCATTTACACTTTTTGGCTGGAAAGCATGGAGCTGGAAGAGAGTTACACAAGCGAGATGTACGAGAAAAGAAACTGTTGGCATATAACTTACAACTACATCTAGCCAGTTCAACTGTAAATTGATGGGATCTCGACGCCAATCTAGTGCCGCGCTTAAATTTATACAGTCTAGGTACCATAGCGAAGAGCTCACCCAAACAATTATCATGAAAGTATTTATTAAAGGAGGAGTGATTGGAGTGCATGCGTCTCAGGCGAAGCTAGACTTAAGCCCCACCCCACAGCTTCTGCCTCCTAACCGCTTGCTACCTTCCCATGGTCCTCTCTGTTTCTCACTAAATGCATGCAAGTGACCGAGTGGACTGGCGGTATAATCAGTCCCCCCTCCTGCTGCCTTGTAGGGTTTGCTTCTTGAGGTAAAGGCTAGGTGAAGGAAAACTCCGATATAAAGCCAACAAGACCCCCAACGGCAGAGCTTAGTAGCGATGGCGGAGGAAGGCAACGCCTGTCGGGCAGGCGGATAAGGCGGGCCTTGAAAAAATGAGAACCCGGCAGCCCGATGCAACCAGCATCATGTTGGTCGCCTGTCTCGTTTCTCTTAAGCTGCGGTGGAAGCGATGCTGGTCGAGTGTCTGTGCGTGGTCGTCGTGCAGCCACGACCACCTAAAACAATATCCTCGGCGACTGGCATTCTGTCGTTTCTTTTTCTTTTCTTTCTTTCACCTATTGTTATCCTTTCACCTCCATCATCACCACCCAAGTCCTGTGGCGGTAGCACCGCGAGCAACGGGGACAGACCTGGAACGTTGGAAGCCTTCAGCCGGCGACTGCACACAGGCGGCGGGTTAAAGATGGTTGCTATCTGATGACATTGCCGTGACACCCAAGTTCGGCAGCTGGACCCGTGACTGGGATGGCCTATTGAGGACCACCGCATCCCACCCCACATGGGGAAGCCCCTAGAAAAGGTGGGGCAAACATCGGACACGGCGACACATCTGGCCAGTTTACCGCGGCTGGCGGACATCCCTCTACTGCAGTCCCAACAATGCAAAAAGTTTAAACAATAAAAATATCCTTACACTTGGTGCTTGGAATATCCGCACTCTCCAAGACGTGGCGAACACTACCCTCCCGGAAAGACGCACAGCCCTCGTCTGCAAGGAGCTTCCAACATAGATGTGGCGGCTCTCAGCGAGACTAGACTGCCCGAGGAGGGCAACATCAGGGAAGCTGGAACAGGTTATACCATCTTCTGGAAGGGGAAGGCCCCCGAGAAGCCGCTCATACATGGCGTTGACCTTGCCATCCGGTCCCAGCTCGTGCAGCAGCACAACCTCGCTCCCACGGCAATCAGTGAGCGCTTAATGACTGTCCGCATTCCCATCATGCGGGGCAGACACATCACCCTGATTGCAATATATGCCCCGACTCTGACCTCACCCGATGAAGACAAAGCCGCATTTTACACCCAGCTCGACCATACCATCCAGAGAGCGACCGCCAATGACAAGCTCATTGTACTGGGTGACTTTAATGCCCGAGTAGGCAGGGACCATCGCCTGTGGGAGGGAGTAATTGGCCACCACGGTATCGGAAACTGTAACACCAACGGTCAACTCCTACTGGGTCTCTGTGCGGAACATGAACTTGTTGTGACCAACACTATTTTCAGACACCCGAACCGACAGAAGACAACATGGAGGCACCCCCGGTCCAAACACTGGAACATTCTGGGCTATGTCCTAACCAGAGCCAGAGATAGGGAAGACGTCCGCATAATCCGATCGATGCCAGGAGCGAACGACTGCTGGACAGATCACAGGCTCCTCCAGACTATCTACGAGAAACCTTTGACCACCTAGGACACCGGACAGCGTACCACACCGACGCTTTGACTGTAGCAATCCCCGCGTCCCACAGCTGGCACAGAATTTTAGAGAAGCCTGCGAACGCCACCTTGCAGACTCAGTGGATCAGGCCTCTGTGGAGCACCACTGGACCACCCCAGAGACGCCATGACCCGTGCAGCGGAGGAAACCATCGGCTACTCAAACAAGAAAAGACAGGACTGGTTCGATGATAGTTACGGGTCCATCTCGCCTCTCATTGAATCTAAGCGTCAGACACGTCTGACTATGGAGAACCAGCCTACAGCTGCCAATAAACGAAATACAAAGCTACGCTGACCAACGAGACCTGCGCAGCTTTTATGCGGCAACGAAGGAAATTTTTGGTCCCACACACTCATCAGTGGGCGGACTAAAGGACGTGGACGGGGCTACAACCATCAGCGACAGCGAGGGTATTCTGACAAGGTGGAGGTCTCACCTCGAGAACCACCTCAACGACCAGGTAAACACGCCAGACGATCACCAGCGAATGACCCCGCAGCATCCTGTTCGTCACTGGATGTCACTACCCCCCCATCCAGGACTTCAACAAAGCCCTTAAACGCATGAGACCCGGCAAAGCCCCAGGACCCGACAACATCCCACTGGAGCTCCTCACCCACAGTGGCCCCGAGATGAGGAACCGTCTCATGCTCCTTATATTAAAGATTTGGGAGACAAAGACCCTCCCCAGCGACTTCCGCGATGCAACGGTCGTGACAATATTCAAAAAGGGAGACCGTAAGAACTGCAACAACTACCGGAGAATATCACTGCTAACAGAACCTGACAGAACCCGATACTCGGACACGACTGGGAGCCAACGATTTATTAAAAAAGTCACAGTGAGGCAACTTTAAGGCGGTGGGAAAGTGACTGAAGCCGAGCCGCCAGATTAGGATCAATAATATCTCTGATGTTTGGATTTTATCAAGGACCTTAAAGTAAATGGTAGGGGCACCAGACCATAAAATTCCTAATAAGAGTAGATAGGTCCGCTTATTGTCAGTTTTCTTAAGATGTTTTTAATGCTTTTAAAAAGTAAACTTCTTTCAGTTCAGAATTCCCTTTAGGTTAACCAGATCGATAGGCTGTAGAAAACAACAACCGAAATGTTGTATTAACAATAACAATGATAAAGACAATAGTCCGAAAGTAAAAAGTGTAAATAATGATATCTCCTCATCTCAGTCTTTTAAGTTAATTGTATCGATAAAAATTCGAGATATAACCAATACAATTGTAAAAATTATTGTGATCGTTTTCATTTATTTATTTACTAGTTTAAAATCTGCAATCCATGAGGTCTCTTAAGCTAGGCCTTGAGGAGAGCACAAAGTAAAGGAACCTCTGGTCCAGCGTAGAAAACAGCAATGATAATTTTGAAGAAATAAATTTGAATTCCTCAATTCACTCCTCGGAACTTCAAAACTTCACTTTAATTCCGATTTGAGATATAAGCCCAATTCCGGTCAAAAGAACGATTTGGTCCGAAAGTCAGATTTGGTCCGAAAGTCAGATTTGGGCCATAAGTCAGATTTGGTCCCAAATTCAGATTTGGTCCCAAATTCCAGTTCAGGCCGAAAATTGAATTCTTCAGATCAAAAACTCTGCGGAACTTCAAAATTTCATGTCTCGAAGTCTTTAACTTTAACTCTGATTACTTGGCATTTTAAAGAAATAAAACGGATTTCCTCAATTCACAAACTTTAGGGGATATTTTAAACTGAATTTAAAACATTTTTTTTTAAATTCTCAAAGTTTTTGTGTTACTTGAAACTGAATATAAATTAAAAACTAATTTTTTTTCAGTTATTCTTAAATTTAAATTTAAAATTTTCCCCTCCACATCCGGACACAAATCCCAATGTTGGATGTTCAAGCACTAAATGAAGGGCAGATTTTTCAATCCTGGGATCATCTTGATTCCAAAATATGACTATGTCGTGTAAGTGTGGCCAGAGTTAGAGTTTTTTCAGACATGGACGAACAGACAGAATTTGCCGTTTATTTATTTAGATTTATCAGAAACTGACGAATACATTCCCATGTAATAAATAGTGGCGGTCAGGGTCTAAAAAGATTGGTTGACAAATACACAATTATATTAAGATTTTCCTGAAGTAGGTTACCGTTACTTTTTGCGCTAAACTTGTTACCAACCAAGGCTAGAGGACCCATTCTGTCCTATTATTCAAATCATAGCTGAGGGAAGAAGAGATAAAGCCAGTAAAGTGCCATCACTTGATACACACTTGGGCAATCATGTCTCATTTGATTCATGACTGACTAGGCAGAAGATTTTCCCGCAGTAGGTTGCCATTTCTTTCTTAGGTAGACTTGTTGCCAACCAAGGCTATAGGACCCATTCTGTCCTGTTATTCAAATCATAGCTGAGTGAAGAAGAGATAAAGCCAGTAAAGAGCCATCACGTGATACACACTTGGGCGATCATGTCTAATTCGATTCATGACTGACTAGGCAGAAGATTTTCCCGCAGTAGGTTGCCATTTCTTTCTGTGATAGACTTGTTGCCAACCAAGGCTATAGGACCCATTCTGTTCTGTTATTCAAATCATAGCCGGGGGAAGAAGAGATAAATCCAGTAAAGTGCCATCACTTGATACACACTTGGGCAATCATGTCTCATTTGATTCATGACTGACTAGGCAGAAGATTTTCCCGCAGTAGGTTGCCATTTCTTTCTGCAGTAGACTTGTTGCCAACCAAGGCTATAGGACCCATTCTGTTCTGGTATTCAAATCATAGCCGGGGGAAGAAGAGATAAATCCAGTAAAGTACCATACGTGATAAACACCTGGGAGATCAAGTATTTTTCGATTCATGACTGACTAGGCAGAAGATTTTCTCGCAGGAGGTTTCTATTTATTTCTGCGGTAGA
>OZ010615.1:307500-394000 GCA_963932145.1 Acanthosepion lycidas
AGAAAAAGAAAGACAGAGAAAAAGAGAACGAGGAAAAAAAAGCAATGACTGAGAGATAAAATAGAAAGAGGAGAAAAAGAGAGAATACAAATTAGAGAGCCAATAAAAAGAAGACAAAAAAAGAAAGAGTGAATACGAATGAAAGAGAAAAGAAAGAGATTAAAATAAAAGAAAGATGGAAAAAGAAAGAGATATGATGAATGAGAAAAACGATCGAAGAAAAATATATTGAGTTAAAAAGAGTGAAAAGGAAAAGGAGAAAACGAGATTGAGAATAAGAAAGTAACTAGAGAGAGAGAGAGGAGTAAAAGAAAGAGAGAATGTGACTGAGAGAAAAAAGAGAAAGGAGAAAAAGAAATTAAGAATAAGAGAGAAGATAATGAGAAAGAAAGAAAGAAAGAAAGAAAGAAAGAAAAATAATGAATGAAAGGAAAAAGGAAAAAGAGATTAGGAATGAGAGGAAATAGAGAAAAGAGAAAAATAAATTAATAAAGAAAGAAAGAAAAAAAGGAAAAAGAGATTAGGAATGAAAGAAAGAAAGAGAGAAAGAAAGAAAATGAATGAAAGAGAAAAGTGAAAAGAGATTAGAAATGAGAGAAAGTAGAGAGAGAAGAAAAAGAAAGGGAGGATATGGCTGAGAGAAGAAAACGGTGTATTAGTAATGAGAGAAAATATAGAGAGAAGAAAATATGAATGAGAGAGAAAAGGAAAAAAGTAAAAGATAATAAGAATAAGAGAAGAAAAAAGAAAAAAAATTAAAATTACACCGATAATGTGAATGAGGGAGAGAAATGGCGAATATAAAAATGAAAGAGAAAATAGAAAGAATAAAAATTTAAAAAAATTAAAGAGAACGATGGCATTACCATTTTCCCTTTTAAAATAGGGAAGTCGTTAATTTGGGATGCGACTTTTGTCGTTATATTTTCGACCGGTAATTTGATTAAATCCGCAGTTGAGCCGGGGTTTGTCGCTCGGGACGTGGAGATAATAAAAATAGTTAAATATCCTTCTCTTGCTGATAGATTTTTTTTTACTCTTGTAGCAGTGGAGACTTCTGGGGTTATTAACCCTCGTTCGATGGCGTTTCTTTCGGATGGCTGGCGGGATGGCGTCTCGATTAAGGGACGAGTCTCGTGGCTCTTGCAGCGTGTTTCACTGGCGATGGTGCGAGGTGGTGCTTTCTCCATCACTGCGGCTGGCAGAAGATAGCAAAAAAAAAAATTGTTTATAGTTACTTTGTACAATTTTTTTTTTCTCAATAAACTAAAGACATCGTAGAATAAGAATGAGGCAGAAATGAGAAAAGACAATACGAATTAGAGAGAAAAGGAGAACATGAACGAGAACAAAAATAAGAAAACAAATAGAGAGGGGAAAAGAAAGAGGGAATATAAATGAGAAAGAAAGAAAAAGAGAGAGAGAGAGAAAAGAAATAATGAAAAAGGAAAGGCAAGATATGAATGTGAAAGAAAAGAGAATGAAGTAAAACAAAACATGTCGGTTAATGATTCAGCATAAATGTTGACGTCATCCTTTCAAATTCATTTTCATGTGTTGTCACAATTAAGAGAGGAAAGTTTACAAAACAATAATTTCTTTTGACATTTCCAACGACGACCCTGAGGTCAATTCAAAATGTACTTTTGTTAAGTCCTTCGTCTCACAGTGCCAAATTAACAAAAATAGCAAATACTAGGGTTCCCGCATTTTCTAAGACCTTGCATTTTCCTTATCGAGAAAAATGTTCCAAAATAATTGTTGGAAAAAACATTTATTCGAAATGTAAATTGTTTGAATGAAAATTAATCGAAAGGACAATTATACTAAATGATAATTATTCTATGCTTGATGTACCTTTGAGGTCTTGCTTTGAGAGAGTCAATGCTGATTTGCTTAGAACTAATAAACCCGTTTTTGTAGCACGTGTCATCCCATCATCCCACAATATAGAAATACTTAGACGCTCTTAAAAGAAAACAGGACTTGCAAGAAATTTATATTGAAAAAGTAAGAGCAGGTTGCCAAAATATCAAGAGCACTAAGAAATACTGCGACGTAAATGGAAAACTTAACGAGTAATCTTCAGTAGTTGACTATTTGCATGCAATACCGTATAACTTCTTAAAGTTATAAGGTTTTTTTTCTAAATTGTTTTATTAACGATATTTGTATTTTGAATAATCATCATTTGTGTATTTCACCTTTTAATTTTTACATTTTTATTGCAATAAAGAATTCTGCATTTCGAATAATTATCATTTAATATAATTGTCCTTCTGATTAGTTTTCATTACAACTTACAATTCTAATAAATGTTTTTCGAATAATTGTTTTCGAACAATGTTCAGATAATCGCATTTTCTACCTGTCTAATGAAAACGGTATCTTATAGTTGGGGTGGAATGGAGTTCTTTGCTTCAGCATTAATTATTCATTATTTCAGATAAGATTATAAAAAGCCGAAAAATCTATTTAAATATCCCGTTAGAATTATTCGCCACATATTTTTTCAGGTTTGTTTATTATATTGATAGAAGTTAAACATTTAAATTTTTATTAAGCTCTATCAGCATACTAGTAAATATGATTCAATATTTGTGTGTATTTTTTTTAATCGTTTCACCTGAAGCAAGGCGATAAAGTCACTAAGACGCAGAGAATTACAGCGAGCGAAAGAGAATGAAAAGACTGATAATGTGGAGGAAAGGACCAAAAAAAAAGGAACAGGTTTCAAGACGAGAGAAGATGGCGATTAGTTAGTTCAACAGTAAAATGGTGAGACCTAATTGCCAATCTAGTAGTACACTTAAATTCATGCAGTCTAGGCACCAAGGAGGAAAGTTCATCAGGACAATTGCCATGAAAAGACAGGGGAAGCCACATTACGTCGGTGAGAAAATGACTAAAGAAGAGATGACAGATCAGGATCGATTACATTATATGTAAGATGGATCATCTTTGGATTTTGTCAAGAATCTCGAGATGTACAGCACCAGACCAGATATGGCAGCAGTACGCAATGCACGGACGAATGGCATAGTTGGATAAAAGCGTTGGTTTGAAGTAATATAGTGATTTGACCTAAAAAGTTAAGAGTTCAATACCTTGCCACAGAAGAGGTGAATAAAAACTTGGAGATTTTAGTTAAAGGGAAATAACTGAAACAGGAATATCCGAAAGAGGCATGGTACGTGGAACTAGAACAATCTACCCCGGTGGACGAAATAAAGGGTTCGGCTTGAAATTCCTATCACCTAAGGGAGCGTACTGATTTGATATTGTCGCTAAATTTCATGTCATTGGAAAAATGTGAGGCTAAGAAAGCGTAGAGTGTTGCTTTCCTGGAGTTTAGCATTAGCCATACAGATCCTCTGTAATTTTTTCAGTTTATCGCCCATTATAACATATGCAATATACCCCGCTTAATCCGTCCCTTCATCTTCAAAATGGTAAAATATTCGTCTAAATTTAGAGTTGGTATGGAGTTGTTTGGTTGATTTTGCTACTTGTCAACACTTGTCGGCTGACATAATGTCGAAGGCAATATGGTGATACCAAATGAAAATTGAACTCATAACGGATGACAAAACAGACCGGCCTTGATAACCATTATCTCAGTAGTGGATGCGCACTGCTAATGAATCCCAAAATAGGACAAAACGACCGTCCAATGCATTCTGTTGAGGTGTTCTTTTAGACTCGATGAATTACTATAACGATTTGCCAAAATTCTATTACTTTTATTTTATATATATATATATATATATATATATATATATATATATATATATATATATTCAAGCCGCTCGACAAAAATAAATTGACACATTTTTTTTAAATAAACGGAAAATATACTCAAATATGGATATACAGTAAAAATAACTTTTAAAATTTTTTGTTTCACTTTGTTTAGCGGCATATCAACCTCTATGGGTTATTTAATGCCGAAATCTAATGGTTTTGAACACAATTTTATGGCCAACTAAATATATTTTGAACGCAATTGTATGCCTTCAACTACAGATAAGTCCAACTTCATCTTATTATTTCTTGTTGAGAAAGAACACAGACGTGTCTGAAAATTTTGAAAGCGAAAGTTGTTGGACGTAATACAGTGTCTCATTCTCCCAGCAAACAGAAACTTAGCTCTATTGAGAACACTTATTACGTGCTATCATGAGCAGGATAGATAGATAGATAGATAGATAGATAGATAGATAGATAGATAGATATACGATGACCTATTTTATCATGTTTGCTCACGACGCTAGAGACTGATGGAGTGATTATAGTACTGTAGCAATGGCTTATGTAATTAAAGACAGAAGCGTTTTAAAGCTCAACTCTGAAAAAAAGTCAATTATTTTCATTGTTATAACAGCTTAAAACACTCCTCGAAATATATCCGGGTCTATGTTAAAAGTCAGGCTGACATTTTTATACATATATTTCCCCGCGTATGTTAAGATACAGGGGTCCTTTAGTAAATTTTGAGCCGGATACATGAATAGATAAATAGATAGATAATGAACAGACTGGGATATATATATATATATATATATATATATATATATATATATATATATATATATAGAGAGAGAGAGAGAGAGAGAGAGGTGAACAGGCTTAGATAGATAGATACATACATACATACATAGATAGATATGACAAAACTTAGATAGATAGATAGATAGATAGATAGGAACAGACTGATAGATAGATAGATAGATAGATAGATAGATAGATAGATAGATATAGAATATGTGAGAATCAGTCGGATATTGAAAAGATGTTTATTTAAGTGTTCAAACTATTGAAAACAGCCAATGTACTGCAAAGAGCTTTGTCCACTTAGGTTTTTTTTTTGGTTTTTTTTTGTTAATATTCGTATTTTGTTAAAGTATAACGAACAAAGAGCCTCATCCTTCGTTCGCCATTGGTCATCGGTCATCACCCGGCATGTGATTATAAAACAAATGCAGGTTAAAAAGAACATTTAAAATAATAATAATAATAATAATAATAATAATAATAATAATAATAATAATAATAATACCATCCAGATCGAGTTTCGGAGATAGGACCTGTAACAATTTTATGGGACTTTACAATACACGCAGACAGAACAAAGTTAATCACCCAGACATCGTGATTTGAGACCGCAAAGACAAAAAGTGTCTCTTTATTGATATGGCATTCCCTACAGACCGTAATCTACCTTTGAAGATCTTCAAAAAACTCTCAAAAAATACAAGGACCTTGAAGTGAAAATGTCACATGAAGATATCAGTAATTCCAGTTATGTTTGGGGCCCAGTGTTTGATTGGAAAGGGCTCTGATAGACTCAGGGAAGGGATTCCTGGCAACCCATACCTTAGAGTAATAATAATAATAATAATAATAATAATAATAATAATACAGAACAATCAAAGCTAATCGCCCAGACATCGTGATCAGAGACCACAAAAACAGAATGTGCCTTCTTATTTATCCCTGCAGACTGCTATGTATCTTTGAAGATCTTCAAAAACCTATCAAAATACAAGGACCTTGAAATCGAAATCTCAAAAATATGGCACATGATGATATCAACAATTCCAGTTGTAGTTGGAGTCCTCAGATTGATTGAAAAAGATTCCAATAGACGCACTGAAATGATTCCTAGTAGCTTATGCCTTAAAAAATACAAAAAGAATTGTTCTCTCGAGTACAACCCACACCTTAGGAAGAGCTTTATCTATTTAAAATATATGTGATTTTCTTTTTAATTGCTCAGTGGAAAATGTCATGATGCCATTTCTAACTTTAGATCTCTGGTCGGGACCCAGAAAGAAATGAGTACACACCAGAAATCAAGGGAAATAATAATAATAATAATAATAATAATAATAATAATAATAAAGGACAATAAGTAAAAAACAAACAAAGCACTCTCTTATAAGGAAAAAGAAATAATTTTAAAAAGAAATATATATACATACATACATATATATATATATATATATATATATATATATATATATATATATATATATATATATATATATACACCGTGTTTTCTTATGTATAATACAACTTGAGTATAATACGAACCCGTGTTTCTGAAGCTAAGAAAAGGGAATACATTACGTCTTTCGGTATATGATCTCGTAGTGCAGGCATTCCTATAGTTTTTTAAAAAGTTTGACCATATTATCCATAAAAATTTCAGATATCGTTCATATATTTCGCTAATGACTAAAATATTTAATTTTTCACTAATACAAAAATATAAATGAACCGAATGTTTTGCCATTCCATGTTTCTTATAATTTCAAAAATGATTTTCAAATTTTCGGGGAAAGGTGCTAAGTAAACATACCCGGTAATAGGTTTTAACCTGTTAATTAAAATTAACCTATTAATCAATTAATTATTAATTAATTAATTAAAATTAACCTATTAACCTTTGATATGATTTTATAGTAGTGTGTAGCTTAGGGGTTAAAACGAACAGTTTATTTACACACACCACGAAGATTAATGAAGGATGATAATTCTTCCACATTCTGTATCCTCTTGTGTCTTAGTGGCTTTACTGCCTTGCATAGGGTGATACCGATTTAAAAACAATGACGAGGAAACATACGGGTAATTTTGACAAAACAAGATAAGGAAATTATTCACGATTTTAAACACTTGAAGTAGTGCCAGCAGCTCGTTCTAAGAAAATAAATCAGAATTCTCAAAGTCTATAGTTTAAACTTACTGTCATGAAGACGAAATGTTCATACAACAGATTAAATGATCTGACACAAAATAATATTAAAAAAATGTTTAAGAAGAAGGTAAGAAAGTTCGCCGAAGGGATATATGTTTTGTATACGTTCAAAAGTAGACAAAGAAAGATAATATGAAATACCTAGCTTTCTTCGATTTTTGAGAGAAAATTCTTTGAAGTGCCCCGTGCTGGTTAGAGGTCAATAATATAATTGGCAAGTAATTCAACGCTGATCGTGAGGAACTGAAACGAAACCTTTCATGTGACTTTAAACGCTCTTCTCTGATTAATTTATTTTTTCTCCTCATTTAATATATAAAAAAAGAATTTTGCGTGAGTCCGCTGTTTTCTTTTCATCTTCTTCTTGGTTGACCAGCTGTGAAGGCAAGGTTTTCATTGGGTGAAGAGAATTATTATTATTTCGCACTCACTACAGCCCTCTGCACAGCGGTTTTCAGATTTGGGCCTGGTCGCCAAAATACCGGCCCTACATACTCTTGGCTTCTGTTTTTGGCAAAAGTTCTGCGATCTAATGGAATTGTACAGTCTTTCTGCTTCTGTGTGACGTCACTTTGTATCTGTTTCTACCTACCCGTCATTGAAAAGCAGACGCACCGTTACTTAATAAAGTCAGCAGTTTATCTGCTGACTTTCCTAATTGCATGAGTGGAGACACTTTTTGTGACGCTATTACTGAGGGTGTTGGATTATCTACTCCGACGACAATCACGACGCTTTATTTGAAAGGTTCTTTTCCTTTTGACTTACGGGGCGGCAAAACACGTTTCTTTTTGATCCGATAGATATTATTACTATTTTAATTATGAGTTTGATTAACGACATATGAACTCCTTATGGGACATTTAATGCTGTAATTTAATTTTCTTGGCAAATTTGAAGTAATAAAAATATATGTTATTCTGCTTTCACAGTTGAATACATGGTAGATGTTACTCAGCTTCATTTTCCACTGCAACCAATGCACGGAAAATGCGACACTTAAATTCGAAGGCGCATTGGGCTAGCAAAAGATGCTTTCCAAAACTAAGCAAAGAGTGAAGAAACAGAAAACATTGTACCTGATTATGGTGAAATGCTATAGGGAGTGTTTTATTTGCCATATATTGAGATCCTTGGTACATATAAAAGATTGTTTAAATGCTGCAATTCTACCTAGGTATTGTGGCTGACTACATGCCTCAATTTATTCTTCTGCTGACCATTTCATTAGGACAATTTGATACTCAAATACATGTTTGTGTGAACATAATTACTAGAGGCAGTGATACGTTTATTTTATGTTGTAGTTATATTTTTATATGTTATTATTATCGGCATAAATAAATATAAATTATATGGTTTAATATCATGAAAGAGTTCTTTCAATTTGATTGGTTGATTTTGTTTGGCTTATTTAATGCCGAAATCTAAATATTTGGAATACAATTTTATAGCTTCAACTAAATATATTTTGAACGCAATTGTATGCCTTCAACCACAGATAAAATGTATTGTTGGGCATTTTGTTTAACAGCATACCAACATCTCTATGGGTTATTTAATGCCGATATCTAAATATTTTAAACACAATTTTATGGCTTCAACTACAGATAAAATGTATTGTTGGTCATTTTGCTTAATGGCATATCAACATCTCTATGGGTTATTTAATGCGAAATCTAAATATTTTGAACGCAATTGTATGCCTTCAACTACATGTATTGCTGGGCATTTTGCTTTAAAATTGCATTGTTAATAATTTTACTGTAATTATGTATTGTTGATAATTTTTTTATATAAAAATGTATTGCTGGTAGTTTTACTATAAAAATGAATTTCAATATTTTCATGGTGTTTTGTTATTGTTTGGGGATTCACTATTTGCCCATAAGTGGAACGCTAAAAGGTGCTTCTACCCATGGTTAGGGTACATTTGGGAACAACAGCAATTAAGAGGTGGTTTAATGCTTGTCAAAACGTCCAGTCTTCCAATCAGAGGCTATGCTGCCGGGTGTAGTTTATACCTAGGACTCGCTCCGATAGAGATCAGTTATCAAAGTCCTTCAGAGACACAAACTAGAGTATATTGAAGTAGTCATTTTAACTTTCTTTATTCTTGTGACATGTCTTGTTAATAGATTTGTTAATTTTTGTTTGTCTGAATTCCCCTAACTCCTGGACCAAGAAAAAGAAAAAGAAAACGGACATACCAGGATGATGTTTAAACCTTCCAACCATAAAATAAGAACAAACATATCTTTGGCTGTTCCAACTCTGCGCATGGCTGACTTGTGCCTGACCATTGATACGATACTTATGCTTACCTCCCCTAACTCCTGAACCAAGAAAAAGAAAATTACCCACGTGTATCCTCGTCATTTTTTTTAATTGGTATCACCCCATGCAAGGTAGTAAAGTCTCTAAAACACAAGAGTTTACAGGGTGTAAATCTTCCTGGCGTGGGTAAATCAATTGTTCATTTTAGCCTCTGTACCACACTACTATTGAGTGATTTTCTAAGCGTAGCTTAGATGTGGAAACATGGCCGAAAATATAGGGCACTAAGTGAAGATAGAACTCTCTACTCAGTCGTAATTGTTCTAGCGAGACAAGCTTAACCATTACACTAGGTCAAGATACCCCCACGTTACTATAGTTCCACAGAAAAAGTGTAATTTCCAAATGTTAATTTCGTTTTTAAAAAAAAGCAAAAATTAAATAAAAAGCAAAAATAAAAAAAGCAAAAAAAAAAAAATGTTCAAAAAGCAATAAGAAACTCTTGCCGTGAACAGCAATATAGGATGAATTTTAAAATCGCGCTGAAAAATTACAAGTAATTTTTTTTAAAAGGAATATTGAGTGTAGATTTTTAACCCCTAGCAAATATAAAATATTTTTTTATTAAATGATAGTCTCAATTGAGAACGAGTAATGGCCGCATCACGTTGAAATATTGGTTCCCGTATGATCACGAAAGGTAAAAAAATGCCGAGCCTGCGAATACCAGGTGCTGTAAGTCTTGGATGTGCGGGTCGTGTAAATGGAATGGCTCGGAATTATTAATCGGAGTTCCCGTTGGGTTCTGCGCAAATACCCTTGGGGAAGGTAAATAAATCCATCTTTTCTCCCGCAGCTATGGTTACTTTAAAAAAAACTTGTACCAATAAATCATTAATAAAAAAAAACAAAAAAAAACTTACAATCTAAAAATATGTGGCTTTAAATAACCTGCAGTGGGTTGATAAATCATAAAAAAAATCAATCAACTGAAAATATTTTTTTGAGTTTTTATTTGATTATTTTATTTTGGTACGGTTCGGGAGAATTTTCAGTTCGTCTATGGTTGATATTTTTATTTTATTTTTGTTTTTTTTATTTGCTTTCGTTTTTTGCTTCGTTTTTTTACTTAAAAATAACACTTTCCGGTATTTTTCTTTTAGAACTTCAAAAAAGAAATTTCACGAACTGTTTCCAAATTTAAAAATATTCACAACATATTGAACTGCCCTCCCACAAAAATATTTTTGCAACGTTTTCTAAAATAATGACCTACTCAACATAAAACTGTATTCTATTATAACTAAGTATTAAAAATTATTTAAAGTTTAAATAATTTTTAATACTTAGTTATCCGTATCAATCATTCCATCCATGATTTTTTTCGTACATTTTTTAAAATTAACTTTCATTATCTAAAATGCGCGGGCAAATTTGACTTACAGCATATTTCATTATGTTTTGCCCGCTTTTATTTTTTCTTAATCACTGCGGTTTGTTCGTTGTTAAATTTAAATCTTTTCATTGGAGACTCAGTGATATGCTTGGTTGGTTAATGATTATCTAAAATGTGCTTTGTACCGGACGCTAAATCGAGTGGTAGGAGGTTTCACCGCTAATTATCTGCCCTTGAATGTTCAACGCCGGGCACTGATTTTTTAGTTGCTGTTTGTCGTCTGAAGGAAGAAATCCGCTTTGACGTCGAGGATCCTTGTTTCTAGTCAGGTTAGTAAGAAAAGTAAAAAAAAAAAAAACAACGAAATGAACAAATGATTGTATCAGATTTTTGCTTTGGTTTTTGGTGTGTTTTTTTCTTCTTTTTTTTTTTTTCACGAATAGGAGCGCTTCTCTCTCTCTGCAATATTCTACCTTTATTATTTTCAGAAAAAAAATCACTACTGCATTTATTTCTTTTGAGATTTAGGTGCAAACAAGAATTCAGCGACTTTTTAATACTTCAACACTATTTTTTGTTATTTACTTTTGACAGCATAATTCAGAAAGCTTCCTCTTTTTTAATGCGAAATAAAAAAAAAAAAAAAAAAAGAAACCTCATTTAAATCTCGAATAGAAAAGATCAAAAGAAATTATGTTTTTGATGGCCTCGGCATTATAAAACTTGTAAAAAAAACTATGAAATGTATTGTAAATTGAACGGATTTCAAATTGCCCTCAAAAACTTTAAGCTCAAGCGAATCATTGCAAAAATATATAAATTCTCGTTGGCTAAAAAAAACCTTATAGTTATAAGTTATTTGTTATGTAAAAATGACAAAAGTTATTCGCGGAAAAAACATCTTGCAATGTATTTTATCGACATATGCTGCCATGTGATTCGTGTGACAGTACTTTGTTCGAAAAGTATATAAAAAAAGACTTGTTGTCACTATGTATAGGTTGATAAAACTGTTTTCATTAAATTTGGAGCGTGTTTTCATCAGAGTATGCTGATTTTTTTTTTTTTTTTTTTTTTTTTTTTTTTTTTAACGATTTCGTGGGAGTAATAAATATGATTTTTTTTATGCTACAGAGTGTGTGAAAAATAAACTCCCTATATAGTGGTCCATTACCATTTTCATGATAAAACTGAAAACGTGTTTTATTTTGAACAAATGGAAGAAGTATTTAAAATTCTCCATAAGCGTGGCGCTTATGGAGAATTTTAAATACTTCTTCCATTTGTTCAGTTGTCCACCGCGGTGTTTGTAATCACCTGGATATGTCCTTGAACTTTTTTTTTTTTTTTTTTTTTTTTGATTGATCATTTCCTTCCAATCTGGATGTTGAGTGACGACAGCTGTGGGTGTCTACCACAGATCCCGTACTCTTCACCTTCGAATGACAATTTCTATTGGTTTGGTGGTCATCTACTGGAAACTGAAGTACGCGGTCCATGAAAACTGCGCAACTTGTAGCACGGACCGACCGACCGACCCACACTCATGCAGTGTCCGGCGTTGTGCCATTACTACAATTGTCACTCTGAAAAAAATAAAAATAAAAAAAACAGAAATTAGCAATTAATTTTACCACTTTCAGAATCTCGGTATACTTTGTTTCAAGCAAAATGTGATATTAAATTTAACAAAAGTTAAGTAATTTTCAATCGGGAGTTTCTACCCACGTGTAGTGGGATCTAGCAATCAACACTGCACAGTGACTAACAGTTTCACACCATAACCAATCATCAGATTATGGTTGATTATTTCTATGTCCAAACATTTTATGTACAAAATTTCTATTATACTGATTTTGAGAACACTTTCCCCACTAATTCTTTTAAACATGATTTTTTTTCTTAAATAATAATAATTTAATAATATCGACAAGTTCTGTCAAATTTGGATCTTTTCTGTTAATTCACCTCAAAAGAAATAAATTTTAAATCGAGGTTTTTTTGTTTTGTTTTTTTAAAATTTTTGGCACACTTCTGAAGTTATAAATTTAAAATCAGGGAGTTATTCGCATTTCGTATGGATGATATCCGAGGCACTTACAAGGAATTTTTTGCAATTAAAGAAAAAAGAAAAAAATTGTTAGAAATAGCGCAGCCGAATCGTCCATATTTATTTGGGGTGATCGCAAAGGTCTACTCAACCGGAGTGCAAGGAAGGGCTTTGCTCTGGGAGTATTTGGTATGAATTTTTTTTTTAGTAAATATAAATTCTTTTTATTTTGGGGTGAATTAAAACAGGAAACATAAAACATTCTCAAATTTTTATTAACTTTTTTTATGTAAATTACAGTTTACATTTTATGTAAATTTAAATTACATAAAAGTAAAACAACTAATTAAAAAAATTGTAAAAGTTAATAAAAAATTTGATAGACTGTTTTGAAGTATTACTTAAACTTTTTTTTAGTGGTTACCCATATTTGAATAGACGCTGTGTTTAAACACTAAAACAGTTGACTGTATATTCATCCATTTTGTTTGATCAGCCGGTCTCAATATTCGAGAAAATCTTTTTTTTAAAGAAAAATATGCGCTTTTCGTCGATCTATTGTTAAAATAAAGAAAACCCCCCTTCAAATCGATAACAAATCAATATTCTTCGATTCTGACAAGTGTTGCGGCCTAATCTATAAAAATTATTTCCCCAAAAAGAATTCCCTATTTTTTTTTATGAGGGACCATTCTATTTAAGCAGTTTTTGTCTGTCATTGAGAGACCCTTTTAACAACAAAAAAAAAAGAAAAGAAAGAAAAATTTATTTTTAAGTAAATGGAGTTCAATAATTTTCATTGATTCGATATTAGCCAACAATATTGCTGCTATATCTGGTCTGTGGCTCCTTACTATATTTCTCGAGATTCTTGACAAAAACCAAGGGTCCTGACCTGACATTGCGATAACTCTTACTGTCTCACTAACGTGACGTGGCTTCTTTCTATGAATATTTTCATGGCAATTGCTTTGATAGACTTTCCTCTTTGGTACTTCGAGCTCATAAAATTAAGCATATTTTTAGATTGGCAACTAGGTTGCTTGTTTTGCTGTTGAAATAACTAGAGAGAGATATTTAAACGTAAGTTCTAAATAATTTCTTTTCCCGCCTGTAGAACTCTCTTCCAGTTTCTGTTTCTTGCTTTCCTGACGCATTCAATCTTCAAATTTTTTTAAAATGCAACGCCAATCCATAGTCGACTCTAGGGTCTCGACCCCGAAGTTTTGATAGGGGCCCCTTCTCTACTACATGTCAATTCCAAAGTTTCCCAACCTGGGGGCTATAAACTCTCGAAGGAAAATTGGGGGTTGGGGGGATGGCAGCCCATTTTTTTTTTTAAATTACCAAAAATCAGAGAATTTATCCAATTTAAATTAAACATATTCATTATTTAGTTTGTTGTTTTTTGGGGTTTGTTTTTTTTTTGTTTAAAAAAATCTGAGAAAATGTTATTCTGTTTTTCTTTTTTTCTTTTTTTTTGTAACAATCACCAATATTTTCACGACTAAATTTTACTCGAAAAATTAAAAAAATGTTTAAGTTATAATTTTTTTCTACATTTCCATAAAGATTAATAATCGCTGGTGACATATCTCCGCTGAAAAAAATGTTTTATGAACATTCCAAAACAACACAAACGTGAGTGTCTTAAAAATTTGTTTTCGAGAAAGTTTTTCAGTTTTCGGGAAAATTTTCATGTGTTGAAATCTTTAAACGTTTTTTTTTTTTTTTTTTAAGCGATCATTTTCTTGGTTTTATCTTTAAATGTAAAACATAGACTAGAAATTTTATTTTAATTATGTACTAGCTGTAGACTTTTGGTTAGTAGTACTTCTTATACTGTTAAAACAAACAAAAAAAAACCCATAATAATCACTAATCAGAGATTATTGGATGATTTCGTAATAAAATATAATTTTACCGAGATACCCGCTTTAATTGATTTAAAAGAACTGTTCAGAAAAAAATTACAATTTGAAAAAAATAAACGCTACTGAAATTAGCACTTCTGCAACCCCCCCCCCCCCCGTTCTCCAGTAGGTACGAGGCCCCCACGCAGTTGAGAGGTTTCCCTGTCGATTATTATAGTTGACGATTGACATAACTTAGCTTAAAAAAAAAAATGAAAATGTACAAAAAAAAAACAAAAAAAAAAAAACACATTCTTGAAAATAGTCCTTTTGGGGGCTCCAACTTTGGGGGGGGGGGGTTCCTGCATAGTACGCACCACACCGGCTATGAAGATATGCAATGTATCTTATTAGTTGACTGGCAATGTAACGTCAGTTTAAAAATATTTTTTTTTTAAATTGCAGAGGTCACAGTGAGACCCCCAAAATGCCCCACCCTGGTGGCGGGTAAGATGCGCGCGCCCTACACCAGTTGTCATCATCTGTCCTCCTGTTCTTTTATTGTCTTTTCTCCTCACTAAAGTTTTAGCATTCTCTTTCACTCCCAGTGAACTGCCACGTCTTAGTAGTATTATCACTTTGCTTGGGTTGAGAAAAGAAAATGTAGTACTGTCAACTTACAAATGTCGAGCACTCGGTAATAATTTTTGTTACTGCACGATTGAAAATGGCTGATGTAATATAAAGCCAACATTGCATATAATTTAAAGTATTAGCAAATGATTAGCTTACTTTCAAAACACTCCACTCTTCCTGCCTCTCTCTCACTCTCCCTCTCTCCCTGAAACCTAATTTAAATAAATTCTTTAATTGTTTTTTTTTTTTCTTCTTGAATATTTTGTAGACGTGTCTTAGACAGAATTAAAATCAATTGCAGTATTTAACTCGTTCTGAAATTGTCCGTTTTTTTTTTGGTTTTTTTCTCAGATGATTTAAAATGGTATTATGTGTTGGAATGTCGTTAAAATATATAGCGAACAATTTACTTGGTCTTGAGTAACATAAAAACGGTAACAGGAGAAAGTGAATTATGAAGAAAAAGGAACTGCTGAAATGAATTGTAAAAGGAAAAAAAAAAACATACAACAGAAAACGTGTAGGGTTAAAAGTGAAAATTTAACATCTGAATGCCGTGCACACAAATACAACATGATGTAAAAAAAAATGATTTTTTTTACAAAAGACAAAGGAAAAGCAGATTGAAATAATCATATATTTATGTACCCATTAACATTTCCTTTTACATGTATTTATTCTGGTCTTAAAGTTTAAATGTCTGACAAAATTTTCCATTTGTTAACCAGTAGTTCATAAATTCATGCCTGGGTCAATATACAGTGCATATATAAGTGTGTGTGTCTAAAGCATATTTTAACGGTCTGTATGTGTGGCTGCTAACTGAATATATGTGTGCACATGAGTGTTAATACATGAAATCAGATTATGGTGGTTCCAAAAGGAGATGGACATAGAGATAGATAATCAGACTTTTTTTTTTCCATGGCTATGAATATTTCTTTGAGTTGGATGAATATTCCCTTGAATGGTGTGTAGTCGTCACTGACTGAGGTATTGTCATGGTAACAAGAGAATTATGGTCGAATGTTTCCAGATCCAACTGCCTGTCATCACTGTGATGGGATTTTGCTGTGGGTGTGTTTTTATTGCCCCCAAAATTGGTGTATATATGGTTATCCTGGTCACATAATTGGCTCCAAGCGAAAGCTTTTCTGTTTACATGGGATTGCACCCAGCGACCACTTAATTTGGAGTTCAAACGTACAGATGTAGTCGGAAACATAGCATATGACTGTACTGTCCAATTAGATTCCAGAATCCATTTATTTAATTTTAGATCCTATATTATATTTTTTGTAAAAAAAGTGTTTTATTTTTAGCGATTCTGATCCTATTTATATGTGGGCGTTACCTTTCGGTTATAAAATATAGGATTTTATATCCTATAAACAAGATTCTAAGCTGAAACAGATCCTTCTTTTATTTTATTTTACACTAAATTCTCCCAGTGAAAAGCCCTTCCATTGCACTGCGATTGAGTTGACTTCTGCAATCCCCTAAATGTGAATGACTTGTCTGCGCTATTTTTAAATCTGGGGTCTACATTTGTGCTCACCCCAGTAAACAAGCCATATATATAATATAATATATATATATATATACACACAAGTGGCTTTCTTAGCACAAGGCTGCAGATATTAAATACTTGGTGAGGATCAAACTAGCTATTCATTTGTAATTGATTCAATGAACTCTGTGTGTGTGTGTATATATATATATATATTAAACTGCATGAATTTAAATGTGCCACAAGGCCGCTGTCTAAGTCCCACCCTTTCACTGTTAAATGTAGCTGTCTCTTCTACTCCAATAGCTTTGTCTTGCACTTCCCATCTGTGGAACTCCCTTCCTCTTACTTGCTTCCCTGATAGCTATAATCTCCAACTATTCAATGTCAGTCGACATCTCCAGATGCCTTTCTCTTCTCTTCATCTTTTCCTCTTTTACACCTCTTTACTCTTGCCCCCACTTTCTGTAACCTCCCTTACATCCTAGTGGCATTCCTACCTTGCTTGGGGTGAAAAGCTTAAAAAAAAAAATACATTTTCCATCCTGAGTATGATGATAAACTCCATCCACATCCTGGGTAAGACGATAAACTACATCTAACATCAAGGCCTCTGATCAGGAGGTTTTGAGCAGTGTAGAACCACCTCTTAATTGATGGTGTTCCCAGGTCCACCATTACCCAAAATGGTAGCACCTGTTGGGGTCCCAAATATGGGCAAATAGTTAACCCCTAAACTGGGGTCAAAACACTAAGAAAGTGTAAAAATAGATTTTAATACCAGCAATATTTTTTTGTAAAAATTATTACTAACAATGAATTTTTGAAGGAAAAAATTATTACCAGAAATATATTTTTGGAAAAATTATTACCAGCAATAAAAATCTTGTCAGCATTAAATAACCCATTGAGTTTGATACGTCATAAAACAAACCAAACTAAATATACACTTTTTTCCTTACCAGTAGCATAACACCATCATCAGGTGCTGATTGAAATGGTAGTGGATCAGTCTATTTTATTTATATTGGTGTGGGCAGGGGTATCTTTAAAAAAATTATTGCTCTGTATTATACACCAACCAATATTTTATTAACACTAGCACTCAATATGTGAGATATATATATATATATATATATATATATATATATATATATATGTGTTTTAATTATTTATATATTATATGCGCGGTACTTATTAGAAAGCGCTCAATATCAGAGATAGAGCTAACATATATGGTTGGATAGATGTTTGTCTAACGATCGCTAAAGCGTGAAACCCAGGGTCACAAGCTCACATCTATCCAACCATATATATATATATATATATATATATATATATATATATATATATATATATGTGTGTGTGTGTGCATGCCAATTTTCAAAACTTAAATTAAAAATAACACAGATGAAATATTTATTATGATAGGCTTTTAAAAATTATGTTACCATTTATGTTATATATATGTTATCTTATGTATAGCAACTTCATTATATATATATATATATATATATATATATATATATATATATATATATATAGACATATCACATTTTACAACATAAGTGGTTATATAATTTGCATATTTTTTAAAAGCATATCTTAATAAATATTTTATGTGACACTTAACTATATTGAAAACTGATCCCTGATTTTATGTCCTTGGGAATCTATTGTGACCAAGAAATGGGGGCTCAATTTCTACTTTGGTAATAAGAGAAAAATGATCCCTAACTTTATGTCCATGATATAATTTGCAAATTACTTCAACAATCATCTCTTTTCATAGTTATGGCACAAGGACAGAAGTATGGGGGCACATACTGAGAATCAAACTCACTATTCAGTAGTAATTGTCCTAGGAAGACAAGCTTGCTAATCATTACACCACATCGAGGTGCCCATGTTAACACGTAATGAATGTTTTCCAGCCTTTTATTTATCTAAATAATCCCTGACATTAATGAATAATGATGAAATAGATAAAAGTGTATATAACACCATAATATGGCTGGTCATCAAATTATAAGACAAAATGTTTTAAATTTGTATTGTTTATTGAAAATCACACTAAAACTACTGCAGTGTATAACATATTACATCATAATATAGCTAAATTGTTCAGTATAATTTGCAGTAAATGAAGGTCTTATTTTCATGGCACAATGATTTAGTAATAATGTGCTTGTGCCATGCATATTGTCTGTATACAATTTTTAAAGCTTCATTTAATTATAAATATGATAAGGCTGTCCTATAAAGCTTTCACTGATCACCTAAAATTCCAATGCTATGAGTTTTAACTTAAATGTAATCTTTAAACTCTTTTTTGCTCAGAAAACTATAGAAACAGGGCAAGTAATAACTGATCTGTACTAAATGACAATGGAACGAGATACCCCCAGGCATGATAAATAGAACAAGAACAATCTACCACTGTAAATTAAATAAATCATCATATAGAACCATTTTTGCCTTCCAACAGTATGGCTGATGCTAACCTACAGAAGATCAACTCATTACACCATCTTCTGCTGACCTGAAGTGGTACAATTATATTAAATCAATTGCTAAGAAGCTTGCTTCATTGTGTTGTCAGAATTTTCTTGTTAGAATCCATCTTTCATATTTATAAATCTACCATTCATCCATGCATTGAATATTGCTGCCATATCTGGTCTGGTACTCTGGCTATATAACTTGAGATTCTTAACAAAATCCAAAAAAGGGACAGTAATATTACTGCTCCTGACCTGGCATCTTGACTTCAGTCACTTTCCCACCGCCATGATGTGGTTTAACTATAAATATTTTTACGTGTGTTATTGTAATATTCTCTCCACTTTGGTATGTCAACCACATGCATTTAAGCATACTACTAGTTTGGCAACTAGGTCTCATCATTTTAACATTGAAATAGCTTGATGCAACCATATATTCTATTCTAATATTCTCTTCTTTTGTACTTCTCACCTGTGGAACTCCCTTCCAATTACTTGCTTCCCTGCCACCTACAATCAACAAAAATTTAAATGCATTGTCAGTTGCCATCTTCTGTCATCCTGTTCTTTATCCTCACTAAAGTCTTCTTATACTCTTTCACTCTCAGTAAGCCCTTGTGTCTTAGTGGTATTATCCCCTTGCTTGAGGTGAAATGATTAAAAATAAAAGTTCAAAATCCCTGGGAGGTTGCTCAGATCGACAGGCTCCTGATGAAGGCTGGAGGGCACAATGGCCGAAATGTCGTAATAATAATAATAATATTAATAAAGATCAGTTCAGTAATCTGAGTATAAATAATGTAAATAATAATGGTTGAGGACAAAATGCCTGATGTAGATATTCAGTACTTGGTTGTTGAAAAATTATTAGCCTGACCACTTCCCAAAATCAGAACAAACATTGTTTTTATTCATTTATTTTTTAAAGGCTTCTTGGTTAGGTTGATAACTTTTCAGGCAGCTACTCAAAAAGAGCCAGAATATGCATATATTCATCTTCACTCATTGTTTTTTTTTTTGTTTTTTTTTTGTTTATAATTTTTTATTTTTTTTTTTTTTTTCAATTATTTTTGTTATCAAACTTTTTACTTTTTTTTTTTTTTTTTTTTTTCAATTTTTTATTATTCTGATGTTTTGTCTTTCATGTTTTGTAAATTTTTTGTTTTTCACTTTTCCATTTTTTTCTTTTTTACTTTTTGATAATTTTATTCTTTATCACTTTTCATTTTTTTTAACCAATTTTTTCTATATTTTTTCTTTATCGCATTTTTCCTTTTTTTTCACTTTTTCCACTTGTTTCTTTGACGCTTTTTTTTTTACTTTTTTTCACATTTCAATTTTTTTTGTTTTGTTTTCATATATTTTGCATTTTCTTTTTTTTTGCTATTCATTTTATTCTTTTTCGTTTTACATTTTTTGTTAAATTTAATTTAAAAAAAATTTAGACTGCATTATCCATTCTTCATTTAAGTAACTAATGAAAGTACACATGCCAAAAAAGCTGCATTTGCAATGTTAGTAAAAAAAAAAATATGCTAAAAACAAAGGTTACACGAAAGTGTCTACTTCATGAAAAACTGGGTGAATTTTAATACCATGTGATCATTCCATGTGCCCTGCAGTCAGTCACCGAGATATCTATTTTCAGTTTATTCCCACTGTAAATACAGCATTTTTCTTAGGTTACAAAAAGGTCATAAAAATGACAGCTTTTTGTCAATAAAGTTATGATTCTAAAACAATGTCTTTGTATTAATGGCTGTAAAGAAACAATCCTTCTATTTACTTTCAGCTTTTTGTTTATTTTCTCATTTCTTTTCTATTTATATTTTTTTTTATTTTTCTCCTTTTCACTTATTTGCTTTTCCTTCTTGTTTATTTATTTTTTTATTCTTTACAAGTGCTTCTTACTTTTTCTTTCAATTGATGGATTTACTTTTTCTCTTTCATACTGATTTACTTTTTCTCTTTTGTCTCGCGTATTTCTCTCTCTCTCTCTCTCTTTTGTCTCGCGCATTTCTCTCTCTCTCTCTTTTGTCTCGCGCATTTCTCTCTCTTTTGTCTCGCGCATTTCTCTCTCTTTTGTCTCGCGCATTTCTCTCTCTTTTGTCTCGCGCATTTCTCTCTCTTTTGTCTCGCGCATTTCTCTCTCTTTTGTCTCGCGCATTTCTCTCTCTTTTGTCTCGCGCATTTCTCTCTCTTTTGTCTCGCGCATTTCTCTCTCTTTTGTCTCGCGCATTTCTCTCTCTTTTGTCTCGCGCATTTTCCCTCTCTTGTCCGTCTCGCGCATTTTCCCTCTCACTCTCTTGTCCGTCTCGCGCATTTTCCCTCTCACACTCTTGTCCGTCTCGCGTATTTCCCCTCTCACTCTCTCTCTCTCTTGTTCATCTAGTGTATTTCCTCTGTCTCTCCTCTATTATTTACTCTTTCTTTTTCTTCTTGTATTTCCTTTTTTTTTCTCTTTCTTATTGTCTATTTACTTTTCTTCTCGTGTATTTTTCTCTTTTGTCTTGTATTTACTTTTTCTCTTTTTTCTTCACATATTTATTTCTTTTTGTGCATTATATTTTTAGCATTTTCATTATATTTTTCTCTTTCTTTTCTGCGTTTTTCCTTTCTCTCTTTCTTTTTGTGTATTTATTCATTCTTGTGTATTTATTTTTCCTTCTTACGTATTTTTCTCTTTCTTCTCACGCATTTACTTTTTTCTTCTCCTTCTTGCGTATTTAAATTTTAAATGTAGTTGGAGGTTGGCTAATTACAGAGTAGTCTTTCTTTATTTGTAATTAATTATAGCATAAATTCAGTAGAAAGTGATTGATTTTAAGGTTAACAGCAGCCATCCTCAGACTTTAAAGAAGTGCTAAAAAAACTCTTTTAAAACTAAAATTAAAGATGTAAATTAGTGCAAAAATCACTCCCTCCTAATTTATGTACTTTGACTTGAGGTTCTCCATTCTGATAATCTACCCCCTTCTCATTACAAGAATGCATGCTGCAATGTAAGTAGATAACATGCAACCAGGGGGTGTTGGGGTGGTGAGCCTCCTTTTATCAAGTTTTGCTCTTACTTTCTCAACTGACAATCAGTAGCCATATTATTTCTTTCTTTATTTGAACTGGTTCTTTACCTGTTGCTGACAAGATGATCAAATTTCAAGTCTAAATTGTTTGCCTATTTAAAATATAACATTTATTAGAAAATATATTTTTAAATTGACATAACTGGATTGATTATATTGAATCAATTCCTTGGCCTGCTGCTAGGAAAGTTGGTTCAATATGTCTTGCTAGAATCAGTCTTGCACATTTATAAATCTTGCCGTTATATGGCTTCTCTCTGTTTTTTTCTATAAATATTTTCAAGGCAGTCGTTGTAATGAGCTCTCCTCCTTGGTGCCTCAACCGCATGAATTTAAACCAGTGGTCCCCAAATAATTCTGGGCCACGCCCCACTTTGGTATTTCTAAAATTCTGGTGTCCCCCCCCCCACCAGTAATAATTAATTCTTACATATTCAAAAATTGACTGCAATTCACATGAAGGAAGCTTAAAAGGCCATTAACTTGGTCTCTAAACAAGCCTCCAAAGAACAAGGCGTTCATGAAAAAGAAAAATTAAAAAAAAAAACACAGTTAATTATATATATATATATATATATTTATATATATGTGTGTGTATATGAGTTTGTCTGACGATCACTAAAGCGTGAAACCCAAGGTCACAAGCTCACATCTATCCAACCATATATATATATATATATATATATATATATAGCTTCAAAACATAGAGAACTGAAAGGCAGAAATATAAAATATTTGAATGAAAGCTTATTCTATAATATATTTTGATTATTTTAATCCTGAAATAATAATGCAAAATGAAATTTGAGTTCACTAGAAAACAATTCACTGTTAATAAATAATTCTCGAATTGCTCCCTTATACTTTCGTTATAGTAAGCCAAAGGGTGCACATCCTACAAATGGCCAACCAAAATATTACCACGCCCCACCAGTGGGGCATACACCCCATGTTGGGAATCATTGATTTAAATGTACTAATAGGTTTGCTGCAATGTCTCGGTTTTATTCTTGAAATAGATGGAATGGTAAGTTCTGTTCTAATAATTTCTTTTCTCACCTGTGGAAATCTGGTCTGGTTTCTTACTTCTCTGTCACCTGCAATCTTCAAACATTTAAATGCCAATCGCCAACTTCTGTCTTGCCAAATCCTGTTTGTTTATTGACCTTTCTCTGTATTAATGTTTTCTCATTAACAAATTTATATCACAATAGTTTTTTTTTTTTTTTTTAAACGAAGTGCTTTCAACATTTTCTAAGATCATCTTCAGGGGTAAATTAGAAAGGCAAACTTATTGTAACTGCAATAAAATCTGCATTCTGTTGTGATGGTGATTTTTAAAGACAAGCGTGAATGAATGTTTTTAAAAAAATCTATGGCACTTTCTTGAACTTTTTATCTTAACATCAAGAAACTGATTAAACAACTGGAAAGGATCAATATAAAAATAAGTAGACATAATATGTCTATATTATTCAATGAAACTATATATATATCTATTATATATATATATATATATATATATATATATATATATATAATTCAACATTCAGAAGCAACAAGCTGTTTCATGCTAGACACAATCATCAGACCTAACAATTGCATCTAGCATGAAACAGCCTGTCAGCTCTGAGTGTTGACTTCAATGTTCACTTTTATATTTACATATGCTCTATCTCTGATATTGAGCACTTTATCCCATAAATATAGCACACTATACTATATGTGTATTTTGGAAGCAAAACCTCCACACACACCTTGACCACTTACCAAATTGAATATAAACCCAGGAAAAAGTTCTCTACCATTTTGTCAGCAAGTGGGACAGCCTGACCCACTCCTCTCAAACCACCAAAGAACTAAATCAAGACAACTGTCTACTACAAAGAATAACAGGTCTGACACTCTTTTTCTCTCTCACTCTGTTCCAATATACCAGAAGCTACAAGTTCTGTTGCAAAAGGATATAATTCATATTCATTAAAAGAAAATAAACCTTTCAAAATAGTGTTTGCTCAGCATTCATTTGTTTTGAATATAAAATAATATTCTATGCCAAGCACCATATTGCCAACCAGCTGTTAATAATAATGAAGGAGTATTCAATAAATGACTAAATGGCCTAGGTTTGTTTTTGTTGTAACCTTGAAAAGGTTACTGAATGAGGAATAACCAAAACAGAAGTTGGAAATGAAATGGTAATCTTTATAACATCAACAAAATACAATACTCGCCAGCAGCGTGAAGTAGATAAACCATTGCTAGTAGTGGACTACTTAGACAGCATATTACCCCCACTTACAATAGTGTATAATGTATTTATGAGGATTGGGACATACCCATTAGTGTTCATAGGCATGGTATATAACAGGTAGTAACAATGATAGAGAATAGAGGGATTTGCAATCTACAACATCTTACCAACTGAAAAAAGGTGTCAATAAGAAAATGAGATTGGCCATGCAAAATGAAGAAATCAGGATTGAAGATGAGAATTCTGTAGGGCAGATTTTTACTTTCTTAGATAAGTCATTTAAGAAAGACGACCTGAAGTTATATGTGAAATATAGTCTTCATATAAAAATCTTTTGAAGAAAGTCAGATACCATGGATCAGTTCCTCAACTCTCATGAGAAGAATGTCAAAAGAGCTAAAAAGGCAAGACATCATTTTACCTGAGGTAGTTCTGGCTATGCAAATTATTGACAGCACTGGATTGGATAAAAAAGACAAAATTGTTCTTATAACAGTTGATTAAACGAAGAAAGAGGAAAAATGTAACGTAAAGAGGGTTATGAATGCAAAATAATGAAAGAGGTTGGAAATGAAATGGTAATCTTTATAACATCAACAAAACACAACTCACCAGCCGCGTGAAGTAGGTAAACCACTGCTAGTGGTGGACTACTTAGACAGCATATTACCCCCACTTACAATAGTGTCCAACATATTTATGAGGACTGGGACATACCCATTAGTGTTCATAGGTACACTATATAACAATAGTGACTTAAAAATATAACAGTCCATTTTTATGCTAAAAATTGGCGGAATTGTACATCATTGTAAAAAAAACAAAAACAAATGCAAAAACATGCATAGTGTTTGAGCTTTGTTCTTTGTTAGCGGCTGTGGCTGGGGTCTTAAAATTGGCTTATATTAAATCTAGGGACATCATCACAGTTCTGTTTTTAGAAAATGTTTTAAACTTTATATTTTATGTCTTGTTATACATATTTTATACAGTATTTTCAATGGTTGTATCAGTCTATGCATAATTAAAAATAGTTATTGTATGTATGAAAGTAAATTTACACTAAGTGTATGATCACCAATACTATTTTTCAAAAATGTTTTTAAAAGGGTCTGAAATGTTTCTAAAGTGTTTAGGATAAAAGTTTAAGCCATATGGAGTTTTAACAGTCAAAATAGATACATAGAAGCACTTTTTGGGGGGGCGGGGGGGTTACAAGCATCCACAGATTCTAACTATTCATGGTTCTTGTCCCTAACCCCCACAAACATGTAGTGACATTTCTTTGATGGTGCCAGGAATTCTGAAGTGGGGGAGTTAAGGGGGTACTTTAATTTACCCAATCACACTGACCTAATACATGTTGGTAGGGTGGACATGACATGCTTTGGCAATCATATCCCTTTTCTATTCTATGTCTTGCCCAAGGGTATTTGTAGAAATGAATACAACAAACTCAACTCTCCAGTTTATGGTTCTGAGCCAATATCCATCAAAGGACCAGAATGTCCAAATTTACAGCACCTGGTATTCCCAAGCAGTCACCCATTTAGGTACTGACCAGGCTTGACTTTGCTTAACTTTGATGATCATACGGGAACCTGTGTTTCAATGTGATATGGTTATTGGCCTATAAAGTGTGTTTAAAATTTTTTAAATGAAACAAAAAAAATGTCTGAAGAATTTTTGAAGGTCAGTGAAGCAACATGTTCCTTGGGACAAGGTGGTAAAAAAATTTCCATTTTAATATCTCATTCAGATTCTCAATAGGGATCTAATCAGATATGCCACAGGGGAAGAAGAAAATAAGAGCTGAATTACTTTTTTCAGTTTAATTTAACTATTCAATTGGTTGGCATTCATCCATATTTATTTTGATATCCTGTTGTTTAAGATTTAAATAAGGCAAAAGCATAAACATTTCTCTAGATAAAATCAATGTGCTCAATTAGATATCTTCTTCTCTGTGTCATGTCCCTTCAGGATGTTGACGATCATGGCTCTCCACAACTTCCTATTCTTTGTAGCTCTTAATAAATTTTGTCTTTTTGTTATCTCTCTTAAACTCTTTTCTGTCATCCATTTACACAAGCTCACTTTTCTTTTTCTATGTGCCATGTTCCTTCATGACATTGGCGATCTTGGCTCTCCACAACTTCCTGTCCTTTGTAGCTCTTAATAAATTTTGTCTTATCTCTCTAAATCATCTGGGAGACCCCTTTCTACCTTCCATCAGCATGGCTGATGCTGACCTCTTGAAGGGTGACTTGTTACATCTTTTTGGGCTAACATTCTTTGAAGTGGAAAGGTTATATTGAATCGACTAGCAGAGTATAACCCATCTTCGACCGGGTCTTCCATTACTGAAAACTTTTACCGTTCAATTGGAGCAGTTTAAGTTTAACGTCAGTCCACTCGAAAATCAATATTAGTAACAAAAATTTGGTGCAACTGAGTCACATCCCCAAATGAAGGGTTAACAATTTGAAGTGGGAGCTGAAAAGGGTCATTTTTTCATTCTCAATCTTGTTTCAGCCTCATGTGCAGCAGCAGTTGAAGAGGCGTTTCTCTTCAGCTGTTGAGTCCTTTGATCATCATTTGCAGCCTCGTGTGCAGAAGCATTCAGATGAAAACTGTGGAAACTATTAACAACATCCAATCACACACACAAACATACATACACACATTTTGAGAATTATGGACATAGATATATTATCTATGTCTATAATTACAATAATATTTATTGTAATAATTTAAACTATTTTTATTAAAGTTTTTATGAAAGATATATATGCAAGAACAGATAGCAAATAGTTACTTAGTGTTATAATGGGTAGGAAGTAGTGGAGAGCCATTGTCACCAACAATTTGGACTCAAAACTGGCACTGAAGAATTATCTATCAAACAAAAAAATTTCATCAAAATTGGATGAAAACTGTGGAAATGCATAAACAGTATCCGATCACACACACACACATTTTGAGAATTATAGATATAGATTACTAGGTCAGCTGCTAAGAAAGTAGTTGGTTCACTGTGTTGTGCTAGACAATTTCTCTCTCCAGAATCTATCTTGTATATCTATAAGTCTACCATTCATCCATGCATAGAATATTACTGCCACATATGGTCTAGTGCTCCTGCTATAAAAAAATAGTGATTTTTGATAAAATCCAAAGGAGAATCAGCAATATTATTATTCCTGACCTGGCATCTCAGCTTCAGTGACTTTACCACCACTGTAAAGTTGCTTCCCTATGCCTTTTCTGTAAATACTTTGATGGTAATTGTTCAGATAAACTATTCGCTATGGCATCTAGACTTTATGAATTTAAGTATAGTATTAGATTTGCAATAAGGTCTCATCAATTTACAGTTGAACTGGTTAGATATGACTGTAAAGTCGATGTTAATAGTTTCATTTCTTGCATGTGGAACTCTTTTGTGTCCACATCTGGAAGAGACCTGACACATAGCAGATGATTTATTAATAAATTTAATTTTTGTTTATTTTTTAGATTTTCTAATTTGGAGACGAAATGGGTGACACGAAAGGAAAGAAAAAAGTTGTCCTTGCTTATAGCGGTGGACTTGATACATCGTGTATTCTTGTGTGGCTTAAGGAGCAAGGATATGAAGTCATTGCATTTTTGGTAAGTTTTATTATTTCCTTTCTGCATAGCATCTGATGTTGGTTGTTGATGAATTTTATTTTCAGACAGGTGAGCGGGGACTGCCCTGGGGTGACATTTTTATGAGGTTGTTAAATTGAGGTTGCCTGCTGTCTAAGCCTGTATAGGCCATATTGAAATAAATGTTTTTAATGTTCGGACATTGTTTATTCAAAATTGTAGAATCTTTTCAATAATGATTAACTTAAACATATGGGCAAGCATGGAACTTTGTGCCTACAAAAAAATGGAGTGACAAGAGGACAGTTTTTCCATTGACACTGCTACCTTCACTCTTCATTCTTAGAACTCTAATCATCATTTTTTAAAACAATAAACAATGCCAAGGAGTGAAGGTAGTTAAAATAATAATCAAGGGAAAAAAATGTCCTGTTGACACAGTTTTATTTCTGCCGGCACAGTTTCAAGTTTACCACTGATTATTTGTTTTTTTTATCGACAGTCTGTATCAAATACTTTTACAAGTACTCTTGCTTTTCCAAGCTGGCATGCTTTTTGCAATTATATTACCTTGAAGAAATTAATTTTCCCTTTAATTCGATGGAGGAAAGCTATGCATAATCTACCTAACAAGTTTTTTCTAAATGGTTGGCAGAACAGGGATTAGGAGAGATAGCAAACCCAAAATCTACAAAGTGTAGGAAGTTGTGGAGAGCCATGATCATAATTCATAATAATGATTGAACAAGCTCCTTGCAAGTTCGATGTCTATAAAATATCCATGTAAATTCCCCTATAACATTGTTATTTGAGCTTAACAATTTTAATAAAATGTTGATATACAATCATAAGCATGAATGCAGGTCATTAATTAAAGAAATAAGAGGGTACAAATAAAAAGATTCGAAATTGAAAAATTTTTCATTTCATTGAAACAGATGTTAAATTCATGAGAGCATTATTGACTTCTCATCAAGGTCTCATCATTTTTCAGTTGAAATGACTAAATGTAACTAAGTCCTATGCTGACAGTTTCTTTTCTCACACTTCTTGTTTGTGGAACTCTCTTCTGGCTTCTTGCTTCCCTTCAAAAATTTAAATGCAGTGTCAATTATTATCTGCTGTTTTCTTATATCTTCTCTCCTTAATAGTATATATTTATCATATTCTTTAACACTGTCGCCCCTTGCATCTTAGTGGTTTTATTACCTTACTTGGAGTGAAATGATTAAAAAAAAATGTAATAATTCTGTATGTTTTTTTTTTTTTGTTTTTTTTTTTTTTTTTAAATGAACAGTATTTAAATTTAGCTGTTAGATAAAATTCTAATTTTATATCTTACATTAACTTTTGGGGAAAAAAATGGACTATTTTTCAACTCTGGTTCTATGTCTACATAGGATCCTCATTTTGAATGTCTTAATATTTTATATTTGTTTTGTTTATTATTTTATTTGTTGTTTGTTTATTTGAATTTTTTTTTCTTTTCTAAAGGCCAATATTGGCCAGGATGAAGATTTTGATGCGGCCCGAAAAAAAGCAGAGTCCCTTGGGGCTGTGAAGGCAAGTAATTTGAAACATTTTTTTTCATCTTTAACCTTTGTAATTCTATTGTCATTTTTATTATTACAGCTTTCTAGAATACTTTTCACCCATTTCTTCCCTCTGTCTCTTCACTTTCAACCTCAAGTATGCATCAAGGTAATATCTGCTTTCTGAACGACTAGTTGAGTATGTTGACTGTGGGTGCTGTATAGACAATCCTAAATTAGGCATTTGTGTTTATGGAAAATGATATCTTTTTTCAGTTTGGAATGCTTTAACCAAGAACAGAGCTAATCTTACAGAGAAATAATTCTGTGGCAAGTTTTTATCTTCCATGTTCTATGGCCTTGTGCCAGACTTAGCTTTTATTATAATATAATTAGTAAGCTAGTCACAAAGATCAGTTGTTGCTATTTACTAAGCTAACAATGAGACACTCGGTGAGGATCAAACTCACTACTCTGTAGCAGTGCTCAACTTGACTAGCTCATTAACCATTACCCAACACTGCGAATCATCATGACTTGATAGATGTCATTTACTTAGGTTAGACACAAGGCTCTAAGTATGGGGCACCCAGTCAGGATCAAACTCACTTTTTGGTAGCAATGCACAACATGACTAACTCATTAATCATTACCCAAAGCCAGGGTCAGTGCATGCTAGCTCTGACCCCCCCACCCCAACTGGAGGGAAAGCCTTATTGGTCGACCCAGGTATTGCATTGTGACCTTTGCCATCTTATCAACATATGCTTTTTTCCACCTACATTTATATACGTTACAAATTAAACTAAACACAACTATTAAAGGATGAAAAATGTTTACAGATTTTGACGTCTTTCTGGAATCTGGTTTTGTCCAAATCCATGAATTTGTTTTGCTGATGCTAAATCTGAAAAAAAAACACGATATGAAATTCACTATTTTTTTTATCTATAATATTGAATGTGATAAAATTCTTCAACTTTTTAACAAGTGTTGTATAGAAATAAAGTGTCACTGCCAACACTTGAGTTTGAACATAGATCGCCAGTGAGCAAACACAGGTGATCCCATTATTGAATTAAGTAGACCACATGACCATAGAGGAAATGCATAAGTAAGAATTAACTTTGCATCTAATTGATCGCTATTCCTAGTCTATCCTTTATACTATACAGATCGCATTTCTATTCTATTCTCTATTACTAGACAGACCGCTATTCTCTACTCTATTCACTATACTATTTCACTATTCAGATCGCTATACAGTGATTATTATTTGAGCAAGTATTATTGAGCAAGTACTATTAGTGTAGGTGCTATTCAAAGGCACCTGATACCAGTATTATTCAATGGCGTTACTATAATTGCAACTGTGATTACAAAGTCTCTATTACAAGCATTACAAAAGTGACAACAAGTATTTGTTGAGTCACAAAAAAAGTTTCAAGTTGATGTTAAAAATTGACACAAAATATTATTGATTTATTTTTGATGGAATAATCTATTATGATATGATGTCTCTAATTTGTATTTAGATCAAGGTGATCCATAACTCAATCCTGGCAAGCTTACAACTGGGGTCCACAATTGGGGGAAGGGACATGTGGAGACCTAAATTACTACTAAATAAAAATTTCAGAGAATATTTTTAGCAAGGAACTTGTTAGGAATAACTGGTAATTAGTTAATTACCAAGTGTACATAGTATTAGAAAGCAGCCTACAATTATTGACTTATTTTCATAAATACTAATATATAAAAGACAGAACAAAAATAACATCCTCTAGCATAAAATAACTTAAGACACAAAAATTACTTTATTTGCCATAAATTAGACATTTTTAGATGATACTACAATTAGTTAATTTTTTTATACCAATTGATTACAGAAAATATAAAATTGTATAATACAATCAGAAAGCAATTTCCACATTTTACAAAATTGTGTATCCACAAAGTCTGAAAATACTTTACAAAAAATGTGAATTACAGAAAAACAATAATTTTGATAATCGTTACAAAATATATTGTGATTTTGCTTACACGTACAATTTGTTCCACAATTTCTCTATGATATTACCAATAAACTTAGTTTAATAATTGATATCGATTAACATTAATAAAAACAATAAATTAATTCATATGATAATTTAGGGAATTAGCCAATTAAATATATGTAAAAAGTGGGGGAAATTGAAAATAAAAAATGTCTGATAAATATTTCTCTGAATAAGTATGTACTTATTTTTACTAGAAAAATATGAATTTTTAATACTGACTAGACTACCTGTGACCCGTTGGGTTAAACTTGTTGTGTTTCTGTTTACATTTAGTTTCATGAAGAGTTTGTGAAAGTAGAGATATTTTATTCTTAAAAATACATTTATTTGCATTTATTAAAATTGCTTTCAGCATTAAAAAAAATTGTTTGAAGAAAGTTGAAATAAAAATATTTAAAATATTGTTTGTATAAAGAAAGCTAAAATATAAATAAGCATGCACGTAATCACGGGAAGGTGAAAGGAGAGAGGTGGGTGGAATAAAGAGAGCAATTTTTTTGTTCCTTCTCTCCTATCCCCTGCTTTTTACACAATAATAAATTCATATCTTTCTTTCACCCACTCTCTGTATATGACTTCTGGCAAACACACAAGCAATATTCACAGACTCTTATAGTAATAAAGATTGTGTAGTCTTAAAGAGAATTGTATAAACATTTTTATCTCATAAATAAAATTTTAAGATGCTGGTTCTTGAGTTATCTTAGGTAAATCAAATAAACTTTTTTGAAAAATATATTTCACAATATAATCCTGTGTTCTTTTTTCATATTGAAATGATGCATATCAAAAACTAACATTTTTTTTTCTTTTGTCAAAGAAATTCTGCAAGTCTTCAATTTAACAACACCAAACATTGTGGTATCCAGTGGAATTTTTTAATTATGATCTATTTCTTTCAAAAAATGTCCATATTCTTGAAAATAAGAACTAGTAAATATTATTAAATATTTTCTCTTGTGTGGGACAATATTTTGTTGTAACATAGCCTGGTATAAACAAAAATGACATTTTTATATCTCTAGGGATTTTAGTTTCAATATCTGGCAACTCATCAAATGTTTGGCATTCTATTTCATCCAGCAAATGTCCACATTTTGAGCAATTATGGCCTGGATCAAAGTTGCATTCTTTGACATTAATGTTTAATTTAAGTAGTTTAGTTTTTTGATATGAAATTTTTCAGTAACATTATTATAAAATATACACTTCCAGAACTTAGTCTTAATTTTCCAAATAGTCTGTGGTATAGTATAATGAAATTATATAATTATAGTATAATGAAATTAAACTCACTGTTTGGCAAATATCTGCAAAAACATCAATTAAGCCGTTGCATGTATGTTCAATGGCTAAACTAGTATCTTTTGTTAATGATTTCATTCTTTTTCCTTGCTTTAGTTCCATTCTTTTTTTGTAATTTTCCCAAAATTAGAAACGTCCTGGGTATGATGTTAAACTACATCTGCGTCCTGTGTACGGCGATAAACTACATCCAACAGCAAGCCCTCAGATAATGTTTTCGGAAAAATAATGTTGCCAGCTATACGTTTTTTGAAACAATAATGTTGCCAGCTATACGTTTTTTGAAACAATAATGTTGCCAGCTATACGTTTTTTGAAACAATAATGTTGCCAGCTATACGTTTTTTGAAACAATAATGTTGCCAGCTATACTTTTTTGAAACAATAATGTTGCCAGCTTTGCGTTTTTGAAACAATGTTGCCAGCTATACGTTTTTTTTGTTTTTTTTTTTTTTTGAAACCATAATGTTGTTAGCTATACGTTTTTGACTTTTAAAGTCACTCAAAATCATTTTCGGTATAAAGTGACCACTAAGTTTGAGATGCCATTAAACAAAACAATTAATCAATCAATCAATCAAGAACATGAAGAAATTATTTGCAAAAACTGAACCAAAAATTATATTGGATTTTCTAAAAAGAATTGGTCTCTTATCAAAGATGTAGACTGATATGTAAACAACATATCCTACCTTTTACCATTTTGCAAATAAAATGTCCTTATCAAATGGAAATTCTTGACTTCAACAAAAATACCTAGGATTATTTTGCAGTGTACAGCAAATGAGCTCTAGCTTGCTAAAAATGTTCCATACAAAATAGGCATTTAAAATTCATATATTTGGCATTAAATAACCCACAGTGGTTGATATGCCATAAAACCCAAACAAACAAACAAAATTAGAAAGTTCATCTTTCTAAATCTGATATCACATTTTGCATTTTAGTGTCAGCATAAATTTCTTTGACAATTTTCCAGAATTCTAAGACTTTTTCAATGAAATTAACTGTTACTGCAGTATTCCCACCATTTAATAATGAGTGTGTTTTATTGGCAGCTACAGTTTGATCACAAAAAGTTTTAAACAATGGGAAACATTTTGTTACTCAACAGGTTTTGGGTAAACTGCTACTTTAGTTAGTTTCAACAGCTTAACAAATTGAGTTTTTTCATACTCAAAAAGACCCTTTACAATTTCCCATTTTGCTGTCATCTTCAGAATAAAACAGTAATTCATAAGTAGGTACAGTAATCCAATTTTACTCCAAACATTTTTAGAAAGGTGGACATAATCAAAAAGAAAGTACAAGCTATTTTTAGTTATCTAAGGCTTATTAAAAACAGTGTCAATTTTTTTGGAAAAAATATTGATGGGTCCTGTTGTCAGGCACAATTGAAATTACTTGACCATTTAATTGTTTGATTGCATCAACAATATATAAAACTTTTTCATATGAAAAAAAGATGCATCTAATTTTGCAACGGGGGATCATTTTAAGTAAAAATTTTGGTTCACCATTTAAACATGAAGCCCAATACTGTTTTTGCTAATCCCTCATAAATTTCCTTCCTGATATTGCAGAGCTCCTTTGACATAGACTTCATCAACTAAAAGAATACACTTTTTCTGATTTTCAGAAATTTTACTAAAAATACTAAAAATATCAACAAGAAAATTAAAGCCATCTAATTTTTAGACTTTGATGTCAAAGCTGGTAATGTTCCCACACTGGGTAGCTTAAAGTCATCCTGAAGTCTGTTATATAATGACCAAGATGTAGCAAAATATTCAAATGTCCTTGTATGAATATCAGAATCATAATGTTTTGTCATTATCCTTTGAGTGACATAACATTAATGTTCTTTAGTATCTGTCTATATTTCTGAGATGTCATTTACTTAGTTTAGACACAAGGCTCTAAGTATGGGGCACCCAATCAGGATCCAACTCACTACTTGGTAGCAATGCACAACTTGACTCAAGGACACATGGCATAGTGGGTAAAGGCATGGTTAGATCCAGTGACAGGACCCAAACAGTATGAGTTCAATACCCGGTTGAGGCAGTGGAGAACTTGGAGAGGGGAATTAACAGGAGATAACTGACATCCATTAAATATGGCTCATGGAACTAGAACAGTCTATCCCAGTGAGCAAAATAAAGGGTTCAGTTCAACATTCCAACCACCTCAAGAAGGCCAGAGTGTACAATGGCCAAAATGTTGTAATATATATGCAGCAAAAATTGGGACAATCGTCTGAATAATGTAAATAGTGTAATTAATGTTTTTAAAATTTTTTTCACATCAATTTTTAAGTTACTAAGATAACGAATTGTTTCATTGATTTGTGACCAGTGCTGAAACATTTATATTCAATCTTTTTGAAAGAAAAAAATTTGTTATATATGAAAAGGGTGTGTGTGTGTATATATATATATATATATATATATATGTGTGTGTGTGTGTGTATAATTATTTATATATTATATGCGCGGTACTTATTAGAAAGTGCTCAATATCAGAGATAGAGCTAACATATAAAATTAAATCAAACTACCCTCTCACCCAGCATATTAAATATTAAACATCACCATATAAATAACCAATAAAGATTACAAATTTCTACCTGTTAGTTACATATACACAGTCAAAAACAAACAAATAACCAGCTTTATTAAATATAACAAATAAACCGCCATTTTTTTTTTTCAAAATTTAAAAATAAATATAAATAATAATAATTTTTACCTATCATAATTTCACACAAACCCAACCACACGTATATACATACATGCGAGGAAATATTATTCAGCGGATAAAAAATAAATAAAAATATGACATGTATACATTCACGAGACATTTCCGCCACACTTCCAATCTTTAAATTTCAACATACAAATGCGTATGTATAGACACAACACCACCCGTATACATACATATGTCATATCCGAAACTGCCCACATATATTTATATATGTATGAGTCCCGGATGACCAAGTATGTATATGTGTCTACATACATTGATGTTTGCGTCAGTACGATGAAAAAACGACAAAGTTTCCCCCACCACTTCCACAATAACACCAATACGCGCAATCTACCTAAAACCAAAATTTAAAAAAAAAATTAATCAGTTTGTCTGACGATTGCTAAAGTGTGAAACCCAGGGTCACAAGCTCACATCTATCCAACCATATATATATATATATATATATATATATACCAGCATTGTAACATTCAAATCACAAGTTTCAAAAATTTGAATAAAAACATTGAAATACCTCCAGTAGATTGGATGAACAACTGATTGTTTGATTTATAGCATATAGCTGCTGACACAAAATCCTGTCAATCAATATTCTGATACAAATTTTCAAAAGTGAGGACTTTGTCATTTTCTAGAAACTGTGCCAATTCATCATTTTGCACATTTCGCACAGACGCAGAAGTTTTATTTACTGTTCTTCATTTTGAGGACTAATTAATTACACTTGATAGCAAATGATCAAATACTGATGATGGGTTTCTGGGACGTACTTTTTCTCTAATAACCACTGTTTCATAAGCAAATGGAAAATTCCTTTCACAAACAACCATGTTTGCTTTGTCAGGGGTGGTTGTCTTATGGTGTATAGCCTTTAACCATCATTCTCACTCATTTTGATCTTGGGAAAGACGAAATACACAAAACTTATTTTTGGTCATCATAGTTACCACAACAACCTGTTACACAGCACTTTTTGACCATTTTGAGAAAGGTTTTGGGGTACTGAAATTAAAAAATATTAACTATTATTTTGTATAATTATTTTTTGGGGGGTGCTTTTAAAATGTGTATAAAACTTATATTCTAAGCTTGGAGGCTTTGAACTTTGGAATTTCAGTGTTAGAATTTAAAGTTTGTATGAAGGTGGTTAATCTTTTAGCGACTAATATGGATTAAGAAATGCTAGGATGAAGGAATTTTGGTTTCAGACATGGAATTTTAGAGTTTGGAAAATTGAATTTTGAATGATCATATTTTATGGAAAGTCAGGTGGGGGATCAATCACCTCCTCTCCCATAAAATACGATTACCTAAACAAAATTAACAAATTTAATATTTTTACAGTATATTCTTTTTAATTTGCCATAAAAATATTAAACTGGGGGATTTTGTTTAGGTACCGCAATGAATTGGATATACATAAGCTTTAAAATGAATTTTTAAAAATGAAAAAGCTTTCCTGAAGTTTTCACTTTAGTTTTAAATGAAAGCTAAAGGATTAAGTTTAAGATACCTGGTAAGCAAAATACTTTGGTCTATTTTAGACAGAAATTATATTAATAGGAATAGACTTGCATTTTTTCTTCAGTAAAATCAATAACGTCAGCCATGTTTTTAGACATTTGTAAACAAAACTTAATTTTCCATTTTAAAAATCTTGCAAAAATAAAATATATATTTCTGAAATATTATTTGAGAAAAATTAGCAAATTTAAAGTTAGGTTAATCCGATTTGTAATGAATATTACTTACTTATAGCATAAAATGTTGTATACAAGCATTTCAGAACCATGAGGTCTTGTTTTTCTGATATGTTATTTGATTTATTGATGGCAGATTGATTACCAAACGTGATCATAAATTATCTCTGATGTAGCAGACAACAATTTACATCAGTTTTTTTTTGGGGGGGGTTCTCATAAGGGGGGAAAACCTTAAAACACATGACCTTTTAAGAATAGATTTATTGGTTTGGACATCCATACTTCAGAAATTCTGCATCTAGATATACATATGCAAAAAACAAATTTAAATTCTTTTAAAAATAGTCAGGGTCTTCAGATTGTAATAAACTTTAAAATATATGATTAGTAAATATAGTTTTACTTAATAACAATATTCCCTAAGAATTATCTCATTAAAATTAAACTTTAAAAGATTAAAAACTATATAAATTATTCAATTTTAAATTGTAAAAAATGAAAACAAATCTTGTAAAAATTCATTTTTTTTTTTTGTCTTTAATATATATTATTCATAAAAGCAATTAGAAGTTTCTCTAAGTAATAACTTAGTTTTTTATTTTAAATTCTTCAAAAAATTCTACTTTTAACTAATATAGTCACTAAAAAAAATTATCTCGAATTTCTCGAGCTTTCATAAAAGTAAAGGGGAGAAACACACATAAAAAAAATATTTTTACCAAAATTTTCCAATAAAAAAAAAATTTCAAAAATAATTTCATTCATAAAATGATAACATAAGTCCTGAAAAAGTCATTAAAATCCAACAATTTATTTTTGCAAGAATTTCCAAATTAATGTGCCTGTCAAAAAAATGAGGCAAAAATTTGCTATGCTTAGTGCAACCACTGACACAAGAAAAACAAGTTTCTTAATCAAAATGTTGAATGTTCTAAAAAGGAGTAAAAAAAAAAACCACATTCACTTTGCAATAAAAATTTCTTGAATACTTACATTTAGGTGTAAATGTGCATGCTTCATTCGAAAATGACTTAATAAATTTGATAAAACCTACTGTTTTGAATTTATCAACAGTAAAAATTTGGATTCATTCATGTCATTGGCAGCAGCCATTACTGGCATTGTTTGCTTACATTTGCTGCAGAAAGCAGTTAAAGGTCTTTTTTTTTTTTTTTTAGTGATCTTAGTCATCTCAACTTGTCTCAATTACTGCACTAAAGAACTATATTGCATGCGCAATAATCAAGGCAAGTGAATCTTTCACTCATAGCTATTCTGCAGCAAATGCATGCAAACAACGCCAGTAATGACTGCTGTGACATGAATGAATCCAAACTTTTACTGTTGATAATTCCAAAACAGTGGATTTTATCAAATTTATCAAGTCATTTTTGAATGAAGCATGTACATTTACACCTAAATGTAAATATTTTGGAAATTTTTAGTGCAAACTGAGCACAGATCCTAATCTGCAATTTAACCAAAAATTCTTCAATAAGTGTCATTTTTCATTAATTTTACAGTGAAGAACGTTTCATTTTTATTTTTTAATGTCTTCTATTTATTTCTGAAGTACAGAAAAATTCAACATACTTTTAAAAAAAAAAATACTAGTCATGTTAACGAAAAACATAAATTATTCATAAAAAATTAATTTTATACTTACCATGGTCATTGTTGAAGTGTAATTTTTTAAATTTTCAAACAAAATTTCTATTTATTTTTGTTTGAAAATTTAAAAAATTACACTTTTTCAACTAACCATCCACCATATTTTAAAATCTCTCAATCTTGTTCCAACTTTATTAACAACTATTTAAATTTTAATTTCTCCCATCTGCCATTCTGTTAATATATTCAGATAAACTTTGGTATAATAATTTTGTATGAACATTTTTCTTTACGATAACAATGTGTCCGTTGAACAAAAATTGTTTTAATAAAACACCTTTGAACCTTTTCCCAAAATATTTTTTGTACTTCGGCTGCATTAAAAAAAATTCTTTTCTTGTAAACTCAGATGATATAAAATCATCATGAGTATTTTTGATTATTTGGAATATTGTGGGAAATTTGTCCTGGCTTTCCCACATGAAAGGGTTGAGGTTAAAAATGCAACAAAGTTGAAAAAAAAAAGCAATGGCTTGAAAGATTATAGCAGAAAATTCTCCCTTTTAAGCAGAAGAATAAAGACTAAGTAAAACTATATTTACTAATCATATATTTTAAAGTTTATTACGAACTGAAGACCCTAACTATTTTTAAAAGAATTTAAATTTGTTTCAATGTGTAACAATAAAAGAAGAAAATATTTATTTACATGCACAAAAAAAGGTAAAAGGATATACAATTATGAGAGAAAGAAAGGGAGAATAAAATTCCGTTAACTTTAAAGGAAGAAAAAATGTTCATAAAAAGAAAGCTTGCTCAAAATATTTTTCTGAGTGCCTAAAAAGTTCTTTAAGCGAGTAGTAGATTGTTGTTAAAGGTTAAAACACTCACAGATTTGTTCAGAGTTCTTGTGGAGGTGGAAACTGTCTGAAGATATGAATTTCATAGTTGAGTGAGTTTGTAGGCCGGCGACAGATATCTTCTAGGTGCAAGAGGGCAGATCTCAATTGGTTTTTAGTAGTGGTCCGATGTTCTTTCTCGACAGCCCATAAAGGTAATTCTTTCTTGAAGATGACTGTTTTTCTGCCGCCAACCTCACAGTTGTCTATTACTCACTGCCAAACAGGCATAAATTATCTGTATTTATGAAGATTAGAAGACTCAGAAAATATCAGGGACTTTTCCCTCTAAAATTACTATACAAATTTCCTGGCCATTTCATTTATTAGAAAATATATTCTTATCTCTAAGAATCAAGGTTTTTGGAGCTGCTTTTTGGAAACAAGTCTGACAGGTTGTGAGTGTTAGCCCAAGACTTTATGGCACCAAGGACAGGATAATGATGTTCAAACTCCTTTTGATATTTTCCAGTTCTCTCATTAGTTAGAAAATATATTCTTATCTCTGATAAGAATCAAGGCTTTGGGAGCCAGATTAAAAAGTCGGGGTGAAGATTGAAAAAAAGATTTGGACATGAACTTATGAAATATTGTAGTCGTGGGTCTCAAATTAAATTCTAATTATATATATTGAAGTTATATACGTAGGGAACATTGAAAATTTATAAAACCCAACTAAACACTGTTTTGACTTATTGATATAATGGAATAACCAGGCACCCCCATGAATGATTACACTATAGATAGTAAGTACCTATAAAGTCAACTGTCTATGAGAGACTGGAGAAGAGTGAGTGAGTGAGTGAAAGAGAGAGAAAGAAAGAAGACACAAGCACGCCTGACCTTCCAATTAGTGGCACTCACTACTAGAGTGACCTGTGTGTATAACTGTACTGTATTTCATATTGTACTGGTTGTGTACAATAAATCTTTCTTCTAGTATCCACCTGGTGTTGCGTGTTTATTCTCTTAGCATGGAATATAACATTTATAAAACTTAAATTCTTCTAAATCAGGGAAACTTTAATCTATAATTTTGTTAAAAACTTTTTTGTGTACTACTGTTGAATATTCTCAAAATGGGGGGAAAAGTTGTGTGACAGCCTGTCGAGGCAATTATAATGAGCAAAATAATGCCCAGGGTTTTCATCTCCCAAAAGATCAAGATGTGAGAGAAAGACATTTAAAGGTCAGATCAAGAGATAACACCCACTAACCCCCCAGACACTGTTGTTTGTGAAAGGCATTTTCCACCTGATTATGAAAATGTTTGTTTAGGGAAAAGCTCAGCCCAAAAAATCCTCCATCAATATTCAATAATTTGCCATCAAGTGTGATACCAAGTCCTTTACCAAAGCCAAGGACAATGAAAAAATTCATCTTCTGTGCGAAGTGTGCAAAATGATGCACATGTCTTAGAAAAAGATAGAATTCAGAATTTTACAAATTTGTGTGCTGGTATTGACCATTATGATTTGGTGTCAGCAGTTACCTGCTACAAATTGAACAAATCAAAAGTTCATCTAGTCTTTTCTTTTTTTCACTGGAGGTATTCTGAGTTTTTTATTAAAATTTTTGAAATCTTGACATTTGAATGTTACCATACATGTATATGCACAAACATTTCTTCCCTATTGAAAAATGGAATGAAGTTTTTTTTATTAAATTTTTTGAAATCTTGATATTTGAATTTTACCATACATGTATACACACAAACATTTCTTCCTTATTGAAAAATGGAATGAATGTTTCAACATTAGTCTAAAATTGAGGAAGCAGTTCGTTATCTTGGTAACTTGAAAATTGAATGAAGAAACAGGTTTTAAGACAACATATCGAAATTATGTTACCACGAATAGTTGGTAAAAAAGTTTTTGTTGGAAATTCTTGTCAAATATTTTGCCACATTTTATAACAGAAAATGAGATGATTGCAAATTACCTAGCATGAAAATACTAGTTTCAAAGGTAGATGATCTGAATTTTCTTGATATGTTTAACAAAATGTTAGATGAACAGAAAAAAAATGTTTCATCTTAGTTGATCAAGTTTATCTTAAAGTGAGCTTACAATACCAAGAAAGTAACATATTTGGTTTTGCCAAAGATTCTGAAGAGGCATTATCAAAAACTGTATTGAGCATTATGATCAAATGTTTACATGGTGGACCAAAAGTTTTGATTAAGATGATCCCAGTTGCCAAACTAAATTCAGAATTTTTGTTTTAGAATGTTATAAATGTTGTTGATTTAGTCAATCATTTGAAAGGTCATGCAATTGTAGTTGATTTAGTCAATCATTTGAAAGGTCATGCAATTGTAGTTGATTTAGTCAATCATTTGAAAGGTCATGCAATTGTAGTTGATTTAGTCAATCATTTGAAAGGTCATGCAATTGTAGTTGATTTAGTCAATCATTTGAAAGGTCATGCAATTGTAGTTGATTTAGTCAATCATTTGAAAGGTCATGCAATTGTAGTTGATTTAGTCAATCATTTGAAAGGTCATGCAATTGTAGTTGATTTAGTCAATCATTTGAAAGGTCATGCAATTGTAGTTGATTTAGTCAATCATTTGAAAGGTCATGCAATTGTAGTTGATTTAGTCAATCATTTGAAAGGTCATGCAATTGTAGTTGATTTAGTCAATCATTTGAAAGGTCATGCAATTGTAGTTATTTGTGACAATAATCAGACTAATCAAACTTTATTCAAGAAATTTGTTACTGTTGCCTTAGGTTGCTAAAAATAGTTTATACTTGCTTTTTGATTATATACATATATTTAAAAGTTTTCACAATAACTGGACAACTGAGGCTTGTTCAGAATTGCCATTTTATTCTGATGGCAAAGAAATGACAGCAAAATGGGGAAATAATGAAACAACTTTTTGCACATGAAAAAAGTCAATTAAGTTTAGAAAACTAACAGAAATAGTTGTTTTTTGTTTTTTTTTTTTTTTCAAAACCAGTTGAGAGATGAAAAATTTCCCACTGAAAGTGTTTTGTGATGAGACTTTGTTGTAACCTATGGAAGATTACTGAATAGAATAATCACACGAAGGTTGGTAATGAACGATAATACTTAGGACAAGAACAACACATATAAGATTTGCCAGCGGAGCATAGAAAAAATAGTCAACTGCTAAAAGTGAGTCAAGTGAATTCCACAATGAATTTCCAACTGCAGGATATCTACTAACCACCCCATGCAGTCAGATGTGTCACAAAGCCAAATTTAATGTGGAGTATCTGAGCCTGTATGCTCGGCCAAAAATTTCCTGTAGGCACCGTACAAAATGGGGTCGGATATTTGTTTCCCTGAGACAAGACTCTGCCCTTCAACATAACCTTGTCTGGGGATCCTCTCTGCACAGAGGCAGAGAGTTCGATCAGTACAGCTGGAGACGAATCTCCAACTGCAGAATATCTGCCAACCACCTCACATAGTCAGATGTGGCATAAGGCCGAATTTAATGTGGGGTATCTGAGCCTGTAGTCTTGGCCAAATATTCCCCGAAGACCCCATATAAAACAAGGCCGGGTAGCTGTTTCCCCGAGACGAGACTCTGCCCCTCAACACAGCCTTGTTTTAGGATCCTCTCTGCCTGGCCTGTTATAGGTATGGCTTTGCTTATGACCTATTATTGTACATAATTAGGTTACAATAAAATTTGTATTTTATATTAATTTAATAATATCTTATGAAAATTGAGATGTAGTAGAGTGGGGTAGATAAGCTGTAGAAAACAAACAAATCAATCAAATACTAATTGGCAATACAGGTATAAATCTTAGATTTATTTACATTCTCTGGAAGATAAATGTATATAAACTACCCCGGCCACAAAGATTATGTAGTGATTGTAATATAGAATTGATTCCCCACTTTATATCCACATTATAATTTCTTGTTTATCAAATTCTGATCAGGTATAAATCCACCACTCCCCCCCAGCTATGGGTAAATTAGTAAGTCTTGTATCACTAACTCATTATCTAAAAAAAATTCTTACATTCTAAAAATATCTTCTTGTTTTGAATAACCTGCAAAGGCTTGATAAGCTTTAGAAAGAAAATCAATCAATCAATCAAATACTGATTAGCTACACAGGCATATCTTTTAGATTTATATACATTCTCTGGAATATTAATGTATATAAACTACTCTGGTCATAAAGTGAGGGATCAGTTTATGCAGTGATTGTAACATAAAATTGATAACCCACTGTATATTCACATATTTTCTTGTTTATCAAATTCTGATTAGGTAGAAATCCATCTCCCCACCCAGGTATGGATTAATTAGTTATACTAAACCATTATTATTGTAAAAAAATGTTATTTTTGCAATCTAAAAATATTTTCTGGCTTTAATTAACCTGCAAAGGGTTGATAAAACGTAAAAAATAAATCAATCTTCTCACCTAGCAAGAATTAAAGGAAATAATTTAATCCTGCCGACACTTGTATTTGTCATCCAAATAATTATTTTACTACCTGTTTGAACAATGTGTGATACAAAACCAAGTTTAAATTTCAAGGACCATGTGTACAGGGTGTCACCATTTTATATTTTTAATTTTGCATTTGTGTGTTGTCTGTTTTTGATTTTGTCAACTGCACAGTATAGTAGGGTCAGTTGGGCACTGTCTGTGAGAAAAAGAGCACCATGAGGCAATTCACTCCACCAGAAATTTAGAAACAGCATGCTGTACTGCTTGGCATTCGTGCCAGAAGCTCCAATACAAACATTTCAAAGTGTTTGGGTGCCAAACTGAGGACAGTGCAGAGGATTCGGGAAGAGTTGGATGAGTCTAATGGTGATTAGAAAGGTGTTTGGAGTAATCACTAGTGATGGTGATGTTATACCACCATTCATATCCTCACAGGGCCTCACACTCAACATGGAGGCCTACATAAAGTTCCTTGAGGAGGTAGTGTTGCCTTGGGTCAAGAGGGTAGCTGCTGGAAGACCCTATCTATGGCAGCAGGATTACACCATGCCACACAAGCAGAAGAACCCAGTCATGGCTGTCAGACAATTTCTGCGACCACATCACTCCTTACATCTTGACACCTAACTCCCCAGACAGCAACTCCTTTGATTATTATGTGTGGGATGCACTTGAGCAAGTAACTAACAAAACTTCTTGTAATGCCAAAGATGAACTGAAGACAAGGATTATGGCAACATTCACCAAGAAAACCATTCAGAAGAGTTGCAGGAGATTCTGAAATTGTCTGGAGGCCTTGATTGAAGCCAATGTCGATTTTATTGAATAAATTTACTCTTTCATATTTAAAGATATTTTTGTATAATTTTGGTAAAAATATCTATTAAAATGTGATGTCAGTGTTATTTTCATTTTTGTGTAATTTAGACGACAATTTATCCATCGCACCCTGTACTTGATACCAGAGGCCAAAAATGTGTCCTCGTTTTGGAGGGTGTATGAGATACCTTGTATTAACCCTAGCCCTCCCCCATGCGAAAGTTAACTAAAGACTATTCCCAGAACTTATCTAACTGCATGCATTTAGCAGGTCAGAATTTGACCTTTTGAATTTAAAATAATCTATCCTCACCTTCATGTGAATTTACACAGTGACTGGCAGCTGGTGTTACAATACTTCTATGCATTATTGTGTTAATAATTTGAGATCTGCATTCGATGATGTTCCATTCAGACCCTGCCCATAACCATCAGGCTGATGACATTTTTATCTCTGATAGTAAAGTGTGGTTCTTAATTGCTGTAGCCCAGGAGCCCCAAGACTTGAAGCCTCAATCTCCACCCCAGGCTATTTGAAGTTGACAATTTTACCAATAAATATAATTACATTTTTTTTTTTTTTCAGCCGTAGTGATCTAAGATCACAAATCTATAGCAAGTCAGAATTTTCCTCCTCCAACATCTTTGTTTTTAGGATACTAGTGAATTTGAATGCTAAAATTTCAGTGTAATGCAAGCCCTTGATTTTAGATACATTTCTTTAGGATGTAAGGTTCGAATAAAAAATATCATGAAGTTGCTAATGAATTAAATTGGACAAGTTCCAAAATCATTAAAATTTTTACTTGTTTTATGCCATAATCATAAACTCAGAGCTTCCAAATTCTATTAGCCGTCAGCAGGAGGGGTTCAAATTCTATTAGTCCAGGGAACTCTGCAGGCCTAAATCCAGTTCTGCAGTTAGGGTGCTTGAGGAAAATGTCAATTGGGCAGTTCCGGATTTACTAACCAGATGGGCCAGTATGGGCTGCAGCCTATGAGCCATAAAATTGGAGGGACCCTTGGGAGCCTGATAAAACAAAAACAAATAAAGATATAAGAACAGAGGAGGTCTGTTTATTTTCAGATTTAATGGGATTCCTTCAAACTAATTTGAAACAATTTAGATTATTTGGGCCTCTTTGCTAGTAAATTTCAGTTTAATACAGGCCCTTCATTCTAGATAGATTTCTGTAGGATGTAAATTTTGAATAAAAAAAATATCATGATGTTGCTAATGAAATAAATTGGACGAGTTCCAAAATCATTAAAAATTCTAATCAAAATGTTTCATGTTTTACACCAAAAATCCTGTAAAAAAAAAAAAAAAAAAAAAAAAAAAATTTAAGATCTAAAGGATTTGTTCACCTGACATCATTATTAACTATTGAGAAACCATTTGAATAGAGATGTTAATTTTGACATCTCTGAATACATCAAGATCAAAGCTTCAATGTATGAAGCAATTCCCTGAAATGTCTATCCAGCTCCTCAAAAGACCAAGACTCAACTGTTCTCAAATGTCTTTAACTGAACAAAAGGAACACATGTCTATCTCTTGTTTGTATATTTTGTTTTTTTTTTGTTTTTTTTTTCAGAAATGGTCTATGATTTTATTTTATGTGAATCATGAGAGTAAATCATATACATGACCATTATAGAGGAGTTAATGTGCCACATTCAAAATCATATATCATTGATATGTCTTGGTTAAATAAGAGAAGACATTACTTTTGTTTCTTTTGTCATATATTACTGACTTTTGATCTATGTTTGTTTTTTGCAGATTGTCATCCCAGATTTAAGGAAATCATTTGTAGAGAATTATATTTGGCCTGCAGTTCAAGCCAATGGTTGTTATGAAGACCGGTACCTGTTAGGCACATCTTTGGCACGACCCTGTATTGCCAGGTGAGAGAAAAAAAAATACTGGCAATTCTGTATTTTTTTTTATTTTTTTATTTTTCTGCTTTTGTTTTCCTTTGAATTTTTTTCCCCATTTTCTGTTCTTTCCTCCGAATGCTTCTTTCAAATTTTTTTACACCCCATGCTGCTATCATCTTTTGCCAACCCAGACCCCTTCTGGCTATTTCCACCCCGCGCCCCTCCCGGCCATTTCAGCTATTTCCATCCACACTTCTTCTCACTTTTTTTTTCCTGTCCTTTTGACAGCTCTTTTCTCCCCTTATTTTTATTGGATCTCCCCACTCCCATTCTTCTGGCTTTTTCATCCCCATGTTTTTTTGCAAAGCCTTCAATTTGCATAACCCCCTGTCATTTTATTTCCTCCTTTCTCAGTGCAATGGTTGAGGTGGCAAAAGAAGAAGGTGCCCAGTTCGTCTCTCATGGGGCCACAGGCAAAGGGAATGACCAAATTCGTTTTGAATTGACTTCATATGCTCTTTACCCAAAAGTTGAGGTCAGTACAATTTTTTTTCTATTATGGCCTGGAAAAATTTATCTCATCAGCAAATAAGAAATAAAAAATTATTTTTATTGCTATAATAAGAAATCCTGTCAGATTAAAAATAAAATCCATTATTTCCTTTGAAATTACTTTGTTTACATTTCATATACAAAAATAAAGCCAGCAGGTATAGGCTTTTGAAAAAATCTGAATGAGAAGATGTGTATGGAGGCACGGTGGAGTAATGAATAGTGGCCCTGATTGAGGAATCAGAGAGAGCCGAGTTCGAATTCCAGTTGAATCCATTACATTCACTTAAGTGCTAATACCCTTGGGAAAGGTATGAATCTTCTTCTCCTTCCAGCTATGGATAAATAGCAGGACAGACTGCTTTGGGTGGCAACCAATCTAGCAGAAAGTACCTCTGAATTCAAAATTGTATGTAGCTCTGGTGTAGCACATACTATACAGCTTAAAGAATCATTCATATTGTCTCAATGATCATGACTATGGTTGAATGAGGATGTAAAAAAGGTAATTGGACTTTACTGATGATATTTGTTGCCGAGTGGTCAAAGGAATGCCAGAGAAAATGTGCATTCTTTAAAAAAAGATAATTGAACCTAGCTAATGATTCTTTGTTGTTGAGCAATCAAAAGAATGCCAGAGAAAATGTGCATTCTTTAAAAAAGGATAATTGAACCTAGCTAATGATCCCCTGTTGTTGAGCAATCAAAAGAATGCCAGAGCAGATGTGCATTCTTTAAAAAAGGATAATTAAACCTAGCTAATGATCCTTTGTTGTCAAGCAATCAAAAGAATGCCAGCGAAAATGTGCATTCTTTAAAAAAAAGCTTGTTTGTTTGGTTTCTATTTCTGGTAATATTTTTTTCCTCAAAAATGTATAGCTGGTAATATTTTAAATGTATTACTGGTAATTTTTTTTCAAAAAAGTATTGCTGGTAAATTTATTTCTGTTAATAATGTTTTACAAAGTATTTCTGGTATTAAAACCTATTTTTACACCTTTTTATAATGCTTTTTATCTCAGTCCCAGAGTTAACTATTCACTCATAGCTGGGAACCTAACAAGTGCTACCACCCCGGGTTACGGTGGACCTGGGAACACCAGCAATTAAGAGGTGGTTTCACACTCCTCAAAACCTCCTGATGAGAGGCCTTGCTGTTGGACATAGTTTATCATCATACCCAGGATGGTTTCAAAAAGGATAATTGAACCTTGCAGATGATCCTTTGTTGTCAAGCAGTTAAAAGAATGCTGAAGATGTTTATTCTTTAAAAAAGGATAAGTGAACCTTGCTTATGATCTTTGTTGTCAAGCTGTCAAAAGAATGCCAAATCAGATGGTTGTTTCCCCTAGAAAGGAGGTCATAGTTTCAAAAACTACCAGAGAGCTTCTTTTTTTTTTTTTTTTTTTTTTTAAGTCTCTCAAATGCACAAGCCAGTAGATATAATTCATACTATTTGAAAAAAAAATAAGAACAGGGAGTCTACTCAGACATGATTTTCTTCTAGAAATTACATTTACAATCATAAAACATATTTTGAAAAGTTTATTACATTGTTCAAACTCTCAAATGACCATCATAACTTCTAAGGATTACAGCCACATCACATTGAAACACTAGTTCCTGTACAGTCACTGAGGTTAAGCAGCATTGAGCCTGGTCACTACCTAGATGGGTGAAAGCCTGGGATTACTGGGTGCCATAAGCTTAGATATGATGGGTAATGATGGCTCAGAGAGTAGACTTCAATTCCAGTTGTGTTTGTTATATTCACTTACACACAAATACTCTTAGGGAAAGGTATGAATCCATCTCTTCTCTTCCCAGCTATAGGTTAATTAGTTTAACTTATATCACTAAAACCATTATTATCTCCAAAATGAAAAAAAAAAATTGTCTACAAAATATTTACATTTCTGCATTAAATAATTCATAGAGGTGTTTATATGCCATGAAACAAAAGCAACCAAAACATGTTTAAATCTCTTCAAAAATACTCATTCACACATATCAAAATGCTGCACTACAACCTTCTGTAAATAACAGAAATATCCAATTGTACTTTGCAAGCTCAGGAAAACATTCTCAGTTTGCTTGTTTACATCTGATTTTGCATATTAATCATCTGAAACTTGTTTTCTGTAATACACATTTTATTATGTGTGAAGCTGTCATTTCTTTAAAAGCAAACTTTTTAATTTATGTAGAATTAGGTGCATTTAATGCAAATATGTGTGTGCAGAAGAGAGCCACTTACCTTCAAAAAGGTTGAAGGCATGAGCCTGCCGATGCCATTGGCTCCATGATACAAAGCAAAACCAGGTCAGGCTCATTCCATCATTTATAACTGAAAATGGTTGATAGAATAGCCGAGATGTGCTACCTATGGGGTTCATGGAATAAACTGGAGGTGCTGCTTATAGATTAGGGTACCTACCTCTGAACACATATAACGTCAATGGCAATGGACAAGAGGTGAGCAAAAAAGCCAACTTCAGGAAAAGTGGATTTGCAACTATTTGGACATGTGGCTCTGTGACTTTATAAGTTTGCTTTATTCTTCACAACAATAAGTTAAGCAATGTCAAGCCTGATCAGTACTTAGATGGGTGACCACTTGGGAATACCAGGTGCTGTAAGCTTGAATGTGCAGGTGGAGTAATGGAGATAATGGCTTGGAATTGGAAATCGGAGAGCCTAGTTCTAATTCTAGTAGCCAATCATTATGTTCATTTGCGTGCAAATACCCATAGGAAAGATATGAATCCACCTCATCTCCTTCCTCAACAGCTATGGGTTAATTATTAAGACTTGTATCACTAAATCCTTATAATCTACAAAAAAAAACTCTTAAAATCTAAAAATATTTTCTTGATTTAAATAACCAGCAAAGGGTTGATAAGCCATAGAAAATGAATCCATTAATCTATGAAATACTGATCAGCTACACAGACGTGTCTTAGATTTATTTACATTCTTTGGAATATAAATGTATAGAAACTACGATGGCCTCAAAGTGAGGGATCCGTTTATATTTTGTTTGTAGAATTGATCGCCCACTTATATCCACTTTATAATTTCTTGTTTACCAAAGTCTGATTAGGTATTGATCCATTTTTCCCCGCCCCAAGCTATGAGTTAGTAAGACTTGTATCGCTAAACCATTATTATCTCCCCACCCAAATTGTTACAAATTGTCTAAAAATATTTTCTGGATTTAAATAACCACCAGTGGGATAACAAGCCATAAAAAACAAATCTATCAATCAATGAAATACTATTTACCTATACAGTTATGTCTTTTAGATTTAATGACATTCTCTGAAATATAAATGTATAGAAACTAGCATGGCCACAAAGTGTCAGATTAATTTATATATTGATTGTAACATAGAATTGATCCCCCACTTTATAATTTCTTGTCTGTTTATCAAATTCTGATAAGTTATGAATCCCCTCCCCACTATGGATTAATTAGTAAAACTTGTGTCACTAAATAATTATCTAAAAAAAAATTCTTAAAATTTTAAAGTATTTTCTGACTTTAAATAACATGCAAAAGGGGTTGATAAACTGTAGACAACAAATCAACAAATCAAAAGCAGCAATGGGATATAAGGTCTGTCCCTAAAATATACAGCCATTTAAAATTAGCAACCAAGAACCTAGCCTGCCTTTTTTTTCTTTTCTTTTTTTTTTTTTTTTTTTTTTTTTTTTTTTTTATCCAACACTACAGGACACGACAAAAACCAAAACATTATCCTAAGAACTCAAACCATGTTCTTAAATAGCCTTGTCAAATGTAGACCCTCATATGAATGTCACAGTTCGCATTCAACTCATTCTAATGTCTAAACTATCATCTATATAAAATGATTTTCTCAGATCAATGATTAAAAATGGCTTCAAGCAAATGGGCCTATTTGGACAATCGTTCAACACATCTCACAAACTGGCACTACACAAATAGGACTTTACCAAATAACAAAGACAACATCGTTTGAAAACTTCCAACAGCAGCAACAACTAAAATGGAATTTACATGTAATTCAAAAAGAAAATGACATAATCAAGATGTTGATTTTGACTTCAAACAAAAGGTTAGGAAGGAAACAGCCATTAATACTGGAAAGAGTGATAACACTGGATCTGAGAATTCTATTTTCATGAAAAGCTGTTTAAAAAAAAAAAGATTTTATAAATTTCAGCCATTATTAATGCTGTTTGGTCATTGTGTACCGAATGTTTACTGTACGGAAAATGGTAGAAACACCTATTATGATCAGTGTTTGTGCTGTGAAATCACCATGGAATTTTTTTTAATCATTTCACCCCATGCAAGGCAGTAAAGACACTAAGTCACACTGAGTGTGAAAGAATAAGAAAAAAAAAAGAGAAACATTATTAAGGAGCAAGAACAACCAAAGAGTCATCAAGAAAATTGATAATGATTGACATTGCATTTAAATTTTTGAAGATCAAAGTTGGCAGGGAAGCATGGAGCTGGAATAGATTTCTACAAGTGAGAAGTGCAAGAAAAGAAACTGTTAGCATAGGACTCTAGATCTGTTACATCTAGCCAGTTCAAATGTGAATTGATAAGACCCTACTACCAATTTAGTACTACACTTAAATTCATGAATTCTAAGTACTATAGTGAAAAGTTTATCAAAACAATTACCATGAAAGTATTTCTAGAAAAGGCACAGGGAAGCAACTTTATAGCAGTGTGAAAGTGACTGAAGTGGCAATGCCAGATCAGGATTAATAACATTGCAGATTCTTCTTTGGATTTTATCAAGAATCTCTAAATATATTCCAAAATCACCTGACTATATATGACAGCAAGATTCAAAACATGGACGAATGATAGACTTATAGATATGTAAGATAGATTCTGGAGAGAAAAATTGTCTAGCCAACTTTGTTTAACATCAATACTTTTAAATGCTTTCAAATGTATCCATTCACTTGTAATATGAAAATGTTACACTACAAATTTCTATAAGTAATGGGTATTTCCTAAAGCAAGCTTAGAAAAACAAATACAGATTGACTTTGCATATCAATTGTGTGAAACTTGTCTTTTGTTGTACACTTCAAAAGCAAATAGAATTACTTGTAGTTAATACATATATAATATGTTGTAACCTAGAGAAAGTTACTGAATGAAAAATAAACAAAACGGAGGTTGGAAATAAAATGGTAATCTTTTATAACATCAACAAAATAAAATACTTGCCAGCAGCATGAAGTAGGTAAACCACTGCTAATGGTGGACTACTTAGACAGCATATTGCATTCACTTACAATAGTGTCCAACATATTTACAAGGATTGGGACATACCCATTTGTGTTCATAGGTATGGTATATAAGATGATACAAGCTCTGTCCAAAAATATCTAGCCTGTTACTGTAACAACCAAAACAAAAATACCTACCTCCAGTAGTGACCTCTTCTTCTTTGAGACATGTTCCTCAGGGCATAGATGATCATGGCTCTCCACAATTTCCTGTTCTTTGTATCTCTTAATGAAGTTTGTCTTTTGCTATTTCCCTTAAGTCCTGTTCTGCCAGCCATTTACACAATTACTAATAATTTTTATTAAAAAGCTATTAGGTGAAGATGAATTTTCTGGTAGCACAATAATTGTTCTATGTACCATGTCCCTTCAGGATGTGGGCGATCATGGCTCTCCACAATTTCCTGTCCTATGTGGCTCATAGTCAAGTTTAACTTTTTGCTATATCTTTTAATCCCTGTTCTGCTAACCATTTACCCAACCTTGATAGGTAGGTTATTCACTGCTTTCCTCTATCTCTCTTGCCTTTAGTAAGTCCTGTGAGAATCAAATTTTCCAAACCCTTTTTCCTCATTAAGTGTCCTATTAATTTCAGTTATCTCTTTCTAATGTAAAGAATAAGTGTACTTTTTGTTCCCATTTTCTCTAAAATTTCCTTCCAATTTCTTGCTTCCCTGATGACTATAATCCTAAAATTGTAACCTAAATCCTAAATGTAACCTCAGTCACCATCTTCTCATTCTTTACACTCTATATTCAGACTATTGTCCTCATCTTTGTTGTTGCTGTCACAACATTTCAGCTGTTGTGTCTTATGGCCTTCCTCAGGTGTGTGTGTGTGTGTGTGTATATATATATATATATATATATATATAATCAATCTGGGAACCTACAGGGAATTCTGAACTAAACCCTTTATTTAATCTACACATTCTTTATGCTCTATATTCAGACTATTGTTCTCATCTTTGTTGTTGTTGCAATAACATTTCTGCTGTTGTCTTACAGCCTTCCTCAGGTATATATATCAATTTGGGAACCTACAGGGAATTCTGAACTGAACACTTTATTTAATCTACAGGGGGCAAACTGTTCTCATTCCACTTGATATTTGGTACTTATAGAATAATAAAATAAGGTTTTGTGGATCAGGAGCCAAGAGATTGTCTTCAACAAAATGTGAACTCCTGTATTCAATGATATAGACAAACCTTCATGAATATGGTCTGTATTTTTTTCTATTTTTCCCTACTCTGCATCCTGGGTATGGCAATAAACTACATCTTGGAGCAAGATTGGGAGATTGGACGTTTTCAGGAGTGTGGAACCACTTCTTAATTGCTGTTGTTCCCAGGTTCACCTTGATCACAGCACCTATTAATGTCCCATCTGTGGGTAAATAGTCAAACACCAAACAAAAATGAAAACACAGAAAATGTATAAAAATACCAATAATACATTTTATTAGTAAAATTACCAGCAATACATTCTTATAGCAAAATGATCAGCACCACATTTTACAGTAAGATTACCAGCAATAAATTTTTATAGTGAAATGATCAGCAATATATTTTATTGTAAAATTATCAACAATTACTTTTTTAGCAAAATTAGCTACAATACATTTTATAGTAAAATAACCAGCAAATTTTTTTTTTATTGGAAAATGACAAGCAATACCAGTTTATGTTAAAATGACAAGCAATACCAGTTTATGTTAAAATGACAAGCAATACCAGTTTATGTTAAAATGACAAGCAATACCAGTTTATGTTAAAATGACAAGCAATACCAGTTTATGTTAAAATGACAAGCAATACCAGTTTATGTTAAAATGACAAGCAATACCAGTTTATGTTAAAATGACAAGCAATACCAGTTTATGTTAAAATGACAAGCAATACCAGTTTATGTTAAAATGACAAGCAATACCAGTTTATGTTAAAATGACAAGCAATACCAGTTTATGTTAAAATGACAAGCAATACCAGTTTATGTTAAAATGACAAGCAATACCAGTTTATGTTAAAATGACAAGCAATACCAGTTTATGTTAAAATGACAAGCAATACCAGTTTATGTTAAAATGACAAGCAATACCAGTTTATGTTAAAATGACAAGCAATACCAGTTTATGTTAAAATGACAAGCAATACCAGTTTATGTTAAAATGACAAGCAATACCAGTTTATGTTAAAATGACAAGCAATACCAGTTTATGTTAAAATGACAAGCAATACCAGTTTATGTTAAAATGACAAGCAATACCAGTTTATGTTAAAATGACAAGCAATACCATTTTTATAGCAAAATGACCAATAAAACCTTTTATTGAAAAATTACCAATAAAACCTTTTATTGAAAAATTACCAACAATACATATTTATAGTAAAATAGCATACATTGTCAATTTTTTTTTTTTTAATTTATTATTAATCCCATTTGTCATAAGGAAATCTTCACTCCTCATTTAATTTTGTGATATTATTTGGTAAAAAAAGAAATGCAGCTAAGTAAGTATAATTTAATCATGAAATAAGTTCATTCAATTGAAGTAATTATAACAGTTTGAATTTTCACATTTAGATTTTGGTATGAGTTGATAATCCACTAAACAAAAACAACCAAACTTGCTGTTTTCTGCTGCTTCATTATTGGGTTAAAATTTTGTTTTTTATTTTTCAGATTATCTCCCCTTGGAGGTTGCCAGAATTTTACAACCGATTTAAAGGACGAGATGATTTAATGGAGTATGCAAAGGTTAGTCAGGTTTTTCATTTACTCATCATTTCTAAATTACTTCCAGTTGGAAGTTCTTTGCTGAATATTGCTGAAAATTATGGCTCCAATCATAAAACTCTTTTTAATGGAAGACATTATTAATATTGGTGAGATTCATGGCTCCAATCATATTTCTGTTTTGAAAAGAATAATAATGTATAACATTTCCAAATATTACTAGAAATCAATGCTCCAATCATATTTCTGTTTTTAAAAGATGATTAATGGATAGTTGTTCGGATTATTGTGGAGAATATTGGCTCAACTTGTATCTCTTTTTCTAACAGAAGATTTTTGTGAATATTGATAAAATCATGACTCCAATCATATCTCTATTTCTAAAAGAATATTAATGTAAAAAATTTCTGAATATGTTGACAGTCATGGCTCCAATCATTTTTTTCTGAAAGAATATAAATGCAAAACTTAATATTGCTGAGGGTAATGGCTCCAGTCATAACTCTGTTTCTAATAGAATATTAATGGAAGACATTCCTGAATATTACTGAGAGTCATGGATCCAATCATGTCCGTTTCTTAAAGAATATTACTATGACATTTCTGAATGTTGCTGGAAGTTATGGCTCCAATCATATTTCTGTTTCTAAAAGAATATTAATGTATGACCTTTCTGAATATTGCTGAATCATGGCTCCAATCATGTCTGTGTTTCTGAAAGAATATTAGTATAAGACATTTCTGAATGTTGCTGAGAGTTTTGGCTCCAATCATATCTCTGTTTCTGAAAGAATATTCTTTTATATTGGAACCATGAATCTTGGTAATATTCAGAAATGTCTTCCATTAATATTCTTTGAGAAACAGAAACAAGTTTGGAGCCATGACTCTCAGCAATATTCAAAAATTTCTTTCATTAATATTCTTTTAGAAACAGTCCTGATTGGAGCCATAACTCTCAGCTGTATTTGGAAATGTCTCACATTAATATTCTTTGCGAAACAGAGACATACAAGTATATTAATGGAAGAATTTTCTGAATGTAACTGAGTCATGGATGAAATCATGTTTCTGAAAGAATATTAGTCTAAGACTCTTCTGAATATTGTTGTGAGTCTTGGCTACAATCATGTTTCAATTATTGAAAGAATATTAATAGAAGATATTTTCAAATATTGCTGAGAGACATGGCTCCAATCATGTTTCTGTTTCTAAAAGAATATTAATTGTAGACTTTTATTAATATTGCTGAGAATCATAACTCCAGTCATATGAAAAAATTAATGGAAAACATTTCTGAATATTATTAGGAGTCATGACTCCAATCATATCTCTGCTTCTAAGAGAATGTTAATGGAAAACTTTTCCAAATATTGCTGTGTCATGGCTCCAGCAATGTCTGTTTTCTGTTGAAGACATTTCCAAATATTGCTGAGAGTCATGGCTCCAGTAATGTCTCTGCTTCTGAAAGATTATTAATGGAAGATATTTCCGAATATTGCTGAGAATCATGGATCTGATCATATCTCTGTTTCTAAAAGACATTTCTGAATATTGCTGACAGTCATGGCTCAAATCATGTTTCAGTTTCTAAAACAATATTACTGGAAGACATTTCTGAATATTGCTGAGGGATATAAGTTCAATCGTGTCTCTGTTTCAGAATATTAATGTAAGACATATCTGGGCGAGAAGAAGTAGGTTCAGGCCTAATCATAATTTGATAAACAAACAAGAAATTATAATGTAGATATAAATCAGTATATAAACTGATCCCTCACTTTGTGACCACAATAGTTTCTATCCATTTATATTCCAGAGAATGTTAATAAATCTAAGATACATACCTGTGTAGGTAAATAGTATTTCATTGATTGACACATTCATTTTTTACGACTTATCAACCCATTGCTGGTTAATGGATACTTATAGGAGATGCTCTGTTTTTTTTATTATTAAACAGTATAAGAACACATATTTTTCTCATAAGATTTCTCAAATATTAAGGCAAGTAGATGTAAATAAATAGATATATTGTTTTATATAATAACAAAGTAATAATAATAATTAATAAAAAATAGATAATAAATGATAAATAATAATAATAATAATAATAAAAAGAGCATCTACTCAAATATCAGTATCCATTAAAATTAACATTTAAAACAAATAAAAAATTCCAGAGTATAAATAAATCTAAAAAGACATACCTGTGAAGCTAAGTATTTCATTAATAGATTGATTGATTGATTTTTTACAGTTTACCAACCCCATGCAGATTATTTAAAGCCAAAAAACATTTTTAGATTGCAAGAATTTTTGCAGTTCTAATGATTCATTAATTTACTTTCATGTGTATTCCTTCTAAATGATAAAAATGTTAGCTTTTTTGTGGCTTTTCCATTACTTGAACTATATCTGGCTGTGGAAGAATGGGTGACAATAACCCAACTTTTTCTTTCTCATCCATCTCCTCTTTTTTTCCTTTCAGCAACAAGGAATTCCTGTTCCTACAACCAAGAAAGATCCTTGGAGCATGGACGCCAATCTGATGCATATCAGGTAAAACTTTAGCATGTATACAGTAGAACTTGTAGTAGCATAATTGCCAGTTACTGAATTGGGACATTACTTAGCGTTATATACCGTAGATATGAATACTAATGGGTATCTGTCAACCCTCATAAACACGTTGGACTCTATTGTAAGTTTTCATTTGAATAACAGGACAGAATGGGTCCTATAGCCTTGGTTGGCAACAAGTCTACCACAGAAAGAAACGGTAACCTACTATGGGAAAAATCTTCTGCCTACTCAGTTATGAAAGACATGATCATCCAAGCCTACATATGACGTATGGCACTAGACTTTTTTCTTTTTTTAAGACAATTATGTCACTTCATCTCTGCTGTAAATTCGACAGTAGAGCATATCAATTTTACTTGATTTCTAATCAAAAGGGAGGTAACTCCCTTTAATGTATAATAATAAATGAAAGACTCTACTGTCGTCATTAAAGAAAATTGTTTATATTTTGATTTTTTTATTTAAAGTCTTTGTGTTTTTCAGCTATGAGAGTGGCATTCTGGAAAATCCATGGACACAGGCCCCTGATGGTATTTTCAATATGACCACGGACCCTGAAAAGGCCCCAGACACGCCAACTAAACTTGAAATCACCTTCAAGAAAGGCATGTAACTTCATTTGTTATTTCATCTAAACTTTTTTTTTTTTTAAACTAGTTTTAAACTTTGTTTAACATGATACATGGTTTGGTCATGGAAGGTAAAGAAAATTCTTAGCATCTGAGCAGGTTTGCCAACCATGTCACAAAATGTGGCCTTTTGATGCTGAAGAATGCATCTCACTTTAACTGATGCAGGACAAGTTTTCAATCTTTTTTTTTTTTTAAATGGGCAAATTTTTATTTTTTATTTTTTTAAAAAAAAGATGTAATTAATAAATGCACAGTTCTGTTTCACTCTAAAATACTAACTTAACCGTTATTTTGTACTGACTATAAAAATATCCGTTACATATGAATTCCTCTTGCTCAAAAATAGCAAACTGATTTAATTCAGCTCTGTGCCCCACAACTCAGAAATCTGAGATCCTATGCCCTCAACACCTACATCTGAGATATTATGCCTTTAACTCTGACATAACGCCCTCAACACCTACATCTGAGAGTAGCAGTTTTCAGATTCCATATTTAGAAGCAATTTTAGTGTTTAATCATGCAGAAAATGTATTTTCTGGAACACTGACGTTTATAGGAGCCACATGAAACTGTAATTCATTTCTCATGTTTTACTTAAGAGCTATGATTTTATTCCGAGTTAAAATATTCTTTTGTCTTTCACAAGTTAGCTTTTAAGATTTCCCATCATGCATGTTTTATAAATGCATACTGTTTGAACAATGTAGATTTTACAAGTATCTGAACAGACTGGAGTTTTCTTTCTTTTTTTTCTTTTTTTTTTCCTTTTTTTTTTCCTTTTATTCATTCCTACCTGTTTTCTTTGTGCAATTCAGGTTTACCTGTTTGTGTTAAGAACTTAGATGATGGAATCGTCAAAACCAAACCCTTGGAGCTTTTTCTCTACCTAAATGAAGTTGGGTAAGTAAATTTATTAACTTTATTGATTGATATTTTAATTATGAACCTTGAGAATAAAAAAACAATCTCTTGGAGCACTTTCTGTACCTTAAATGAGGTTAAGTAAGAATTGGTTTGTAACATTCAATCAAACCAAAATCAAGCACGTAATGTTCCATCATCCCCAAACAGATTCTGAACTTTCTGCAATTATGATGAGCAGCTGTACTCGTTGCTTTAAATGCCTATTAGGATCCAAGTTTACCCCAGACTTCAAGTGGAACTTGTATTGTGGGTGATTATTCATTCACATCATAGCAGCAGAAATTAGCCTTGTGTTCACAGAGATAAAAGCATACTTGACTGGAAATAAAGTGTACACAGGAAGAGCATGGTAAATTGTATGTTAAATTCATACAATTTATTCATATTTTTTTTTTGTTTGTATTGGTGTGTGTATTTTTTAGGTTACAATTGTTTTATGGTACATGTGATAAAAAGGGAAAAATTTACTCTGTAGTATTATAAGCCATATCATCCGACACGTGTTGCCCATACCAAAGATCATGGTGAAGAAATTGGATTTAACATCATTTGGCAGGATGCCTGTATTTCTGACAGGAACAGTTTTTGTTGCATTCTGGGAGTATTTTTATCTTTAATTTTTATCTATTTTATACAATGTTCTTATATCATGGTTTTATTTTATTTTATTTATAATTTTCAATATTAATATTTTATTTTTTATTTATTTAGAATATCTGTACAGCAAAACAGATTTAGTCACGACAAGAATCAGTTAATTTTAAATGAAAATGTATTCATTTATAAATCTTTAATATTTCATCTTTTTTAAGTTAATTTGTAAACATTTTAATGGTGTTTTTATTATTCTTTGCTACTAACAAGTATAAATGGAAGGTAAAAACACAATATATTGATTTTAGAACAACTTCAAATGTTTTCAAAATTATTAAAAACCTTTAGCACTCTGCATTATTAATATTACTTCCACTGCATTCTTTTTCAAGACCTCTCAGTTGCATTATCATTATTTCTAATTTCACTCAGTTTTTTTCCTGTTGCCATAACAGGATATGACATCACAATTATGGAATTCAAATTCAGGATCAGAATAACCTTCAGTGGCAGGATAAATTTTTTGTACAGCAAATGAAGTCTCATCAAAGTGATAAAGGTTAAATTTATTTTTTTGGTGGTGGTGGTGGTGGGGGGTGCAGTTTTAATATTGTAATAGTATTTGTTCTATTAATAGCATGCTTAGTAATAAGTCGAAAGAAGAAACAGACGGGTATGTACTTATACAGGGGTAACCATCTTTCTGTTGTGGCACATCTTAGCCCAGTGGTTCTTCCGTCCACATGCTGAGCAAATGCTACCTCAAGCAGGACATTTCCCATTTTGATGGGCAAGTCCATATTTACAGCAATTAACTATATTTTCAGACCTGTACATTATTGCACTGATTTCTATGTTGCTTTTTTCCCTTTAGTTCATCCATTTGTTTCATGTAGTTTATTGAAACCTTGTGGCTCCTACAAATGTTGAGCACTTCTTGTATGGACAAATATGATAGGGAAAAGTTAGTCTGGGACCCTACCAATAATATTAATTGCCAATATATCAAATTGCAAAATAAAAATAAAATGAAGTTGAGTAAAATACGTCATAAAGTCAAATGAAAACTACACTGAGCAAAATATTTTGCTCTTAGTGGGTGGCAGGAAAGGGTTTTTTTTTTAATTTTATTTTACAGCATATCAACACCTCAATGGGTTATTTAATACTAACAAGATTTTTAGGATAGGTTCGTATGCATAGAATATGTATTCTTTGTAAGAAATTAATTTGTAGATCAGGTTTGGTTTATTTTGTTTTACGGCATATCAACATCTTAATGGGTTATTTAATGCTGACAAGATTTTTAGGATAGGTTTGTATGAATAGATTATGTATTTGTATTATATTAAGTGTATGGTGGCAGAAACAAGAAGAAATTTAAGAGGTTTAAAAAATAAATCAGTGTATTAATGAAAAATACAATGAATGGTGAAGTGGTGTGAAAGTCTCTCGTTGAAGGAAAGGGATAAGTAAAGCCATCTGCAGAGGCTTATGGTATGAGAGGGAGGGTGAGTCGTGACTTACTGCAGCAACAGGCTTTGGCGAGTTGTCCTTGGAGATGGGAGGCCAGTTGTCTTTGTGTGTGGAGGTGGCATTTCGACAAGTGTGTGAACCCTGGCTGTTGTGCCGACCAACTGCCGATGATGTCTCTTTGATGGGCTTTTATGTGCTTTCATAGGCTCAGATTGACTCCAATTCATATTTCACTTCTTTAGGTCGGAGTGGGTGCTATTGGGTAAAAAAATGGATTGTATGTTTTTTTTGGGGGGGAAGCAGAAAGTGTGTGGAGCCGATGCGTGTTTGATGGAATTTTTAGTTCAACCTTGGGTTTCAGAGCATTCACATTCAGCCAGTGGTGGAAATTTGTGTAACATGAATCAGAAGAAGATCTGGTTTAGAAAGATTATAACAATTGTAAGAAATCAGTTTCTAGATCAGGTTTCACTGACATATGTTTATAAAGAGGGTTTTGTCAAGAGTTTGGTTTATTTTGTTTTATGGCATATCAACCTTAATGGGTTATTTAATGCTGACAAACTCATGTCTACCTTTCTGACTCGAGTATAAAATTAAACCCATCTCAATTTTTTTAATGCTATTGTAAAATCAAACACATCTACCTTTTTGACTTGAATACAAAACCTGCCCCTTGTCTATCATTTTTGACTTGAGTATAAAACTGAACCTATGTCTACTTTTTGACTCAAGTGTAAAACTGGAGACCATATCTATCTCTTTGACACAAGTATAAAACCAGAACCTGTCTCCCATACCAATTCAAGTATAAAACCCAACCCTTGTCTACCTTTTTGACACTAATGTAAAACCAAAGCCACATCTCCCTTTATTTAATCACTGTATTTTTTGTCATATCAGAGCTATATTTTTTTTTTTATATAAGCCAACAGTGGTTGATATATCATTAAATTAACCAACCTAATATAGACACACTGGCTATGTTTCAACAGGTATGCAAATAATGTCTCTGCCTCTGGAGACCCTTATACCATATTTCCTGCAACCTCAGTTATTTGGACACTTACCATCCATATTTTTTAGTTACAATTAGAAACTCTTATGTAAGACAGTGATAGTTTTTCATTTTTTTATTTTAATTCCAGTTTACAACTTTTGAATATAATTTTTAATATTTTTGACAAATTGATTTTATCTATCATATATACTTGCATATAGGTTGCACCAGTAGATAGGTTACATTCTTAGTTTGGGGTTGACAAAGTGGGTATTTGCAGTTGACTCAACAATAGGTCACACTATAATCTGAGGTGTTACATGGTCCTTTTTTAACATAAATATAACTAATATTTGTTAAATATTATCAAATATTCACCTTTTTATTTAAAAAATTTGCTTTCATATATTATTGTAAAACACAGGAAAAGTGATTGGTTGTAATTGCTTGGTATTTACTTATTGAGTGTAGGGCTGCTCTGTTTAGATGAAAATTTGAATACTGCTGATCACTTCCTTCCTAAAATCACTTGAAAATGATAGGCTTTCATCGTAAATCAGATAATGGTAAATATGAACAGTGCAGATCAAATGATTTTATTCAATGTGTGATGCAGTACTGTTGGAAGAGGTGGTTGTGTAAAATTGAAATGTCGGGAAAAATTAATTTTCTTCCTTGCTCTCACTTATGCTTGAGCCCAGGGTACTTGACTGGACTATTTTCAGATTTTCTCTAATGTCAAGTGGATAGGTTGCACCCCTGATTTTTATTGAAAGTTTGGTGAAAAAAGTCAACCTATCCTCAAATATACATGGTAAGTATTTTAGATTATACATAACGTTTGATGTAATTTTTATGTTTTTCTGATCGACAGTGGCAAACATGGAATTGGCCGAATAGATTTGGTCGAAAATCGTTTCATTGGAATGAAATCTCGGGGTAAATATGAACAATTTTCTTTTTCCTCTCCTTTATCTTAGCATTTCCTAAGTAAATAGGTTTTTACTTGGGGAAGAAATAGCATCCATCATACACCCTCTGAAATATCCATCTCTGTGGCCTTGCAATAACTGATTAAATTTATTTACACTATTTAGTTTCAGACTGTTATCCTCATCTTGGTTGTTTTTGTCACAATGTTTCAGCTGTCCTCAGGTGTATAGTGATCTGGGTAACCTACAGGAAATTCCACATTGACCTCTTTATTTAATCTATGAGGGTAGACTGTGCTTATGTCTGATTTTTATTTAATACTGTTTGGTTATTGCTCACCTGTTGTCACTGAGTGCAAGTACACACTGCTCAACCCATGGATTGAACTCACAATCACTGTCACCAGATTTTCAAACCAACACTTTTGCCCATTAGTCCATTGTCCCAGAGTAAACTTAGACCCTTAAACTTAATCTTGACTGCTGAATAAATTTAGTCTTTAAAATGTTGATACTCTACATAAAATCCTTTTTTGGAACTACATGACCATTATATAGAAGTCAATGTGCCATAAAACCACATTCAGTACCAGAACCTTGGAAATGAGATTAAAAATTATGTTAATCTACTTAAAAATCTTTGTTTGGCACTATATGGCCATTTATTCATCAGAGGCCTGTCAAAATGCCATGATATAAGGTCAGCATTCCAAATTTAAATAATAACTCCTCATCCCAGGACCCCCAGGCTGCACTATACTACTCATGGCATATAGTATACTTCTTACTTTCATTTACATCTTTACAACTTCATTCAGTAACTCTCAACTTTCAGGCATTCACAGCTGAGATCTGCCATGCCATGTACATAGGGTCAACTCCTCCACATTCTTTTAGTATTCCATTGATAAGGAGGAAGTTCCAATCTTCTTCCCCAGAACTGTTACCTTGTGGAACAGGCTCCCAAGAGTTATCATTCCTATATCTCCTCATGATATACTCTTTCAGTAATGCTCTACCTTGAGTTACTCTTGAGCATTGCATTGGATGAACAATTATTAAAAAATGCATATACTAAATGCAAAAGGAACATGGGAAAACATGCTCCTGCTATATATTGAGAGATTCTTGGTAAAATCCCAAGAAGATTTTGCAATGTTATTGGTCCTAACCTGGCATCCTAGCTTTAGTAACTTTCCTGCTTCCCTGTTCATTTTCTCTAAATACTTTCATGGTAATTGTTCTGATGAATTTTCCTTTATGGTACCAATTCTTTATGAGTGTAAGCATAGTACTAGATTGGCAGCAAGGCATCATCATTTTACACTTGAAATGGCTAGAGTTCCATGTTAACAGTTTATTCTCTCACACTTTTCACTTGTGGAACTCTCATCCGATTTCTTGTTTCTCAGTCAAGATTGATGTTCAAAAATCTAAATGCAATACCAATCATTATCTTCTGTTTTGATTCATGTTCTTTTTTTCTCTCATATTCTCTAACACTCAGGAACCTCTTGTGTATTAATAGCATTATTGCCTTGCTTGGGGTGAAATGATTAAAAAAAAAACAGCATGTAACCTGCTTGATGTGTGTGAGTAAATGGATTGTAGACATGGAGAAAGAGAGTAGATAAAGAGTCAACAGTTATGGAGAGCCATTACTAACCATGTTCTGAATGTACTTGGCAGATTAAATAAGGAATATGTTCTAACAAGTGAAGTCTGCACCATTTTTCCATCATCCCCCAATGTTTATGAAAACCACAAGTTTCTCTTGGGTTTTGTATTGGATGAACATTTATATTAAAAAAAAAAAGTATATAGCAAGAGAAAGCTATGGTAGAAAGGTTTATTCTCTTATTCAATTTCCCCTATTATGGGCATTATTATATCCATGAATAATAACACTGGGACAGAATGGCTGATAGGAAAAGGAATGACAAACATGATTTGTTCTCAGAAAACAATATATCATATCTACACAGAAAGCAGAGTGTAAGGAGAAACAAAAAGAAAGTCTTACATATAATATGGAGATTCTTCTGTTTCTAGAGAAGCCATGTTGAGGACTCCAGATTCAAACAGGCTGGATTCATTAATGATGTCCTATATGAGGACATATTCTATAAAGGGGTTTTCCCAAATTGAGGACTGCAAGTTGGATTTTCTTTTTATATCTGGGAAAGATATATTCCCAAAAGGAAATGACAATATGGATTTGTCAGCTGCTGGGGGAGACAGATTTAGCCACTGCCCAGACTAAAGAAAGCAACCTCTCGGTTTGGTTACTTTAAACCAACTGAATGACCCTGCCACTCTTGTCACTGTATGAAGTGACATCACTAAGCGGCCGTCACATGACCCATGAAACTTATCTCCACTAAAGGGAGATAATCACATTCTGTATCCCTGTAAGTACATACAGAAGACAAGAAGCAGGAAGAAATGGAAGAAAAAGATATGAAGTTGTGAAGCTTGCCCATGTCATGAAGAAACTTGGCGCAAAATACATTCTAACATTTTTTTTTTTTTTTTAACCCTCAGGTGTTTATGAAACCCCAGGTGGCACCATACTGCTAACGTCACATATTGATATCGAAGTCTTTACAATGGACAGAGTAAGTACAATTCATTTTTAGTGCATTAATTATTTTCATTATCATATTTTCTTTTATTTAAATGTAATGACACTACAGATCCCCTACATAACAGGATCAGAACACCCACATAGTTCATTGTAAAATGATTTTATCTGAGTATTAAATATTTTGAGTTTTGGCCAGCAGTAAAATCTATGAAGTAGGATCTTCAAAGTAGCCACCCACTTGACCAAAAGGAAAAAAAATAGATTAATAAAAAATTTCAGGAGTACTGCTTGGCTGGAAGTTGGGATGTGATGCTCACAGGATTATATTTCAAGCAGGCTTTTAGTTTGGTTTTATTACTTCTCCTAAACTATCTCCATGACCTTTTGTTCTGAAATAATTCTTTCTGGCAAATAATTTTTTTTCTCTCAGGAAATGCGTAAAATCAAGCGAGAATTGGACCTGAAATTTGGTGAACAGGTTTATCGAGGTAAGTACCAACAGTTTGAGGTTATATAACAACAAGCTTCTCCTTTCCAAGTATGCCTGTCTGCTAGAGTAGCTAGCTAATGCCTGTTGCAGACGCTTGCTCAGGCACATTTCTGTTTGTTCAACACCCTCAGAAACAAATATTGCAACTATGCTGAGCAGACCTTAGTTACAGTTTCTGGGAAAGAGTGCATAATTTGGTATGACTAATAGTTTGAACAATTTGTGACTTTTTGCTTGCACAATCATTGGCAACTTTTAAGCATTTCCATCTGCTTGACTTCACTCACAAAGCTTGGGTCAATCTGTGGTATGGATTTCAGGCACTTGCTGATGCCACCATCCACTGGGATCATCTCCCTAGGCTGATATTAACAAGAAGTCAATTCCTTGACAAATCGACCATGGTGAGATTTGAACCTGGGTCTTAAGGTTGGAATGCTAATGTTCTAACACGGCATGAGTTAAATAAACTGGTCCACATATGAAAAATAGGGAAATTCTTTTTTTTTTTTTTTTTTTTTTTTAAATAATTTTTTTAATTAGTATTCTGTAGACCTTCCTTAGGCCTCACCACTTGTGAGAATCAAAAAATATTGATTAGTTTTTTAATCATATCACCCCAAGCAACAAAATAAAGTCACTAAGATGCAAGTGTTTACTGAGTGTGAGAGAATCAATTTAGAAATGTATGACTCATTTCTGTCGGTTTGTCCTTGGTCAAATGCTACTGATGGCCTTCAGGTTGGCCAATCTGGTCTAAACCATCACTCCGCCCATGTTGTGTTGTTTGATCACAGAGCTGGCAAAGATCAAATTGTCATCAGCAATTGTGATGTTGTTGTGTTCGCAAATCTATGTCACAAATAAATTTATAAAAAAAAATATGTCCTTGCAGTTTAAAGAAAAGACGAGTTGTTCAGTCTTGTTCTAAGAAAATTTACATACTGTTTCTATACAATGAATTGGTTCTGGGTACAAAACGTTAACCCTATCCACTTTGCATTTTATTGTGACACTATGCTTAACGTGTCTAAGTCTGGAACAAGGCTTAAGTTGAGGGTTCTCTCTGGCAGGAAGTCACATGGAATTCAACAGGGTTGTAGTCTCTTATCTGTAGTCTGGAATCTCTTTTGTCCTTCTGTCTCTTGGTCGTCTCAGTATTCTGCTTATATCGACTTGCATCTGAAACTAGCATTGGGGTTGACATGAATATGGGGACATGGTGGTTCCTGTTTCCAACAAGGACCTCCTTGTTGTCTGGCTCTGAATAATTAATTACGTCCCCAAATTTGGAGAGTCCATTCTTCTGATGAATAGTCACAGGGTATCAATCCACCCAACTCCTTCCTTCTCTTATTTGTGCCTTTCACTAACATTTCCCAATGGGCGTAGGCAATTCCTCCATTTTCCTTGATATTTCACCTGCACCTGTCACCTTGACTGCCCTTTTGACTGCTTGGCATGGCTTAAATTATGGTCATTAATTAAAATTATCATTTTAAATTTCATGTAAAATTTCTCAGCCTGGTTCTGCTTAAAATTTAGAAATTTACCAGCTGCTTCCTCTTGGTCAGTTCCCTAACCCCCACCAAATCCCATCAGGGTCATTATACTTCAAACACCCTTGGTTACACAAAGAAACTCTATTCCCTTGTTTTGGTTATAGCTCAAATTTTTATCCATTCTGCCTGAGCTGACTCAGTAATCAGTTGTCAGCTTAAAGATTGTCACATGGCTCTTGTGGTAAATATCATTTCTCTATAAATTTCTGGTTTCAGAAAATTAAGCTTTTTTGGAGGGAAAAAAAAAGAGAAATCTCCCTTCTCTTTCTTGGTCTGTCCATCATTCTATTCATTAACCCTTCTTGTCTTACTCTGAGCTGTTTTTGGTTTAACCCCCTTCTTTCCGTTCACCAGTGTCACATCTCCCCCTTTCCCTTTCTGTCAATGTTTGTCCCATCCATAATGCGATACAATGCAAAATTGATCCCCGACTTTGAAAAATGCTTTCTCTCTGGTGATTCATTTTACAGGCAGTAAATGATACTTAATTCTTTGAGCCCTGACCACTGCTTTACCAGTGGTAGAGAAAAATGACGCAATGCCAAGTCACTGGTTGTCACTGGGTAAACACTTGTAACTATTTTTATATCTACCATGAAATATTACCTACCAATGATTTGCAAATTTTGACTCAGAAGGGTTAAAATTGTTCAGGATGCAGGGTTCAACGGGTTAATGAGCTCAGGTAAAAAAAAAAAAAAATGGTAATTTCTTTTCTATTTTTATTGGTGACACTTGTATCTTAGTGGCTTTATATCCTTGCCTGTGTCTTATGTTTTTGCTTTTTTTATATAATTTTTTAGATTAACCTTTTTTAGACATTCCTTAGGCCTCTACATTTGTCAGAATTGTAAAAATACTGATTAGTTTTTGTTTTTGATTATTTTTTTAATCATTTCACCCCAATCAAGGAAATGTAGCCACTAAGATTCATGTGATTACTTACTGTGAGAGAATAGGATAAAAAAAAAAAAGCATTAAGAAGAGGGAACAATAAAAGAATAGGAATTAAGAAGATATAAGATAACTATTAAGTTTTATTACAATTCTAATGATCACTTTTTAAAACAAATAGGAGTGAAGATAGTTAAAATAATAGTGGTATCAAAGGAAAACCAAACTTTTGACATTCCGTTTTTTTAATGGGCACAAAGGTACACGTTTGCCAAAAACCTACAGGCTCACACAATTGGAATGAAATTGAAAGGGACATTTGTGTTACAAAGGCTAATTTTCATTTTTGTCTGGCACTAATCCCTGGATAACAGGAAAAAAAAATCTATAAGCTGAAATGTGCAGCTCTTCAGAATCCTATTTTATGATTCCTTCTGTATTTAAACTGAATGTATTTTCTAATAAATATTTTATTTTAAATGCACAAACAATTTACATTTTAAATTTGGTCATCTTGCTGTCAGTAATGTAACCAATGCTATGTAATTATGATTACCCACACCCACCCATCATTTTGTTTTTGTCTTCCACCTTCAGGTTTGTGGTACAGTCCGGAATGTGAATACACCCGTTTCTGCATTGAAAAAAGTCAGGAACACGTCGAGGGTAGAGTTATCGTGACCTTGTTCAAGGGTCAAGTGATGGTCAATGCCAGAGAATCAGCTCTTTCTCTTTACAATGAAGAATTAGTCAGGTAAGACAAACTCTTTCTTTTTTATCTTGCTGTAAACAGGTTTATCACTGGCCATCATGAATATATATATATATATATATATATATGTGTGTGTGTGTGTGTATATATATATATATATATATATATATATATATATATATATATATATATATATATATATGGTCTGTCTGAAAAGTAATGGGACTAATCCAGTTCTTCAATGTGAGAGGCATTGTCCACAGTGAGTTCTTGCCACAGGGACAGACGATGAATCAGCAAGTTTACAAAGAGATCCTGCAGTGTTTGCTTTTCTCAGTGAACAAGAATCATGGCTGCTTAACCACAACAATGCACCTGCTCACAACAGCCTGAGCAACCAGCAGTTCCTGGCTGCAAAGAACATTGTCATACTGGAACAAACTCCCTATTCACCTTATCTTGCTCCATGTGATTTTTCTTTTCCCCAAGCTCAAGGGGATCTATTTTAAAGGCATAGAGGCCATCAAGAGGGCTGTAACGACAGAGCTGAGGGATATACAAGAATCTTTCTAGCACCACTTGTTCGCTGACGTATGCTTCCCAGCCTCTCCTTGCCAGACTGCAATTCTCTCAACTATTTTTTGTGGGACGAATTGGAGAAGATGAATAGCAGGCCCTACCACACCAAGGAGGCTCTCAAAGCAGCCAAGGCAAACATCACCAAAGCCTGCTATAGTTTCTGGTTCCTTGATGTATTGCTTTGCTTTGTGATATCCATCTTCTTATATGGCAGTGGACAATCTTACAGATGAAGAGGAAACTGGATGTGGCAGTAATGGGATTCTACAGAAAGATACTGAGAATTCTATAGATGGAGCATGTAAGCAACAGGAAACTTGAAAAAACTTGCAACAAAAAGTACACATGCTCAGAATCAGGAAGAGACAGTTGAAATTTCTTGGATACATAATGAGGAAAGATGGCTTAGAAAGCTTAACCCTCACAGGGCATATTGAGGGCAAAAGAGTTAGGGGAAGACAGTATGTCACCTACCTCACAAGCTTCTGTGAATGAATGACAGAATGCAGTGGCTTAGCATAGGTAGAAAAACTGTTGAAGGCCACAGGGGATAGGAAGCTTTGGAGAGCCATGATCACCCATGTCCTGAAGAGATGCAGCATCTAGAATAAGAACCTAATTCCTACCAACCTGATGATCTGGTATGTCTTGACAAAGTTTGGAATTAACTAGCAAAAGAAATGAAACTGAAGCTTGTCAAAGTGATGAAGAAGAACCTGAGCAGATCATGTGTCACTATGAATGGGACATCTACAAAGAAGGGAAGGGTGTGTGTTTTATGATCAGCAAGAGTGTCTGGGAGATATGACGTTCAAAGTAGCTAATCATTTGACCGAAAGAGAATAAAAGAATAAAGAAATGAAAATTTTTGGAGTTAAGTGACAACAAAACCGAACATTGAGAATTTCCGGTCATAGGTCTATATTAACAGTCATAGTTGAGATTGAAGTACTTAAATTCTGGACTGCCTGTTAAAAAGGATAGACTGTACCATGGGTAGTTTCAATGCCAGCTGTGTTGGGATGCTGACATTGGCAGAGAGTTGATAGGAGAAAGAATTGAAGAGCTGATCTGTTAGCCCAACAATGCCAAAGTTGTCCCAAGTGTCACTTACCTACCCATCCATCCATCCAGACTAAGCAAGTGAAGCTATATTGGAAACAGGGTTCAAGTTCATCTTTCTTGCTATGGTGTTTATTTTCATCTTTCGTTTCTTTTTGATCTTGCAACAAACCTTTCCTAGTTTTTGGTGCACAATGACATAAACAAGACTCGGAGTTGGGTAGTTATGGTCAGTGGAAAGCTGAGTATGTGTGTGGAGTGGGGTAACCTGCTGTATATTTACAGATGAAAAATGTTAGTCTTCACACAATCTTAAAGTGCTCACTTTTATTTAGCCCACCTTACATGACCTTACATGACCCAATTATCAAAATTTATTAAGAGTTTTTCTTGTCAGACTCCATTTTACATATTTATAAATCTACCATTCATCTGTGCATTGAATACTGCTGTCACATCTGGTTTGGTACTCTTATTATATATCTCAAGATTCCTAACTAAATCCAAAGAATCTGCAATATTATTGGTCCTGACCTGACATCTTGGCTTCAGTTATTTTCTGACTTTCACTTGATCAATTATTCCTTGACTTTATTTCCAGGCCACTTTTCTTCACACCCTGCCATCGGGCTGTGATCAGAGTGTAGTATCTGTCCTCAGGTGGATAAACTATATTTTGTCTCTACATTTTGTCTTCAAAGTGTAACTGATTGATTAAGACATGACAGGGTACTCAGTGGCAAGAAATTCCCAAAGTTTTATAAATTTGTAAGAATTTTCCTTACTTTTCCATGACCAATTTATTATTCCTTGACTTTAACTTGATTTCCAGTTGTTCCCTGGCTGTTGGTCACCCTGTGATCTGACAGCGGAAATGAAAGTGCATGTTCCCCAACCATCACAATTCAGATGGTGAGCTCTTCGAATGTATGAACAAATGGTAGAATGGATGGCTCTGTGCAAACCCCACAATGAAAGACACTCATTTCCTATCACCTGCTGTAAGGTTTTCTTCCTTTTTTTTTCTTTTCAGCATGAACGTCCAAGGTAACTATGACCCCATTCATGCTGGCGGTTTCATCAAAATCAACAGTCTGCGGTAAGAGCACTATGTTTATTACATCTTAATAATAACAACATATATATATATGATAAAAATATAGTTTTAAAGTATGCTATATTTATGAGTAATGTCTGTCCATTGCTAATGATTTTAATAAAGTAATACATTAGAAAATAAAGCAAAAAGAGTTTGTCAGTAGCCAGGAATTAATAAATTCTTTGGTGTGAGATTTTTTCCTTCATTTTCCTGATTTAATTAAACATATTTTGATCCAAAAAACAGAAATGACAACAAATAACACAGTGAATCAATTTTTAAAAACCTTAAAAAAAATGCAGCTGCTTTGTCAGCACCAATTATTTGAAGAGTTCAGCAATTATGCAACTCCATCCTGAGTATGACGATAAATTACATCCACGTCCAGGGTAAGACGATAAATTATGTCCAACAGCAAGGCCTCTGATCAGGAGGTTTTGAGCAGTGTAGAACCACCTCTTAATTGATGGTGTTCCCAGGTCCACCATTACCCAAAATGGTAGCACCTGTTAGGGTCCCAAATATGGGCAAATAGTTAACCCCTAAACTGGGGTCAAAACACTAAGAAAGTGTAAAAATAGATTTTAATACCAGCAATATTTTTTTGTAAAAATTATTACTAACAATGAATTTTTGAAGGAAAAAATTATTACCAGCAATAAAAATCTTGTCAGCATTAAATAACCCATTGAGTTTGATACGTCATAAAAACAAACCAAACTAAATATACACTTTTTTCCTTACCAGTAGCATAACACCATCATCAGGTGCTGATTGAAATGGTAGTGGATCAGTCTATTTTATTTATATTGGTGTGGAACCACCTCTTAATTGCTGGTGTTTCCAGGTTCACCTTAATCCAGGGTGGTAGCACCTGTTAGGGCCCCAGCTATGGGTAAATAGTTAACCACCAAACTGGGGTCAAAACACTATGAAAGTGTAAAAATAGGTTTTAATACCAGAAATACTTTGTAAAAAAAAAAAAAAAAAAATAATTACCAGCAATACATTTTTGAAAAAAAAATATTACCAGCAAAAAAAATCTTGTCAGCATTAAACAACATGTTGAGGTGGATATGCTGTAAAACAAACCAAACTATACATTTTCTTAAAAAAAATATTACCAGCGATACATGTTTGAAGAAAAATATTTTATCACAAATAGATTTTTGAAGGAAAAAAAAAAAAAAAACTACCAGCAATATATTGATGAAGAAAACTATTACCAGCAATAAAAATTGTTGGCATGAAATAACCCATTGTGGTTGATATGTCATAAAACAAAACAGACCAAACCAATTATGGAAATAATTTTCATGCTTTTTTCTGTAACACTTAAGAAACACCTTTCTTCAGTGTTGCCTATGATTGCTTATTGTATGAGCTTTCATTTGTCACAAGGAATCTGTTCGTTCATTTGAGGTATTCACTAGTGTTTGTGATAGGTTTATCAGAAGTTGTGTGTGTGTGTGTGTATATATATATATATATATATAAACTAAAAGAGATATGAGCAGCTATATGTGTGTGCAATTACGGACACATACAGGTAAACAAATAACTATTTAATTTTTGGTGTAGACAAGACAATGTTCAATGTAGTTAAACAGAGCTATAAACTATATATTAATAATTACAAATGTGAGCAACAACAAAGTTCTAGAGACAATGGAAACAAAAAGGTCACTTATATTCAACATCGGGAGATAGTGGAAATTTCTGGGGTGCATAATGAGGAAAGAGGACTTGGAAAATCTGATACTCACAGGACAGATCAAAGGCGAGAGAGACAGAAGAAAACAATATATAACATACTTAGTAAGTTTGGGTAAATGGATGCCTTAGGAGAAATAACAAAAAGACAAAATTTATTAAGAACTCCAAAGGACAGGATATTGTGGAAAGCCATGATCACATATGTCCTGAGGGGACATGGCACATAAAGTACACCACAATGTTTGAAGAAGGATGGTCCTCACTAAGACCTACAGACTTCATTAGCTCAAAAGCATTTTTAATCATTGATCGGAGAAAACAGTTATATACAGCTGACAGTTTAGACCAAGGACATCCAACCCATGGTCCGCACTGGAGCCCACTGCACCCTAAAATCTTTAAGTCTATTTTCATTTACTTTAGTAATGTATTCTCAGATTGTACTAGTAGGTTCACTTCCCCCCATTGCATTAAAAGGTTGGGGGGGGGAGGTTGGGCTCAAATGCATTTGCCAAGACACACCAGCTGGTGGATGGGGAAAGAGCCAGAGGTAAATAAAAATGATTTAGCTTATCTAAAAAACTGTTATGAATGTGGAGGTAGTACATACTGCAGTGAACAATTTTTTTGTGCATAAAAAACATCAAAACTGCTAAAAGAAATAAGTTGAGTGATTCCAATTTAACAGTCTTAGAATAAAGACGAGTATCATAGCAGATATTGACAATATTATAAAAGGAAAACAATGTCAAAAATCACTTGAATTTATATTTTTTATATGTATAAATATTTTTACTGTATTTTTTGTAATTATATACATTTGTGATTTGAGAAATAACAAAAAGACAATCCTCTCTTTCTCCACCCAGTACTGGGTAAATAGCAGGACAGACAAGGTTCTACCGTAGAAAGAAATGGCAACCTACTGCAAGAAGGAAATCTGCTTCGTCAGTCATGTATATTTCGATACATGACCACCTAAGTGTATATCAGACATGACACATACTTGACCTGAACTGATTCCAATTTAACTAAGTCTTAGAATAAAGACGAGTACCATAGAAGCAGATATTGACAATATTATGAAAGGAAAACAATGTCAAAAGTCACATTGAATTTATTTTATTTTGTGTGTATAATTTTTTTACTGCCTATAATACAGTATTTTTTGTAATTATATACATTTGTTATCAAAATTTGATATTCACAAGGTTTTGAACTTTTTCATACATATTTATATAAAAATCAAAAAAGGAACCATGAATAGAAAAAGGTTGAGAACCACAAACCTAAAGGCTTCATTTTAATCATTGATCTGAGAAATCAATTGTCTAGAACTGACAGTTTAGATATTTCTCAATGATCTGACAAAGCTATTTAAGGACAGGACACAAAGTACTCTAGTTAGAACAAATGACTCTTTGTTCAGAGTTTGATCTTCACCAGGTATTTGACTTGACTCAGGGTTCTTCCATGGCTTGTGCTGTTTAAGGTCGGAATCCTGTGTTTAAGTTAACCAACATTGAGCCTACTCGGTACCTAGATGGCTGACCACTTGGGGTACTAGGTGATGATAGTGAAATTGATAATGTCTCAGAATCTGAATTCAGATAGCCGAGTTCCAATTCCAGTCAGGTTCAGTATATACACTTACACACAAATACTCTTGGGGAAAGTGTGAATTCACCTGTTCCCCCCAGCTATGGGTTAATAAAACTTGTGTCAGTAAAAATCATTATTTCAAAAAAAATTTCTCAGTATCTAAAATATTTTTTTTATTTTGGCTTTAAATAACTTGCAATGGGTTGATAAGCAATGAAAATGAATGAATCAAACAATGAAATACTGATTAGATCCAGTCATGTCTTTTAGATTTATCTACCTTCTTCAGAATATAAATGAATAGAAATAACATATCTACAAAGTGAGGGATCAGTTTATATATTAATTGCAATATACAATTGATTCCCCACTTTATACCCATCTTTTAATTTTTGGTTAGGTATGAATAGACTTTAATTAGCAAGACTTGTATTACTAAACCATTAACATCTATTAAAAAAAAAAAAAAAAAAATGTTCTTACAATCTAAAATACTTTCTGGCTTTAAATAACCTGCAAAAAAAAAAATTCATCAATTAACCAACCAGGTTTTAATTATTATCCTCATTGGGTGCCTCACAGCTTCCAGACTCTTACCAGTTTCTTATATTTTTTCTTTCCAGACTTCAAGAATTCTACCGTCTTCGGCAGAAGCAGATTGGTCCCAACAAACCTTACAGTAAGCCTTAATGAGCAGTTAGAAGCATTACTGTACACATGTGGAAAAGGAGAGACCAAAGGAATAGTCTAATAATAGTTACAGGTTAATTTTAAGAGTTGGAAAACCAACCATTCACACAGCATCAAGCAGTAAAATAACAGTCACAAAACTTGTGTGAAGAAGCCTTGTTTTGTTATACATAATTTAGTCTTCTCCTCCTCATGATCAGAGAAATTTATTTTTTCTCTATTAAAGATATTGTAAAAAAAAAAAAATATTTTTCAATTTCTTTTCTTTTTTATTTCATCCGTCTTTTTCTCTTTAAAAAGGATTAATACAATAAAAATGGAAATAAATAAAACAGACAAGTGTCAACTCCAGCAGCTGGCAATATGAAAAGAAAAAATACTGTAAAATGAGGTATCTGGTTATCACTTCTCACTCGTTAAGATGTGATTGAGAAAATTTAAATATTTTGCACGACCAACACCTCTACTCACCCACTTTCCCATTTCTGTCTCTTGCTTAACATAGGTAGTGATGGAGGGGTTAAGTAATACCTGATATGTTATTTTGATAGGGTTAATTTGGGTTTCCCAAAATCTTATTGACTGCAAATGTCTAGTGTTAACCCCACTGTGTGCGTTATGTATCATTGTTAAGAATGCATAATTCTCAGCCTACGGCCATGGTAGCTTTTGGCTCTTTGCATCCAAGGACAGCTTTGGGAGTCAGTCTGGAATAAGAATTCCTTTAATAAAATGCACAGCACTGTTAACTCTAACAAGAGGTTTATTGAAACAAAGAAAAAAACCTGGTTGATTAAAATGTCTCTATTATCTACTTCAAAATCAAGTACTTTACTGCTGGACAGTGATTTGAGAAATCTATTTGCAAACACTAAAGTAATAACCAGCTTGTCCATTCTCATTTTTCTGTTGTGTTTCTGTATTTTTTAATTTTTTTTTCTCCAGCCATAGGAAATGCGACCACCAGAGTGAATCTCAGGCAACTTTCCTTGTTTGGACGATTCTCCATCTGTCTTTGGGCCTGAGGAGTTCCTGTTTATATAACTTTGGCCCTAAATTTGACATTGATTTATCTAATTTCTCCACCATGACCAACTTAATCTTACAAGATCTTGTTAAAAACAATATGGTAGTCATTTTTAGAATTTTCTTTGTTATCTTTCTTTCTATAGAGATAATGGTGTTCTGAGGTGAAATGCACATAATCAATCCTTTTGTTTACATAAATATAGTTGTCTTGATTTAATATAAATTGTCTCAAGGACTTTCAAGTAAGTCAGAATGGGATCTGCTTAAAACTACAAGCATATACTCATATACAGGCTACAGTATCAATTTTGAGCAGATCACATTCTGGCTAGTGGTTAAAAGTTCTTGAGACAATTTATATTAAATCAAGACATCTTTAAGTATCCAATGTTAAGACGTGGTTTGATCTAACGTCAAAAAACGACATTATTACGTCATTATTTTTGCACCAACCTAATATATTATTAATGGGGTACCTCAATGTGGTGTAATCGTTAGAAAGCTTGTCCTGCTTCATCAGTTATGACTGAGTAGTGAGTTCAATCCTCACTGGGTGCCTCATACTTTCAGCCTTATGCCACATCTAAGCTGTGCTTAGAAAATCACTATATTATTAACATGTGTGTATTTTTTTTCCCCTTGTGTTTCCCATTTTTTAGTCAGTGTGTACAATATTTTAATTTCCTCAATCAACATCTTATGAGTGAAAAGCAATCATCGGATACCTCATGCTATAGTTTTTTTTTTTTTTGTTTGCATTTTTTTCTTTCCGATATCTAAGTTTAGAAGAATACTGTATCTCATTTTCAGCACAAAAGATGCAATGTGGTTTGCAGAAAAAGAACAGGTTTGGTGTTTGATGGAAGGAAACAAAATTGGAAAGAAGTGATGTAGTTTGCTGAAACAAAAAAGATTTTGTTTCCCAGCATTAAGGTGCAATGTGGTTTGCAGAACAGGTTTGGTGTTTCATGGAAGGTACAAACATTAAAAAGATGTAATGTTGTTTGCAGAAGCAGAACAGATTTTGCGTTTCATGGAAGGCTCAGACATTAACCAGATGCAATGTGCCTTGCAGAAGGAGAAAATGTTTAGTGTTTCCAGAAGGCTCAAATATTAAAGATCAGACAGATCAGGTTTGATGTCTCATTAAAAAGGTACAAACATTAAAATGTACTGTAAATTTAAAGCTAAAATTATGGTTCACATGCAGTGAAAATGATAGTTAATTTTATATATATATATATATATATATATATATATATATATATATTATATATATAATAATGGACTCTCTTATTGTGAATGTTAAACAAGGGTCAGCAGTGGATGGTGCCTTTCGTTTTACACTTATGTATGCTAGCAGGGAATATTGTAGAGAAAATCAAGTAAGGGAAAGTCATTTCATTTGCGCTTTCTTAAGTGTGATACTAGCCTAGCCTTGCTGCAGGTGACAAAACCACTGACAGATGAAATTTGTTGAAGCTGGATTTTGATGGCATCTCTGCTTCAAAGCTTGACAAAACTGATCAGTGTTTCAGTCTACTGTCTTCAAAACCCTTTAACTTAATTAACCATGCCTTATGCCACACCTTTTGCTTTGATGTTTGAACTTCTGAGGTTGAGATGCTTCAAGTTGTCTTTGTAGCATAAGAGTTTACACCCAACTGAACTCCACACAGCAACTTTTTTGGAATCCTATGCTCATCCATTCTCACATGACCAGCCCACCTAAGTTGTATCTTTGCTAGAATGGTTTCTATGTCTGTGATGTTACATCTCTTCAGTATTGCATTATTCTTGACCCTGTCACACTATATATATATATATATATTCCAGGATCATTTTCCAACTCATTCAAGATAATCTTCACCTTCTCAATCCTAGAGTAACAAGGTGCCTTACATGTTTCACATCCAATTTCAAGTCTATTTTTTTCCCCACTGCTCTTGATTATCATACTCTTTCACATGCCAAATGTCTTATGAATTGAGTTGGATCTTTTTCTAATTGATCTTCTCTAAGTTGAAATGATGATCCCTCTTCCTGATCCAGTTTTCCTCTCTATTGTTCCCTCTCTCTTTTTAAACTTATTCAACGTTCTCTTGATGGTTATTGAATAGACTTTGAAAATGGAAGCAAGTGTATAAATGTTGGTACCTTTACTGAAGGCCCGAATGATCTTTTCCCTCTCACCATTGTTCAATTGGGAAAACAGTGGGTCCAACACAAAGCAATTTTAACCTACTGTCTTTTTTTATCTGAATAATTCAAAAGTTTTTTCAGTGATTCTTAGGAAAATGTTAAAATGGCTAAACGTCTTATATGAAAACCTGGCAAAAAGAAACTCAATTAGTTCAATATCCAAAAAATTAAACATCTTGTGAAATGGGCAATTATTGCATGCTGTTACATCTAAAATATTATAGTGAATGGATGGTGAAATGGAGGTCTCTTAGACACATGAATGATATGGAGTTGTGAAGAACCATAACCTTTCATGGCACATATATCTTGTTCTACATATATTTTTTTATTCTTTCTCTGCAGAAATGTTAGCTTCTTTGCCTTTTCTCAAATTTCCATTGGGAGAATTAGAGAAGGGTGATTGAATTCCTGGGAATGCTCCAACAATCTTTGTACCACAAAGCAATTTACAGAAATTAAAATGGCCAAATAATTTAATAAATTAAAAATATAGAACAGCTGAAGATGCATGAAATGTATTGATTTAATTTGAAATGTCATGTCTCTTCCAGATATCCCTGGTCATGTCTCCCTACATCCTTTTGTTTAATTTCACTGAAATGGCATTTTTTTTTCTATTTAACTCAAGTATGTGAGAATTAAATTTTTTCCAAACTCTTTTCATTATGTGTCCAAGAAACAGCTATCTCTTCTTGATTCTCATTACATGTTCATTTTCTTAAGACTTCCATGTTGCTTACTCAAACCGTCCATGGAATTCTCAGTATCCTTCTGTAGAACATTTCTGCAAGGCGATTATCCACCATTAACTAACATATAAGAGGATGGGCATCACATATTTCCCTTAAAACTCCTTCAAAAGTCAATTACAACATAGCTGGGAAGAGAAACTTTGTTAAAAAGGCATACCATAGCTGCATCAACACTTGATAACAATGTTTGTAAATAATTACCTCCCTTGCATCACACCAATTTCTTGCTCATGCTCACCAGATACAGGAAAGGCAGTTTTAAAATAAAAAAAAGTGTAATACAAAGAGAGAGGAGGTATAGAGAGACAAAAAGCCAGTACAATAAAGAGTGGGATTGAAGAGGTAAACAGAAAATAGAGAAAAAAAACACAGGATTTGAGACATCAATAGTAATAAAAAGAAAAAAAAAAGAGAAGGTTATAGAGAATAAAACAAATGAAAGTGATGTAGAGATACAAAAAGACAATGCGACACAGAGAGGGATTGGAGAGAAACAGAAAGAGAGAGGGGCACAGGAAATAAAACGAGTGAGAGTGACATAGAGAAACAAGACAATACAACGGAGAAAAAGGGAGAGAAAGAGGTGGGGTACACAAAGATGGAGGGGGGGGGTTAAGTTAATCTTAAATGAAAGTAGTTTGTAGTGAGGAGCTAAATAAAGTTCTATGACCTAATGATCTTTGGAAGGGACTTCTGTATTTTTAAAGACATCACTTTATAACTATTTAATAATTGTTAAAATGAATTATTAAATCCATGATTGCTACTAGTTGGAAAGAATCCTCAAATTACAAATATGGCTGTTTAATCTCCTCCCTGCCAGCTTTCCTGAAAGGGGGTTACATAAAAACTCAGTAGTGTTCACAATGCCAGTTGAGAAATAGGTGATATTCTTAAATAGTCCCGCCAGATTGAGACTGTGTGTGTGTGTGTGTGTGTATATATATATATATATATATATATATATATATACACATATCAGATCATCCCATAAGTTCTGTCTAAATTTTGAATAAAGAAAACAAGTGACCAAATGTTACATTTAATTACAGATTCAATCAACAATGTATTTTACCTGATTATCTATGACTTTCTTCCATCTATTAACAAGCATAATTCCATTACTGTAAAATTCTTTTGGCTTTAATTTGAAGAACTTACAAATGTCAGTTTTGACGTCTTCCTGCGTTACAAAAGCTGTTTCTTCCAAATGATTCTGTAAGCTACGAAACAAATGGTAGTCTGAAGGAGCAAGATCGGGAGAATAAGGTGGATGAGGAATTTTCTCCCAAGTTCTTTGGTCTTTTATCACGTGATTCTTGCTGTGTGGGGTTGCGCATTGTCCCGATGAAACATCATCCCTTTTCATCAAAGCTTGGTTCAAACGCTCTAATTGCTGACAGTATATTTGAGCATTAATTGTTGCATTAGGTGGTAAGAATTCAAAGTGGATTATTCCTTGGCGATCCCACCAGATTGAAAGAACCTTTTGCCCATGAACTTCCCTTCTCAGCTGTGGCTGGGGTCCTTCCTCTTTACCGAGCCACTGTCACTTAACATTCCGATAAAAGATCCATTTTTCATCGCCAGTTACAAGTCTATCCAAAAAAAGGTGAAACGAGTTGGCGAGAATGGAAAGAGCAGATGTCAACTTGGGATTTGAGGTTGTTTTCAGACAATTCATGAGGCACCCATTTTCCAAGTTTTTAAAGATAACGATGAACAGTTTGAACTGAGAACCACTGCCAATTCCTCAACTGATAAAGCAGGATTTTCTTCAAGAAGCTTTTCATCAAACTCAACTGAATGTCTGGTTCGATCTTCATCTTCAAGTGTGAAATCCCCACCTCCGAATTTTGCAAACCATCTTCTGCAAGTTCTTTCATTCACACATTCCTCTCAATAAAATGAGTGAATGTTTCTAGCCACTTTGGCTGCTGAGTTTCCTTTCTTGAACTCATAAAGCATTATGTACCTCAAATGATTCTTGGGTACTTCCCTGTTAGCAGGGTTTTAATCAAACAAAATTTAACTTTGTTGTCTGAAATAAAATTTGATCAGTTTAAATGCATCTAAACATAAAAATAATGTTCAGCTCCATTAGACATTATAAAATACTCTTTAAATTTCGTTTATTAAAAAAAAAAAAAAAAAGGTAAAATTTGGACAGAACTTATGGGATGACCTAATACATATATAGACATACATACATACATATACACACCATTCATGCCACCAAAATCATTCAAAAAAAAACTTAAACTGTCAGCTGTATACAGCTGCTTTCTCAGATTCATGATTAAAAATGGTTTTCAGCTAATGAAGCCCATTGTTTTGTTCTACATCACATGATCAATAGAAAACTTCTGCTTGTATACACACTATTTCTCTTGTAATTAAAATAGGTACAAAACAATTTATCAGTCCACTATACCTCCTTGAATCAAAAAGGTTTAATGCCTTTGACTGTTCTTAAAACTCCTACCTCTTCCCTACTCTAACCCTTGAGAACTTATATCCTGTTCTTTTTCATTTCACCTCCTTCCATGTCTGAATCACTCCCGCTATTACACATAGAATTGGGTTCTATTAGCATTATCCTTGTAGGGAGACAACAGTGGTTTTCCACTGGGTTGAACTCTTCAGACAAAATTCTTGCTTCTGTTTGGGGAACAGAATACCTTCCTAACCACCAGGGTGTCCACACATAGAAAATGAAGAATGTGCACATAGCCTAATGCAAAGTGAGAGAGAACGAAAGAAATTTTGACTCACTTTGCTATAGACAGTCAAAGGCTATAAGGCTGGTATGCTTGTTTCTTGGTTTTACTGTTAAACATTCTTGTCCTTAAGACCGTGTGAATACTCATTTGTTCTGGAACATGTGTACATAAGCTGTATTTGCCTTAAATGTTTTGTTCATTACGTGCATATATCTCATCTTATTCGCATCCAGTGTTAGTGTATCAATGTATACACTAATGCTAATATTAGTACTCAGTGTAAAGGGAAGCATTATTCTTCCCAGCACTAGACAATCAATTATGGTTGGCTTATAAAAGATACTCATTTGTCTGATCTGAAGAATTCATCCTTTCTTCTCTGCCAAATTCATCTTCAACTCTGGGTCAACATTCTTTAATACAATGGCCCATGTTATGCCCCCTTTGCCTGATGAAATTAGCTCACTCAAGATTTGCTACTATCTTTCTCATACCACATCTTTTGATTTGTCAAGTAAGACATTGTTAATGAAGATCTTATTTGTCTTTCCATTAACGAAGACTGGCTTTGCAAGCCATCTGCATGTTGAATAGTCCTCTAAGTAGTAAACATGGTGATTGAGCATAAAACTGGCTGTGTTAAGTGTATTTTTTGACAACACCCTAAATTGCTAGGGGAAAAAAAAAAAAAAACAACTTATAAGGCCCTATCAGAACATAATGTTCATTTGGATGTCATGCATGCCAGCAAATTCATTCCAAAATGTCTCAACTGTCAGCTGTATACAACTTTATCAGATTAATGGTTAAAAATGGCTTTCAGCTTATGAAACCTGTAGGTCTTAGTGAGGATCATCCTGCTTTAAATAAAAATAAAAAAAAAAAAAAAATAAAAAAATCAAGGTGTGCTGGTCACTCAATGCCCAAACCACTTTCTCGGAAAGTTTGAGGAATATAGAAATTAATAATGTGCAAGACTTCTCAGAAACTGGAAAATATACAATTTTCCTTGCAGTGAAGTTTGTTTTATCAATTATTTGTAGAGAGGTATGAAATGTGTAAACAGACTTACTTAGTGAGGGTCAGCCTAATGTTTGTAGACAAAAGCTTAGTAAGCAGTTGCTGGCTAATCCCTTCTATTGCGTGTGTGGACAAGGCCTTAGTCGGCAGCTGTTGGTTGTCATATCTTCCATTGCGTGTGTGTACACTGGTGTAAATTAAACGGGTCTCCCAAATTGGTTTGAATCTGAAGTATTATGTTTCTCCTTTTATATGCGTAACGGAATTTAAAATCTCATTTCACATAGGTGCAAACCTTTTGAATACCAGGTTAGAAAATAACCTCAAAATGACTCGCAAAAACATGCAAATACACTCAACCTTGGATTGTCATCACAGGTGCACCGAGTGACAAACGATTGGAGAACAGTCACAAACACTTAGGTTTTATTGTAATCATTGCTTTTAAAAAAAAAAAAAAAAAAAAAAAAACATCTGAGAAGTGAAGGTAGTTAAAAGTGGTGTCATGAGGAAAAACTATCCTTTTGATGCCTTGTCTTACATGGAGTTTCTTATGCTTCTCATTTTGGAGGAGATGGGTCAGCCATTGGCACTTTTGTTTGGTATGATAGCCAATTGCGTCATAAGTGTAGCAAAAATGCTAAGCACAATAGATTTTCTAACCAAGCAATTACTTCTCAAGTCACCTTCCCACCACTGTAATGTAACTTCCCTGTGCCTTTTCTGTAATTTCCTGGTAAATGTTTTGATGAAGTACCTAGACTATGAATTTAAGCACAGTACTAAACTGTTAGCAAGATCCCCTCTTACGGTTGAAATGGCTTGATGTAAATTCTATGCAAAGTTTTTTTTCTACTGCACTTTACTTGTCAAAAACTTTCAATGAATTCTCTAACACTCAGTAACATATATATATATATATATATATATATATATATATATATAAAAGAAAATGTTTTCTCTTCTACTGCACTCACGTAAGACAATGTCTTACCTTATAAAATTAGACACCCATTACAAAATCAAAGATCTTGCCTTACTAATATTAATCTTCCTACTGCATTCTTTTTAAGGCTTTTCAATTGCAGTATTTTTATTGTTAATTTAACTCAAAAGTGGTTTTCTGTTGCCATAGCAGGATATGACAACACAACTGCCAGTCACCTTCAGTAGCTGATAGACTGTTTTGTACAGCAAATGAAGTCATATACAGAGTGATAAAGGTTAACATTCAATAACATGGACCTCAGATCCAAGTGCTGAAAAACAACATATACATATCGGGGTTCATACAGGCCCTGGAAATCATGAAAATTGGCAGGGCAAAACTGCAATAGCCTAAATGCTCCCGATTTCTAGTCAGCAGCGAGCTCATACTGATAAGGGAGAGAAAAAAAAAAAAAAAAAAAAAAAAAAAAAAAAGAGTATAAATACACATTACACAGATACTGTATGCTCCTGTGCCAAATTACATTTGTCTAAATTGTTGCCAAAATTAACAAGTTTGAGAATCAAATTTGACTCGATGAATGATAGAATAGAAAATGTGTCTTAGGATAGTAGGAAAATGCATCTTTGAAAAAATAAGTGCGTTATTTTTAAAGTTTACAGGCTAATAATAACATTTTCTTTTGTAACTCAAAAGATGAAGCTTATTTGGCGTTTTATTTCTTGGCTTTAAAAATTCAATCTGGCAACCTTGCTCATTTCTGAATTTCTTATTTAGATGACAGAATGACTCCTAAGACATTTGGCCAGATCATCAAAGGGATATGCAATATATATATATATATATATATATATATATATATAAGAAAAAAAAAAAAATTTCATTAAAATCTGACAATTATTAGATTTTTGCAATAATTCACAAAGTTTCCAAGTATACTAAAATTTCTAAACAAGCACTGCTGAAAGACAAAGGATAGAATTGTGGACAAGGCATAGTACATCACTTAACTGTCAAAAACAAAAAAAACATAAGAACAATAAACCAGTCTCCTTTTATTTAGTTGCAATTTTCCTTTTTTTTTCTCACTTCT